>CM062816.1:1885499553-1885902053 GCA_031772625.1 Pinus tabuliformis | reverse complement strand
TAAGGTACGCTTGAGTTCCCGAATAGATCTGGCAGGTGGGTATAAGGTGACCTTTTTCCTAAAGTCTCCATGTGAAATGTACATATCACCATAGCGGCATCCAATATAAGCATCAGTCGTGGCAAGCCATGATCATCCCAAAATCAAAGGATGTCCTCCCACTGGATTCTTTGGCTGAAGCACAATGAAATCTATGGGGTATTCCCATGAATCTATAGAGACAACCACATCATCCAATACTCCATTGGGCTTGATTTTAGATCTGTCTAAAAGTTCAAGAATGGTGGGTGTAGGACAAATATGGCCCAACCCAAGTTGTTCCATAGTTTTGCATGGTCATCACATTAATGGCCACCCCCAGGTCTAGTAATACGTTAGAGACTAGGATACCACATATCTAGGCAAAAACACCTGGGTTTCAAGGATCTATATATTTCTCCATCAATACTCATCATGTCCTTAACTCAGCTTCTCTACCAACAAATTGAATGGTTTGACGTTCTACTCTCTTCCTCCCTGGCTTTTTAAGACATAATTCCCAAATGATCTTTGTAGAGATGGGAATTTCTCAAATAGCATGAAGTAAAGGAACCTTTATACAAATATTCCTTAATTCAGAAGCCAAAGTGGAATTGGGGTCGCTCTTCTCCATGACCAATTGTTGTCGATAGGGGGGATGGTTTGAAGAAGGTAGTGAATCTAAAGGTACAGGAATGGGCTAAAGGGTGATATTGTTTTTCGAATGATTAAGAGTTACCTCCTCATTTTTCTCCTCAATAGTCACCGTGGACTATTTTCTTTTTCTAGTTTAACCACCACTCCCGATCTCAATTGAAGCTCATTTATCCCAATTGGTAGGGTTTGATAGGTAGGAAGAGGGGACAGTCCAACCAAATGAATCAGTTGTACCTCCTTATTATTAGGATTTGGTACTGGTTGAGTAGGTAGTTGAGGTGGTCTGAATGGTGGTGACAAAGGAAAGGGTGGCAATACTTGACTTTGTTGAGGTAGAGATGGAGAAGATGGTTGTGACATATGGTGTGGTGCATAGGAAGGAGGATATGATGGCATCTAAGAAGGATAGGAATGATATGAATGGTTTGGCACTTTCCATCCTTGTTTCTACGGTTGAGAGGACTATCCATGATGAAAATGATTCCCATGCTACCAATGTTGAGAGTGATTATTATTATTATAATAGGAACATGCAGGAGCATTATAACCATAAAAATGTGGTTCAAGAGACATACTTGCACTTACCTATGGCTAGTTTCTTTGTGCTCCCATGGCATGCAATGGCTCAGGTTCAGAATGCTCTCCTTCAAGTACAACTTTCAATCTTGGTATGGAGGGGCACTCCTCGATGGCATGGTTCTTTACACAAATCACACATTTATTAGCACATTTCATATCAGCATGACATTCTCTTAAAGGATGTTTTTTCTACACTTTGGACAAAAAATAGACAATGACTCTTGCTCTTTATCTAATTTTTGCTGAAACTATAAACAATCTATTTGTCCACTCACAATATTCATTATTTCAATCTTCATGTTGTCCATTTTATTCTCCAAGACAATAACCATAGCATATGTATATCCTTGTTTGTTATTTTTGCTTTGACCTTCTCTAGTGGATCTAGATTGACTTTTGGAGAACTTCTTGCACAAGTCACGAATTTGTTTAAAAGTATTCTTAGTAATATCTCCTTGTCCTAACAAATTCATATTACATCTACAATCCTCAGTAAGTCCATGTAGGAATAGGGTTCGAATAGTACTTAAATCAAATTTGTGTTTCGACCTTTGGAGTATATAAAAAAATCTCTCTAAGTAATCCTCCAAATTATCATCATCACCTTGTACAATAGTGAAGATCTTGTCCTACATTTCTCTAGTTTTACAATATTCCTGATATTTACTCAAAAATACTCTCTTCATTTGGTCCTAAGAACTTATAGTGTTTCCTCCTAGTCCCATGAACCAGTGCAAGGTTGAATCCTGGAGAGTTGCAAGAAACGACTTTAATTTCTGGGCATCAGAAGAATAATCATAACTCCGACACAATATGTCAAATTCAAAAAGAAATGAATTTGGGTCTTCTTGCACCTTACCATGAAAGTGTGGAAGAGAGGAAGGTGAAATATTCTTCATTTTTGCATTCTCTTCTGAGATCAGTATTGGAAATCCAAAAGTGGACTTCTCTTCATGTACCTGGTTCTCGCCAGTCCCCTCTGGATGGTCTTCATGATCAACCATTGTTGTGCATCCAACCGAACCACTTTAAGAAGCTGAAGGTTGACTAATGATGAATTGAACTTTCCAATTGCCTTTAGCCTCCTTCTTCCCCTTTTCTGGTTGTGTCACACGCTATGTCCAAAATCCAAGTGGATTGTTCCAGCGTGATGAGTCTCAGTTTTCTCGAACTTTCTACCCACAAAAGAAGGTCAAATATGAGAATATTTTTCAAATCTTTTAGTATTTTTTTCGCCCTTATTAGGCTTTAGATCCCTACCTTTATTAGGCATTCATTTTTAAAAATCAAATCCAAAAAAATAAAATTCAAATTCTTATAAAATAAGAATCTCTCAATTACTGCAGTGAACCAAAAAAACATCATCACTCATAAAATCCTCAAAGCAACATAAGCATAACGTAAAAAGAATAATAGAAAACTTACCCCTATTGCAGAAAATGGAAATTTCTTACCAATTCAAATCACATCCCCGACAATGACGCCAAAATGTTGGGTGCAGGAATTGCAGTGAGGCAGACTCCTTCAAGACTTAATTATCAACCGAAGGGTTTTGTAAACTTAGATACGAAGTACAAGAAATTCTGGAAATGATATGAACTTTTCGAAACTCTATTCCTACTTCCTTAATTGAAATCTTGCAGAATCAAAAGGAAACGACCGCCTGACAATTTACACCAAAGATATTATAGTGTTGGAATATGAAAGAAAGTACTTTTGTAGGAAAATAAATGAAAGGAATTCTCAAACCTCTTGCAAACAATCTTTGATTAATGAAAATGTAAATCTATGTTCATCTTCAGTATAGTTGTGTGACAGGTTAATAATTGGACCCTTCAAGATATCTGACTCCTTATAGATTTTTCTCCCTGCACTAAGCTATTATTCTTCTACTTCTGCAAAGTGCTTGCACTAGTACCATAACAAATCTTAGGTGCTGGAAGTGTATTTTACACTTGTATTGAATATTTATGTCTTCATGTAGAAGCTCCAAGCCTCAAGGCTAGAGCACTATGTTCTTGTATCAGGAGATCGATTCCTCTACAGGGATAGAGGTTCCTGCACCATGTTTTCCAATCCTTCTTTTGAGAAAATAAATAATGTGTTAACTAGGAAAAAGAACTTGTAAATCTGAACAGAACTTCAAAATAAATTCCTCAACGCAAAAGATGGTTCAATCAATCTTAATGTCTAGAACAAGAATTAATTTCCAAATTCAAAGTGCACTCTTTCTTTAATTAAGGAACTTCTGCATGTAATTTAAAAAATCATTTAATTGTGACAATAGGCTTCAATCCTGTAATAGTTATCCATAGAAATGGATCATGATTCATAACCTTCTTAATTCAAAAAGATTCCATTTAAGAATAATACGCATAAGTCTGATCTTTCCTAGACAACATAAAGTGTAGGAACAAAGAAGTGTGTCACAACAGTGTTCGGTTTCAGATTATCAAAAGTATTTTTAATTCAAAATATCAAGAAAACTTCAGAATGAAAATCAAGCTCTTTAAAATCGCATTAAGACTCATCAAATACATATAAGAATAAAATATTATTACTATAATGAACCAGAGGAATCAATTTGCGAGACTATAAATGCACTAGTGTAGGAATGTGTGCTTGCACGATCCAGGAAGGAAACAAAATTAAACTTCAAGGAAGGAATCATAAGATTAAACTTCAATTGAGCATGCACACCATAGATCCATCACACTATAATGAAATCAGATTCAAACTTTAACACATTGCAGAAGAATAAAAGAAACATCTATTTACTTCACACTTTGCATTAAATAAATTAACACACCTTAATCCAAAAAGGAGAACATGAGGGAGAACGAGACGGGTTGGTTGGGCCCTAGGCAACCAGCTCTTTTCCCTATTTAGAAAATGTAAAGATTCAGCTCTTTAATCAATGCACCGACACAGAATTACAATGCAAGATTAAGAAATCATGGCGTAGTTCCCTTCTATTAATTATCAACAAATATACATCATGAGTTCGAATCTAGTCGAGAACGAGGGCGATACCAGCAAAACTACATTAGAATCGAATCACAGTATCCTTGGTATAGCTCTCGCTCACTACCATTTTCTATCTGATTCCTATATTCTATACATTCATTCAGGCCTACGGCCATAACCAAATTACGTCAAGTGCTCCAATCTGATACTTTCGGCTATAACGAAATAATAATAACAATTTGTACTAATCCTTTTAGCTATAAAAAAACACTATTCTAAGTATTCAATTGACGACACAATCTCTATGATATCCTAGATTTTCATCTTTGCTCTAAGTCCAACTTGAGTTGATCGTTATAGAACACAATGTCTGCATGGAGTGGTGAGCTGTCATGATAGTTGAAGATTTTCCAATGGTATAGGAATCCTACCTACACTTGACCATGCCAATGAGATGACCAATTTATTGTTTATCAAATACTTTCAGGAAAAGAATTATTAGTTGCAAATATTTAAAGGTATAAAATATATGAAAATGATTAATTGAGCATACTTGTAACCCTTAAAAATGAAACATAAAGCTAGTGTAGGAAAATACATGATTCTTGGACTATTTCAAGAATAGGGAGGTTAGCAAGGTTAAAACAGAGGTCTAAGGTTATGGTTTTGCAGGGAAAAAGGGTTAAAAAATGAAGCAATTTAACCTACCAACAAAAGGTTTTAAGAAATCAAATGTTGAAACTATTCGAGTCTTCTTTTTCTTTCTTTTGAATCCCAAGAGCTATTACCACAATCTATAAAAACAAAATGGGTTACAGTGCGACATTATTGGTAGATTTTTTTGTCTTCAAAATTGATCAGAAAACCAAAAGAAGTTTGGGCACGTTGCTGAAAAGCTATGGCAGTGATTTTTTTGTAATTTGATGTTACAGTTGTCAATTTTCATCATCTTGGGTGTCAATTAGATATGTTAACAAAAAAGAGAGCTAAAAAAACATTAAGAAAAAACAAATTACATTGATTTTTGGTGCTCTTGGAAAATTTGTCGATGGATTTTTTGATTGTGCAGAATCCATTTCCACTCTTACGAAAAATTATTATGTGAAATGGTAATTTTTAGTCGAGTAGATGAACTAACCAGTTATCACAATTTTTTGTTTATTAGGGCATGTATATCAATGATCTTGAAGTGAGAGAAAAATGTATACTAAACACACAAGATGGTTTTTGAATTAAAAAAAAAGAATCCTATTACTTGCCATAAAACTTGATTTTTCTATCATTAATTATTATTTACTTATAGAGTTGTCTGTAATGATTTTTCACACGATAATAGTAACTGCCAGTGTTTGTGGAGAAAATGGGGAATTTTATAATGGAATAGGATTTGAATATGTTATTCATTCACAAAGTTTTTTTTCCTTCGTGGCAAAGCAATAATGGGAAGTAGGTGAGGGAATGATGTTGCTTGTATTGATATGGTTAACTCGTTTTCTGAGATCGATGATAGATTTGGGTGGTCAAGAACTTATGAGAAATATGTGAATATGTCAATGGGAAAAAACAAATGAAAATATTTGGAGCATTGGATTGGTAAATGTTGGGTGTGTTTTGTAGGTCTTTAACTTAAGAGAATTTTTTTATCTTTTTGTAGATAACTTAGATTTCAGAAAAAGGGAAATTAATCTAGGAGTGTGTTGTACCTCCCTCTTCCATTGTTTATTCTTCATGTAGAAAGGGGTTAAGGTACAAATGTTAACAGAGTTTGAAGCCATTTTTAGGGTAGCCTATGAGCCTAAAGACCACATCAAAGCTACTTAATTAGAAAGTGATATGGATGATATTTCCAATGATATAAAGAAGTCTGTAAATGGCCCTCTAGATCAAAAGATAAAGGTAGTCAAAGTTGGGCGCATAAAGCTCAAAATCCCAGAGGCCCTGTGGACCTCGAATCTCATAAATCATTGGTAAATAAATTTAAAAAATATTCAGGGATCTAGGGAGGAAGGATCTGTCAACTGTTGGAGCTAGGGGTGCTTACTAAGGAAACCCCATAACATAAATCAAAGGCCTAAATCTCGTGATCGTAGGAACCTTGTAACATTTTCATGGATTTTTGAAAGTGTCAGGATTTAACCATTTACAAAGAAATCAATCACAAAACAAAGGGTTGTGGACCCTTTTCTCTGTCCTCCAATACAACAGGTGGCAACATATCGTTGAGTAGAGGTGACGTCAACAGCCACCCACTAGGAGACGGACACGTGGAATAAATTTTCAGTGTTTTTTGTCATCCAAAAGACCCATATACAGATGGCAGATGGACCTATCATACGTCAACATGTGGCATGGTTTATATCAACATGACATCAGCTCTGTAGTATAACCCAAAATGTTTGAATGTCGTAAAAATTTCCAAATGCAATTGAAAAGGAGTCGGGCTCCCGGGGCATCCGAATTCCAGCTTAGCAATTCAAAAGTCTTACGTAACACTATTTTGTAGCACATAGGAGTTTCCAAGTGGTAGTGGGCCCTCCCTCAATTTCTAAAAATAAATAGTTATATAGGAACCACCCATGGGACAAATCATCATCCATATCAAAGCAGCCTCACCTCGAGAAGAGCTCCAATGAGTTAATAACCACAATAGTAAAACTAGCGCTTGTCTTGTGTAAGTCAGAGTCAATAAAGTGAGTTCCATAAATCAAGGATTGTGATGAATTCTAGGGGGTCAAACCTCACCTCCAAGTCTGCCTAGGTACCCCACAGGAGGAGTTAAAAATGGGCCTACCACCTATCAGGCCAATGTGGCAACCACATCAGCAGCTGGGACCAATATCAGGTGAGTGTGGCAGGTGAGCCTGAAGTCATTTAATACATCACCCTAAACCCTTTCTCTGCACCCAATCCAACTCTTCCTCATGTCTACCTTGCACCATCTCTTCTTTTTCCCACCTGAAAACCCCCCCGAACTGACTATTAAACCCCGCACAATAACCACTGAAATTTAAACTTTTCTAATCCAAATTGTTCTATGTAATGTAGATCTACTTATTTGCAACCTCCTTCCATTGATTGTTGACCATCTTAATCCTAACCTCAATGCACCCATGACACCCAATTTCCTCCACATACTAGGTAATCCATACTTTCTATTTACTTGAAAAGTTACCACCATTCTTAAATTAAAAGAGAAGAGCTCATCAAAAACACTGAGAACACATCAACCAGAAACCTCTAGCCACACCGAACCCTTCATGGACACTAAGGGGTAAATTCACTATTTCTTTTGCCCTTCATACCCATCTGATCTATATTTCCACTTCTATGGTTTCTACCTAGATAAGGAAGACCCTATCCATGTTTTTGAGTCAGGTTTGTATCACTTAGTCACCCCAACAATATACTCGTTCCCAAAATTCATATCCTAGATCATGGCCACCTTCCTTAAAGAGATAAATTGTTGTATTCCCCCACTAAGGATAAAATTATCGATGTCATCCTTGAATTGATACACAACACCTTCGTTTACCCAAAACCCCCAAATTTGAAGAATTTTACGAAGACCACACTCTTCTATGATTACATTGGACTCTTCACTAGAGAGAAACAAGTACTCCTGTAATTAATATTGGCCCTAAATGCAAAATTGTCTGCCAATTGAGAAACCCTTCCCATTTCCTTATTTTTAGTGTCTATGCAACCCATTCTATTCGTTATCCTATTTCTATCTTGTGAGGATGAGAAAAAAATGTCTCCAACTTAGCCATAGGGCTTTTACATAATATGATGAAGCCAAACATGGTCCTTGACATTCCCTCTTTTGTAGCTGAAGCTATTAAGTTCCAGTGAAATTAACACTACCTGGGCTCCTCCTCCATATATTAGTCCATATTTGTTTACTTGTTCCTTTATACTCGTGTGGAAGAATTTGAGTACCTAAGCCTCAACATTGTAGGCTCTCACAAGCAAAGGAAATTTGTGGTTGTCTCGGATAGTTCTTTGAAGAAAAATCCCAAAAACCAACAGTTTCCACACCTTCTTTCTACATTCATGGCCACTACTTATAAATTTATCAAAAAACTCTTTCCTCCTAGAGTCTTAACTCAATAGAAAATAATTCTTTAGCTTAGAAAGGATGCTATGGCGGTTGATTGGTATTGTTTTAAATGCCAGATGGAAGTAAGACTATATGGGTCAAAATTTCCTCCTCGATAGCTACCTGTATTTATGCCCATGATATTTTTTTCCTTGGATTTCATCAGATGAAGCCTAAAGACAGACAAAATCCATTTTTTCCTCGCCAAAAATTTCTATATGTTTAAGCTTCCCGTGATAGTAGGACCCTTTGTTTTGAACTCTAGAAAAGCTTTCTAGCAGGTTGAAACTATGTTAAAGAAATTGAAATTCAAAATAGGATAGGTGTGACATTATCATCCTCATGGTATTATTTCTAGTAGAAGGAGAGATATTAATTCCTCTTCCTATAAACATGAATGTAGACCAGAGTTATAATGGAAGGACAACCTTGATTGATTGACCACAGATATAGAGATGGAAGTTGATACACCAAGCACAAAGGAAAAATATCAAAAGAGGATTATTGATGAGGCAGGGGATATGAAGATGGAGGATGCATCCTTGACTAAGAAGGAAAATATTTAGGAGTAGGCAGTGCAGGAGCTTGAGGTCAAATTGACCAAACAGAGCCTAGACCAACTAGGATTCTATGTTCAATTAGAGGACCCCCAACAAGCTTCCACCTCTAGTTCAACCGAGGTAGCTATCCTGGGTTCAATGCGAAACACATGTTGGGATGGGGTCCCTTGGGTCAGTTTTGTGGTTAAGATAGCCCACGTTTTGTTATGAAACCAACTCACAAAAAGATAGAAAAGATAGATCAATGCCTTATAATTCAGCCTCTTTGAGGGAGCAACCTCCTTTACATTACACAAATGAACAATTCTTCCATTATACAAATGAAAATACCTCCTTTCTATATATAGGAGTCTAAGGGGTCATAATATAATCAGAGCTGACATAACAATAATAATGTAAGGGCATAATAATAACAATTGTGGGCTTCTATGGGGCACAATAGTAACAATATGGGAACTACATGGGTACATCAATATAATAAGGGGGTTGTACTAATAACAATAAGGGGTTACACTAGTAGTATAGGGACCTAACATGCTCCCCTCCTTCAAAAGGTGTTGTCCTCAACGTTTGAGTAGTTATTGATGCTTCTGTATAAAATTCTTTTCTTCCCATGTGGAATCTTCAGCGGGTAAGTTCTTCCACTTGATGACGTACTCTGAAATTGATCGATTTCATCATTGTCGGGTTCTTGTTTCTGTGACTGCTCTAGGTTCCAATATGATTTTTCCTTCCTCTTTTATTTCTGGAAATATTGTTCGAATTGGGATCTTTCGCAACTTTTGAATAAGTGGCCATACTTCTTCATCCTTCTTCCATTCATCCCTTACTTCATTTATCCAATCTGGTTGGATAATAGAAATAGAACAAAACAATGCTTCCACATCCTCATCCTTTCTTGAGAGTGCATTTGCAACAAAATTTTGCTTCACTTTTCTATAGAGGATGTCAAAGTCATAACCTAACATATTTGTGACCCATTTTTTTGTTCTTCTAAAGATAATAGTTGTTCTAAGAAGTATTTAAGACTATCATGATCCATTTTTGACTTGAAGTGTCTTCCCATTCGGTAGGGTCACCATTTCTTAGTGCATATAGTATTGTCAACATTTCCTTCTCATAAATAGCTCGCTTGGGATGTAGCAGTAAAAATACCCAATCAACTACATCAAAACATTTTTCACTATGATGTTGATCTACTTGTTGTTTCATTCGATTTTGCACCAAAGTGGCCTTATCCTTTACAAGCTGGAGAACTTGTTCTTGACGCTCGATGTGATCTTTCACTTCTTGAACATTTTTCTTCTTGATATGCCCTTCTATCTTGATAGTTTGAGGAGTGGTAATTCCGACCAATGAATTAAAAGATATGGTTGGAATCATTTCTTCTTTTTTGATGTGATCTTTCACTTCTTGCACCTTTTTCTTCTCGATATGTCCTTCTATCTTGAGAGTTTGAGGAGTGGTAATTCTTGCGAATGCTTTACAAGATCTGGTCTGATTCATTTCTTCTTTCTTTGGGGTTGGGTCCTGGCATATATCCTCTTCTTCTGATGTTTCTCGATCCTTTTCTTCATCCTCTTCATACTCTATGTAAAATAATTTCTTCTCAGCACACTTATGACCTTTAGTGCATTTTCTATCACAATTGTAACAAAGCCCTTTTTCTCTTTTTTCTTCCAATTGTTGTGGTGTAACCCTTGTAGGTTATGGAAGGCTAGAAGAAACAACACTTCCATCTTTATAGTTGTGAGGGGTAGACTTCCTTGTTGCCATAATTTTACTTTCCATTATGTAACAAAGCCCTTTTACTCTTTCCAATTGCTGTGGTGTTGCTCTAAAGAAGGTGTTTCTCTTTGTATCCTCATAATGTGCTATCATTTCCTCTATGAAAATTGACCATGTAACAAGTTGTTTACGAGAACAAAGCCCTTTATACCATAAAAATTGATCTGGTTTTAAATATGAAGATGCAATACATACTTTTCTTAATAGTGGTACACCATGTAGATCAAAATATTGCTCCATCTGAAGTATCGAATTTATCAGATCCTTGCCATGAAACTTCCTCATCTTGCTTTTTCTTGATTTCAGGAGCTCGACCTTGAAAGGACTGTAACTATGTACTTTCAGATCTTTATGTTTTGAAATTGTGACTTCTAGTAGCCCTCTGCATCCTCTTTCCAATGCCACCAGTCTAATCCAAATGGGTTTCTCCAAGGAATAGCTACGCCAAATCTCCCACAATGACTTGATTATAGACTAGTTCAGTAGAGCGAACTTGTACGACGTGCCACATGTCACTATTTCTACCTTTGGCTCTAAAAAATATATACAAGAAAGTATAGTCCATCCTCTTTCTGTTTCTTCTTATGAAATTTCAGTCCGATGCTCAGAGAGTAAGTTATGACGATTTTCCCCAAGTTACCTGTTTGGAATGTAATTCAGAAGTCTGCAAAAAGACCAACTTCCTCAGATCATATCTCTTTAAATATAGCACGAAAAGCTCCGAAATTCGGACCCAAGGTTCACTACGATTTCCTCTCAAACGGGTTTCCTTTTCGCTTCTGATCATCGCAGAAAAATGTTATAGTGAAAATGCCACGATGACCTATTTGGAGTAGTGAAACCCTAGAATCCAAATTTATGATACCAAATGTTATGAAACAAACTCACAAAAATATAGAAAAGATAGATCAATGCCTTATAATTCAGCCTCTTCGAGGGGGCAACCTCCTTTACATTACACAAATGAACAATTCTTACATTATACAAATGAAAATACCTCCTTTCTATATATAGGAGTCTAAGGGGTCATAATATAATCAGAGCCGACATAACAATAATAATGTAAGGGCATAATAATAACAATAGTGGACTTCTATGGGGCACAATAGTAACAATATGGGCACTACATCGGTACATCAATATAATAAGGGGGTTGTACTAATAACAATAAGGGGTTACACTAGTAGTATAGGGGCCTAACAAGTTTTGGTACAATTTTTGTAAATAATGTAAAGTCTCTGAGATTTTTGGATGTGGAGTGCGTAGATGAATAGAAGTCAAAGGGGCTTAGCCCCTTGTTTTATGTAAAGTTTGAGTTAGTTTTGAGATTCACCCATGGTTTTTGGACCATGGCATTATATGAAAAAGGCTATAAATAGTGAGTCTTAGTGAAGAGACAAGTAGATGTCATATGGAGACTTAGAGGTGATAGTGAGAAGAAGTGGATATGATAGAAGAAGAAAGGCTTTGCAGTTGAGTGTGTAGAGGCCTAGGTATAGTCTGCGGCTAAGTGTACGAAGCCCTGCAGCTATGTGCACATGGAAGTTTTGAGTCTCTAACCTTGAATTGAAGATCCATAAGGACATTTATAAATAATTCTTGCGTTTGTTTATCTTTTTTTTTCTTTCTGTTAATGTTATATGCCATTGATGAATGATGTGTTTTATGAAATATTGACTGAATGTTAAGCGATTCTTTTGAATAAGTGTTAATGATGTACGCAATTCATGTATAAGTACTTTCACTAAGACTTTGATGAATTCTCTGATGTTTATTAATAACTTATGTTAATATGGGTGAACCCTAATTTAGGATTTCTCTCTGATGCACGTAAGTGGACAAATTGAATGTTCAAGGTCCGCAAGGGTAGATCGTAGACCTTTGCTAAGGTCTAAAGGCTATTTAACAGAGTTGCAGTGATGAGCCCTAAGAGTGTATCGATCTGTATGAAGGCAGATCTGAAGAGTTGAAAGGCATCACACTAGTCTCTGGATGCAAAAACTTGGTTGTTTCATCCCCCCATACTACCTCAGGTGAGACTGTAGCTTGCGCTACGCAATTTTTTTCTGGAAGGGCCAGTAGTGTGGGGCTTTGTTGGTTGGTGCACGGTTAACTCTAAAATGGGGTCAAGACCCCCTAAGTCAACAAATGGTTCTGTTGTCGGGACCGAGATCTTGCTTGAAAGAGATGCGTGATGTGCATCATTGGAATCCGACCAAGAAATAAATTGAAAAGTAGTTGGATCGGAAGACTGATGAGTTTGCAGTGCAAGAAAACAAGAATCTGCGGCTATCGATGGAAGAGTGGTTGAATAGGTATTTGTATACATAGATACATGAGATCTTCTTCTGTAATTTCCCCATTGAACTATATGAGTGGTTAGCTAAATTGATAGACAATTAAGGAAGGTGGAAGCTCGATAGACCTATAGTGTGGCCTCCATAATTAGTGTGACAGCTAGAAGCTTCTAAAAACAAGATCGTGTGAGTTGTCGATCATTGGCTTGATCAAATGGAGGATTTGTTACAGAAATTGTAGTTGATAACTCAATCAGCTATAGGTAAGTACTTAAGATCATTAAATACTTAGATTAAAATGTTGTTATGTGAAAAACATGTGATGCCATTATCTTGATGTTCAGAGCTGCACAAAGTGGATGATTCTTTAGAAATCACGAAGGGTCAGGACTGGAGTATAGTCCATTGATTGGACTTCCTTTAAGTGATGACAAAGGGGTGGAATGGACTTCGTTGTGAAGCATTATTTAACTAATCACTCAGGGGAATCCTCAAGTAAATCATCCATCCACTCCACATCCACCACATAGACATTTCCCCACACCTCCACCTCCACCACCACCATTCAACATCGCGAACACAATGAAGCTGCCAATTTTCAGGGGCATAGGGAGCGAAGATGAATAGAAATTTTGGTTTGTTGCGAATGTTTTGTGGACAGTGCAACAAATTACTGATGATAATATAAATAACACATAGTTGGTTACCGCTCTGCAGGGTTGTGTGCTAACTCGGTATATTAAGTATTGTTA
This sequence comes from Pinus tabuliformis, assembly GCA_031772625.1. Lineage (NCBI taxonomy): Eukaryota > Viridiplantae > Streptophyta > Pinopsida > Pinales > Pinaceae > Pinus > Pinus tabuliformis. Next base: position 1,885,888,336 of record CM062816.1, on the reverse strand, counting down.
TGATAATCCTCTTGCATCATTAGCTGAAACTAAGGTGGCTTTAAACAAGGAGTTTAGTAAGCCTAATTTTGAATCACAATCAGTAATCAGATTCAAAGAAATCATGATGAGGGTCAATGAGATGCCTTGTAAATTATATCAAAGATTGAAGTGTTAGATTCAAGAAGATAACATGCAGGTCATAGATAGTCAGCGTTGTGAATGGTTTATAGCTTCACTTATGCCCCACTTGAAAATTTCTCTATCAAAAAATGAGACTAAACCAAAAGTCAGTGCAGAAGTCTAGTGTTTGAAGTGCAAGAGCTAGGGCCATGATAAATATCACTGCCTAGTTTATGTGAATTATATTATAGGATGTGGGTCAATTCCCCTAAAGCTGGAAGCCCCAATAGAGCCGAGCATGGGGGTTGCACTATGGTGTGCCAAATTTGAGGTTGCAGGACAACATGTGATAGATAATTACCATTTACTTCAAAAGTTCATCCGAGCACCCCAGCAGTTTTTCTGTAACTCTGAAAAAAATGTGGGCCACGATGAGCACCACTGTCGAAGCTATGAGCTAATGATGGAAATAAAACCTACGTAATGGATGCAAGCAGAAACTCAGCCTCCAGAGCAGGGTATTGGAGGAGAGTGCAAAGGTTATCAGGGACGAGGATGCGGCGAAGGAGGAGGAGGGCTTGTGTTGAAGCCCCAAAAATCGGGTCTACAACAAGGGGAATACCGGCCCGGTCCAAACCTTGGTTGGCAGCTCCTTATCCGTTTGGTATAGCGGGTCCGACTGGGGATAAGGGGACCAGTTTCCCAATCTATGAGTGTGTGTGTGTACAATTTGATGTTGTTGATCTAACAGTTCCTAATTAAGATTTTCTAATTCTAAATTTAATCTAATTCTATGCTATTGTATTCTAATAAACAGCACAACTAAGTCTATAATAACCCGGGATGTAATTCTTGTATTATGCAATCTAAAGGGATTTCAAATAACAACTGGTAATAAAGATCATTTAGCGATTATAAGAAAGGAAATCAATAAGGATGAACCACTTTGCATAAGAAGTTAGATGAAACAGTTGTGAAAAACATATCGCATAATGAGCTATTCATACATTAAGCATAAATAAATAGCTATCACCGTACAAAAGTGCCAAATGATAACTCAAGCATTCATGCAATAATACATAAACACCTAAAAATTGTATATCACTTTAACATATAAGCAGAAATGGTCAAGAGATAAAAGTACCATTTATGACTAGTCCTACTCATAAGCTTCAAGGGACAACGATTTATCTCTCCTTGCATTAACACCCACTAAGAGTACAGAAGTACAACATCAGTAGCAGATATCAAATGCAAACATCAACAAACCTTGTTCCATTCATTCATCAAAACCTCCTCGGAGGGTGCAAAAGTGCATGTTCTGAGGACAAGTTTTTGATAAATTTATGAACCCTTCTCTAAATGCATGAGAAGGGTTTAAATACTACTAACTAAATCTAATAATAACTTATTTACAAAAATTCAGGATGCGGTTTAAATGACCGCCCTTTTTCTAAGCAAAATTAAAGTGAAATTTGAATCCAGAATTAAACTATTTCTGTATTTGGTCTTTAAAATTGCATGTATGCAGCATCCGTTTCAGGAGAGTCGGCTGGTTGACTTCTGCTTTTAGCTCTGCTGAGAAAACGGAATCGATGAGAGCTGGTGCCATTTTCTTGGCCGCATTTATGATACACTTAACAGTCATCCACTGGCTATGTGGCTTCACCAAGTATGCCCAGTAATATTCCCAATTTAACCTACTCGGCCCTTGAATTGCTTTTGCCTTTTCTTGCGCTCTCTATTTCCATTTTGCCTCTAGTTGTAGTTCGTTTGGTAAATATCCTGGGGTGGTTTCTGCCATCAAATTTTCCCTGTGCAAATTCTAATTTACACAATCAATAAGACTGCTAGCTGTCGTGGCTGTTGTTTCTGCCGCTTGTTCTGCCTCCCTGATTTGATCATCCCATTTGTTAAAGAGTAGTTCTTTATGGTTCTCATTTATCCTTGGTGCACCTGCTCTTTTTCCCTCATCTTCGTCCTGCCAAGCCAAGTACCTAGTCACTCATTTATCAATCAGATCATAGTTGTTTCGTAAATCTACCACTTGATTAGTGATCTTATCGCTAATTTCACAATAATAACTCCACTGTGATATCTTTTGGCCCAACACTTCTTGCTGCTGTAGTAATTGTTCATTCAAGGAAATAAATTCTGAAATAAACTCTATAAGCTTAGGGTCGTCTTTGTGCATCTCTTGTAAATCCTGTAACTGCTTTCCTTTCTCATCCAAACTTTTCTGATATCCTATCTGCATTTGCTGGAAGTCCTGCTGCAACCTTTCAAGCTGTTTTTGTGCTTCATTATTGGTGTTAGCTTGTTGCAACTGTTGTTGCAGTACTTGTATCTGGTCTTCCCTTTCTTTTAACAACTGTTGTACCTCAGATGCTTTATCAATAGTCGCAGAGGCGTATGCTCCTGCGATCTGAGATAGTTTGGTGAGATTTTCAGTAGGATTGCTAGTGGGATCTTTCCACAAGACGTCTAATTGTTCTGCGTCTTGAGAGAGTGTATTTTCCAATTTCCTTTTCTTTCTTTGTCTTCTTACCACTGCTTTATGCTATGGGCTATAAAATATATCCAGAGGGGGAATTTCTTCTATGTTGAGTATAAACTCAGAAGATGGGGCAACAAGAATATGCCCCGTATCTGAGACATCGCGGACTATTGTTGTGATTACTTCTTGTGCTACCTATGTATTGCTCACAGGTGTTTTTAGGGCTTGTCCTTCAAGATTGATCAGTTCATTGAAGGTTTCCCATTATTTATCTAATTCGGTTGTGACTGGTGGTCCTTCAATGATGAGAGGAGGAGGATCTATTTGCGGGGAGGAATTAACCTGCTGTTATAGAAGTTCCATTGACTGAGCAGTATCCTTAGCTGACTCTCCGCTCCTATCCTGGTAATTTCTAGATCTTTTAGAGTGTTCGGGCATTTCTTGTTTAGACATGGATTTAGATCCGTTAGTGCTTGAACTCCCATTGAGACTAATGCTTGGAGTTGGTTCTCTTGAGGGTAGTCGTAGTTTCTCTAGAGGAATACTGGTTAATCTTCTTTCTCTGTATATCATGAACTTTTGAAAATCTTCTGGAGATGATTGCAATTGGGCTTCGCGTAAAATCTCTTGAAGTGTGCTTTTCCATTGGAATATATTATCAAATAAATCCTCTTTCCCAACAAACACTTTTATCTTGACTGTAGTTGTGAAATTCCGGGCAACCTCATTCGGGTCAAATGGTCTTCCCGGGAATTTGAATAGTTGTAAACACGTCATATTCTGTACTTCAGTGAGTGCATGACCTACATCAAATAGCGAAAAGGCCCCATAGGCTACAGGAAACTGTGGCCATATAGCCTTCTTTTTGTCCTTTAAGTCTTTAGTTAGGCCACCTTATCCATAGGTTTGACATGCAATCTCTCGAGCTAGGAGTTTATCAAGGATATACAAAGGTAGAACATGAGGGGGTGCAGTACTTCCAAATACCCTGACATAAGTGAACAATTCCTCTCCGAACCATCTTGCGATGGGGAGGATGTCTACCTCTGCTTCAGGCGAGCACCTCGGGGGGGTCTTTATCATACAACATTCTATACAAGGGTAGCATAATTTCATGACAAATTTGCTAGAAGTATGGAGTGAACTGAGAGTCCCACAATTCCTTATGATAAACATGGATGGGTAAGGGGTCTTGAGTTGTCCACTTCCAACCCATAACAGGAAACCTGGAAACATAACATATTGAATCCATAATATATGCAGACAGGTAAAAAGGAGGATAAATTCTCTGGGACGTAGCTCCTTTGGACCGGTAACTCACAATAGCCATGACTAGGTTATCAGATAAAATTTTGGCCCAATATACAATAGTGGCATTTGTGGCAGCATCTAGTAACGGTAGCCATTCGGATGAAAACTTGTTGATATCTGGCATACCAAATATTTTACAGAGCATGGTAGCAACAAAGCAATATGGGGAGGTAAGGGAACCAGTACTGTACATACCGTGTTTATCTTTCTTGAGCGGTTCATCTTTCCTGGACCAGTCTTTGGTGGTTTCTGCCAGGTTCTGGTTCTCCTTTACGAATTTCTCCATGAATTGCTTGTTATAAGTTGCTTGTGGCTCGGGCAGATGATACATGAGCTTTAAATCCTACGCAGTGAATGAACTGATGAGTCCTTGACCACGAACCTTGAACTGTCTATTTTTTATTTCTGCGCTATCAAGTATCCACTTGACCATGTTTGTGTATGGGAGGATTTTTGGCCTTACTACTATTTGATGTAGGAATGAGCAAGCTAGCTCTGTTAGGGTTGCTTCAGAAGAACTCGGTGAGCCCGCAACAGTAGTAACTTCCATTACTCTACGGTTCTCCTCTTCGAGCAAATTATACATGCCTTCCCACGTAGCTATTCTCGCGTCTCTGTTACAAGCTGTGTCTGTATACAAAGGTACCATTTCCTTTTCTTCGGAGCTCGGGGCTTTGTTTTTCTTTCCCATTTCAAGCTGCGTATTGCTTTGTATCGTCCTCCATTCTCTGCTCCTGCAATTCAAAAGTGAAGTAGAAATGAATGACTGGGAAGGGTGATGGGAAAGTTTTAAATGCCGCAGACATACCAAACACACCAGCTTACATGAAGTGATACTTCAAAAACCAGGCTTTCATATTCTATTAATAACTGACAACTAACTCCTTTATTAGCATTTAAAGCGCATAACCATGTGTTAGCTTATGGAAAATACTTTTCTTGAATATCGTGAAAGATCTGCGATGGAGTGATTTTGCGATTTGCTTCGCAACATCGCAGATCGCACCATCGCAGAGTCACATAAATATAACATCGCTGTGTTGATTTGGCCTGACATCACAATCATTGCTTTATCGCGAAATCGTGATATCGCAATATCGCAGATCGCAGGAGTTTTATGTATAACAAATTTCGTTAACCTGTTTCTTGCGAGATGCAATCTTGTGATCAGGGTCATCACCAATCGGTAAATTCTGAAGTATTTCGTGCAAGTTTTACTGAATGTGACGCGATATTTATTCAATGCTACAATCTCGCAAATGTTGGGATTATACTTTAACGGTGGCATCCCGCTATCTTTTTACGATGCAATTTTAAAGATCTTTTCCCTTATCATAAACTTAGATTTTAAGTATCTCAAAGGAGCTTCCTAAGCTTATGATGGTAACTTTGTTTGCGGAAAAGGAATTTAAGCACTGCTTTGCTTTTCCTATATTTTAACTAAGGGTCCCCACACATTTAGTATTTCGGATGACACTTAAATGAGAGGGGGGGTTGTTGCTGGTCACAACAATTGGCGATTCACTTGGAAGAACCAGTTATCTCTATCTTTCCTATTGAATTTTATAAACTTCCAAAATAGAAAAATTTTCAAAAAGTTAAACTTCGTTATGGAAAGATAAAGTACATTATGCTCTAACCTATTAATGACATTTTGCTTTGACTATTTTCAACTTTTATTATTTGCTTCCTTAGGCTAGTCCTTGTATTTACATCAGTCACTAATTGGTCTGTAAAAGATAAAACAAAGTCTTCTTTGTAAACAGTTTTAAATATGCTCATTTGTCATAGGTAGAACCTCTGCTGCCAGTAGGCATTTATAGCCTCGACAAGATTACCTATTACCCAGCAATGATCCTATATCCTACTTAAAGTAGCCTACAACTTTCAAAGAAAAATCCATATCCACACTTATTGCTTTGATTTTCTTTTTTACTCTTAAAGAACAATATTTTGGTTTGGTAGCCAAATTATGACATAGTCATTCACTTGGTTTATAACTTTGCAGAACAAGCTGGCTCGTGATGAGACCCCTTGTCTTTTGATTGCAACAATCTCAAGTCATTGCCCTGTTGTGGTGTACAGTATTGGCAAAGTCAACAAGGTATAATATCTGTGATTATGATAAGCCGGCTCGTGATGAGACATCTTATTCCTCAAGACAAAGTGTATCCTTGGGTTATTCCTCTAAAAGTTGTGATTTCCTTAGCAGGGAGGAAGTCATTGTTTCCTTAAGATAGCTTTGGACAACAATAATACAGTTTTTGGAAACAACTGTTCTACAGAGAATCTTTATTTTGTTATTGATACCTTTCATTGTACTGAGATAAAACAATTTCTTCACTGAAGGTTGCTTTCATCAAACTTTATGAAGTTGAAACTAGTATCATATCTAGGCTAGAGTCTTTAATGGTATCTATCAATAATAAAGATCAATTTTCTAAAAGATTTGCTATTTATACAAGTGAAAAGTTCAAAATCTGAAAGAGAATTGGTGTCTTTTTCATAACTGCCAAATGCAGTTAACGACAGTAGATATTATTATGGAAAAACATATTTAAGAAAATGAGAGGTAACTATTCCCTTGGATTATTTATATGATATGAAGAGGGCTATTTACTTCTTTTATTTTGCCTGCAAACTGTTAAAAATAAACTATCAGCCTAACAAGCTAACTAAATTAATTCTACTCCTATTTTAACTATGTACATAACATCGACTAGGTATAATGATATTTCCTGTGTAACCATTTTCTCATTTTTATTCCTGCACAAATATACATTTCAAAAATTAGTACTAGCAATAAAGTCTTTGCTGAACTGAGAACATTAAATGTGGAATTAGAATGCGCAACTATTGTTAAAATTTTTCTCGAAATCTCCTTCTTATGAAATTTTCTTTCCAATTGGATACCTATTGGATCATAAAAATCAGGATGGGTTTCCATTATGGATTGATAAACGTTCAATGGAAGCGATGATAGGCCAGATTGCGGATATGAATTTTTGGTTTTAACAGCCTGTGTGAAAGTTAAGCCTTTGACAATTTCTAGTGAAAGAAAAGTTTCCCAATATATCTCTTTGAATGGATCAGTGAAGAATGGATGGAAATCTTTCAAAGGAAAATTATCAATTAAATTGAATTGCTGGCAATTTTCCAAAAATACATTCTTTTGTTGATATTGTTTTGGATAAGATAGAAGCTTTTCAAAAAACATTGATATTGATTGGAATTGAAATTGAAATAGTTCTACATTCTTTCGAAAAACTTCAATTTTCCAAGAGGGTAATAAATCACTCAAATGTTTGATAATTTTTTGCTCAGTATGCCAGAATGGATTTGAAAAATGGATTCAATGTTCTGCCTCGATCCAAACACATGGAGTAAAACTTATTAGATACCATTGAAAAAATTTGGTTTTATACAAAATGAGTGCAAACGGAAAAGAATGCAATGACTATCTGTACAACTAGTGTTATAGCACAATTGGGATCGTTTTGAAATATTTTCTCTTTCACAAGGATTGGCCAGAATTATGGGATCTGAGTGATTTCAAATTCCATCTTGTGAATTAGAAAACAGACTGTGAACAGGCGTGAAGGCTTGATCGTGATATGAATCATAGACTGGAATACTCTCTTGGATAGTGAAATCATGCCGATTATTTTCTGCTTTAGAATGAGGATCAGTTGAAATGATTTTCTCATTCTCAGATATTATTTGAAGTTTTTGATGATTCTCTCAAGATAAATTCAACATCTTCAATATCAAAGTAGTTATCATAAATGACTTAACGGGGATCCCTAGATTCCTCTTTTTCATCCAGTATATTCAAACAAGGAGGGACAAGCCTTTCATGTTTGTTAATGCGAAAGGGTGTTCTATAGCTACTTCTCTATCTTGAAAACCTAATGGTGATTCATTTAGGTCAACCTATGTATTTTCTGAAATATCATTAATACTGAGGGGGAAAAAATTACCATCATTAAAAATATCAGGATAAAGAGAAAAATGTGACTCTGAAATAATGCATTTAAAAATATCTCTCTGTGATAACTCTTGTGCATTACGTTCATCGTGGATTTCAGGTTTTAGATCATACCTTTGTGTGCTCATGTTTTTTGGAAGAAGATTACTTTGTTGTTCTAACCTTGGGATTTGCATTTGTCGAGTTGCGATCATATTTTCTGAATTTGTCTCAAAGTTGCTTTCTAGTTCCAAGGCAGCCTTTCTTCGAAAACTGCCACTTTTGTCTTCTTGTATTGGATCAGACATATCCTCCAAGCTTTCAGAAACTTCTTCATCATAATTTATTCACACATCCAAATTGGATTCCTCATCTATATTATAAGGAAATTGAAAAAAGCTTGGACTAATTTCCACTGGATCGGGAATAGGAGGCAGAGAATAATTATGATCAACAAAATCTAGTGATTATTCATATATGAGTTCATTTTCGACATCATATTTCAAACAATTAAGATGAAATCGAATATTAAAATCTCTAACAGACTCATCTTTTTTGCATAGATATTCAATTTCATCATATACCTGATCATAATCATAGCAATCAAATTTACAAACGAAAACCGTGACAAATTGATCCCAGATGTGAATTTAGGCAACCGAAAGGGTTGTACACCAGTTTCTAGCTTCCGCTACAAATGTGAGAGTAAAAATTTTGCATAAAATGCCTTCTTCAATTCCTTGAAAATTTGAATTTGAAACATTTTGAATAAATTGAAGGGCATGATTAAAAGCAGAAGAATTTCTCTTACCATTGAATTTTACCCGAGACAAGAGTCTTACCACTTCGGGTGGAGTGTTGGAAGAGGCACGAACATGGATACAACTCCAAATTGGAAGTTTAAGAGAAGCCATCATAATTCGAATGCTACAATTGAAAAAAAACCCCAATAGACAACATGTTTCAGGCCCTCCTTCTAGCGCCAAATATGTTGAAGCCCTGAAAATTGGGTCGACAACAAGGGGGATACCCGCCCGGTCTGGACCTTGGTTGGCAGCTCCTTATCTGTTTGGTATAGTGGGTCTGAGTGGGTATAATGGGACCAGTTTCCCAATCTATGAGTGTGTGTGTGTAGAATTTGATGTTGCTAATCTAATAGTTCCTAATTAAGATTTTCTAATTCTAACTTTAATCTAACTCTATGCTATTGTATTCTAATAAACAACACATCTAAGTCTATACTAACCTAGGATGTAATTCTTGTATTATGCAATCTAAAGAGATTTCAAATAACAACTGGTAATAAAGATCATTCAGCGATTATAAGAAAGGAAATCAATAAGGATGAACAAATTCGCATAAAAAGTTAGACGAAACAGTTGTGAAAAACATATCGCATAATGAGCTATTCATACATTAAGCATAAATAAATAGCTATCACCATACAAAAGTGCCAAATGATAACTCATGCATTCATGCAATAATACATAAACAACTAAAAACTATATATCACTTTAACATATAAGCAAAATGGTCAAGAGATAAAAGTACCATTTATGATTAGTCCTACTCATAAGCTTCAAGCGACAATGATTTATCTCCCCTTGCTTTAACATCCACTAAGAGTACAGAAGTGCAACATCAGTAGTAGATATCAAATGCAAACATCAACAAACCTTGTTCCATTCATTCATCAAAACCTCCTCGGAGGGTGCAAAAGTGCATGTTCTGAGGACAAGTTTTTGATAAATTTCTGGACCCTTCTCTAAATGCATGAGAAGGGTTTAAATACTACTAACTAAATCTAATAATAACTTATTTACAAAAATTTAGGATGCGGTTTAAATGACCGCCCTTTTTCTAAGAAAAATTAAAGCGAAATTTGAATCCTGAATTAAACTATTTCTATATTTGGTCTTTAAAATTGCATGTATGCAGCATCTGTTTCAGGAGAGTCGGCTAGCTGACTTCTACTTTTAGCTGAGCTGAGAAAACGGAATCGATGAGAGCTGGTGCCATTTTCTTGGCCGCATTTATGATACACTTAACAGTCATCCACTGGCTATGTGGCTTCACCAAGTATGCCCAGTAATATTCCCAATTTAACCTGTTCAGCCCTTGAATTGCTTTTTCCTTTTTTTGCGCTCTCTGTTTCCATTCTGCCTCTAATTGTAGTTTGCTCGGTAAATATGTTGGGGTAATTTCTGTGATCAAATTTTCCTTGTGCAAATTCTCATTTACACAATCAATAAGACTGTTTGTTGTCGTGGCTGCTGTTTCTGCCGCTTGTTCTGCCTCCCTGATTTGATCATCCCATTTGTTAAAGAGCAGTTCTTTATGGTTCTCATTTATTTTTGGTGCACCTGCTCTTTTTCCCTCGTCTTCATCCTGCCAAGGCAAGTACTCAGTCACTCATTTATCAATCGGATCATAGTCGTTTCGTAAATCTACCACTTGATTAGTGATCTTATCACTAATTTCACAATAATAACTCCACTATGATATCTTTTGGCCCAACACTTCTTTCTGTTGCAGTAATTGTTCATTCAAGGAAATAGACTCCAAAATAAACTCTGTAAGCTTAGGGTTGTCTTTGTGCATCTCTTGTAAATCCTGTAACTGCTTTTCTTTCTCATCCAAACTTTTGTGATATCCTATCTACATTTTTTGGAAGTCCTGCTTCAACCTTTCAAGGTGTTTCTGTGCTTCATTATTGGTGTTGGCTTGTTGCAACTATTGTTGCAGTACTTGTATCTGGTCCTCCCTTTCTTTTAACAACTGTTGTACCTCAGATGCTTTATCAATAGTCACAGAGGCATATGCTCCTGCGATCTGAGATAGTTTGGTGAGATTTTCAGTAGGATTGCTAGTGGGATCTTTCCACAAGACGTCTAATTGTTCTGCGTCTTGAGAGAGTGTATTTTCCAATTTCCTTTTCTTTCTCTGTCTTCTTACCATTGCTTTATGTTGCGGGCTATAAAATATATCTATAGGGGGGATTTCTTCTATGTTGAGTATAAGCTCAGAAGATGGGGCAACAGGAATATGCTCCGTATCTGAGACATCGCTGACTATTGTTGTGATTACTTCTTGTGCTACCTGTATATTGTTCACAGGTGTTTTTAGGGCTTGTCCTTCAAGATTGATCAGTTCGTTGAAGGTTTCCCATTCTTTATCTAATTTTGTTGTGACTGGTGGTGCTTGAATGATGAGAGGAGGAGGATCTATTTGCGGGGAGGCAATAACCTGTTGTTGTAGAAGTTCCATTGACTGAGCAGTATCCTTAGCTGACTCTCCGCTCCTATCCTGGTCATTTATGGATCTTTTAGAGTGTTCAGGAATTTCTTGTTCAGACTTGGATTTAGATCTGTTAGTGCATGAACTCCCACTAATATTAACGCTTGGAGTTGGTTCTCTTGAGGGTAGTTGTAGTTTCTCTAGAGGAATACTGGCTAATCTTCTTTCTCTGTGTATCATGAACTTTTGAAAATCTTCTGGAGATAATTGCAATTGGGCTTCACGCAAAATCTCTTGAGGTGTGCTTTTATATTGGAATATATCATCAAATAAATCCTTTTTCCCTACGAACACTTTTATCTTGACTGTAGTTGTGAAATTCTAGGCAACCTCATTTGGGTCAAATGGTCTTCCCGGGAATTTGAATAGTTGTAAACACGTCATATTCTGTACTTTAGTGAGCACGTGACCTACATCAAATAGTGAAAAGGCCCCACATGCTACAGAAAACTGTGGCCATATAGCCTTCTTTATGTCCTTTAAGTATTTAGTTAGGCCACCTTCTCCACAGGTTTGATATGCAACCTCTCGAACTAGGAGTTTATCAGGGATATACAAAGGTAGAACATGAGAGGGTGAAGTACTTCCAAATATCCTGACATAAGTGAAAAATTCCTCTCCGAACCATCTTGAAACGGGGAGGATGTCTACCTCTGCTTCAGGCAAGCACCTCGGGGGGTCTTTATCATACAACATTCTATACAAGGGTAGCATAATTCCATGACAAATTTGCTAGAAGTATGGAGTGAACTTAGAGTCCCACAATTCCTTATGATAGACATGGATGGGTAAGGGGTCTTGAGTTGTCCACTTCCAACCCATAACAGGAAAGTTAGAAACATAACATATTGAATCCATAATATATGCAGACAGGTAAAAAGGAGGATAAATTCTCTGGGACGTAGCTCTTTTGGACCGGTAACTCACAATAACCGTGACTAGGTTATCAGATTAAATTTTGGCCCAATCTACAATAGTGGCATTTTTGGTAGCATCTAGTAACGGTAGCCATTCGGACGAAAACTTGTTAGTATCTGGCATACCAAATATTCTACAGAGCATGGTAGCAGCAAAGCAATATGGGGAGGTAAGGAAACCAGTACTGTACATACCATGTTTATCTTTCTTGAGCGGTTCGTCTTTCTTGGACCAGTCTTTGGTGGTTTCTGCCAGGTTCCGATTCTCCTTTACGAATTTCTCCATGAATTTCTTGTTATAAGTTTCCTGTGGCTCGGGCCCATGATACATGAGCTTTAAATCCTGCACAGCGAATGAACTGATGAGTCCTTGACCATGAAACTTGAACTGTCTATTTTTTATTTCTGTGCTATCAAGTATCCACTTGACCATGTCTGTGTATGGGAGGATTTTTGGCCTTGCTGCTATCCGATGTAGGAATGAGCAAGCTAGCTCTGTTAGGTTTGCTTCAGAAGAACTCTATGAGCCCGCAACAACAGTAACTTCCATTACTCTGGGGTTCTCCTCTTCGAGCATATTATACATGCCTTCCCACGTAGCTATTCCCGCATCTCTGTTACAAGCCATGTCTGTATACAAAGGTGCCATTTCCTTTTCTTTGGAGCTCAGGGCTTTGTTTTTCTTTCGCATTTGAAGCTACGTATTTCTTTGTATCATCCTCCATTCTCCGTTCCTACAATTCACAAGTGAAGTAGAAATGAATGACCGGGAAGGGTGATGGGAAAGTTTTAAATTCCACAGACCTACCAAACACACCACCTTACGTGAAGTGATTCTTCGAAAATCACATGTTCATATTATATTAATAACTAACAACTAACTCCTTTATTAGCATTTAAAGCGCATAACCATGTGTCAGCTTATGGAAAATACTTTTCTTGAATATCGTGAAAGATCTATGATGGAGCGATTTTACGATTTTCTTCACAACATCGTAGATCGCACCATCACATATCGCAACATCACAGATCACACCATCACATATCGCAACATCGCAGAATCGCATAAATACAACATCGCTATGTTGATCTAGCCTGACATCGCAATCATTGCTTTATCGCGAAATCGTGATATCACAATATCGCAGATCGCAAGAGTTTTATGTATAACAAATTTTCTTAACATGTTTCTTACGAGATGCGATCTTGCGATCGGCGTCATCACCAATTGGTAAATTCTGAAGTGTTTCGTGCAAGTTTTACTGAATGCGACGCGATATTTATTCAATTCTACAATCTCGCAAATGTTGGGACTATACTTTAACGGTGACATCCCACTATCTTTTTACGATGCAATTTTAAATATATTTTCCCTTATCATAAACTTATATTTTAAGTATCTGAAAGGAGCTTCTTAAGCTTATGATGGTAACTTTATTTGCGAAAAAGGAATTTAAGCACTGATTTGCTTTTCCTAGATTTTAACTAAGGGTCCCCACACATTTAGTATTTCGGATGACACATAAATAAGAGGGGGGGTTGTTGCTGCTCACAACAGCTTGGTAGAGGCTATGGTTAGATCATATCCTACAACTGTGGACAACCAAGGCACTAGGTGTGAGAGTGTCAGAATCCTACACACCCATCGTGTCAATACTGTAGATAATTTGAACATACTATAGAAGAATTCTTGATGTTGTAGCTAAGATGCAGAAGAAGTAAACACAACCTCAGCAACCTATGGAGAAGTTACAGATGATGAGAGCTGAGCCCCGTAAGGAGGATCAAAAAGTGAATATAGTGTTGAGAAGTGGAATAACAATTGGTGATGATAAGGGTAAACAACCTGAAGAAGAAGGATGGGTCTACAAAGTGCCAGAGAAAGAAGTCGACATTGATATAGAGTGCGCTAAGGAAATGTTTATGGAGGCCAAGAAGAGCTTTGCTGAGGCCTCCACCTCAGGAAGCCAGGAGAGGATGGAAGATATTAGCGTGCTTGTAGAGGTTGATCCCTCTATACTCACTACATTTCTGGAGACCTACATCAAACCGATGCGCGAAAGAGAGGTTATGGAGGGCCTGTAGGAATTAAGAAATAAATGCACCAACAAAGAGAGAGCCCCTAAAAGACACCACGTAGTTAGAAATATTGACAAACATAATGTACGAATAGGGCACGAGATGAGGCTCATCGCGTAGATAGGTGATTATGAGATGCACAAGGTCATCTTGGATCTAGGGTCTGATGTGAACATATTACCAAAACAAACATGGGAAAAGATCAGGAGACCTATGCTACAGTGGTCATCAATTCAGCTTAGGATGGCGAACCAACAAAAAATCATCCCCATGGGACAATTATATGGAGTAACAGTTGATATAGAAGGTGCAAGCACAGTGGCCTATTTTGAGGTTATATAAATCATCTTACAGCCCATAACTGCGCTCCTCGGAATTGACTAGGCTCTTGACATGAATGGATTCATCAATTTGAAGAAGAGGACAATGTCGTTTGAAAGAAAATCAGTCCAAGTTGTAGTACCATTGGACCCTGCGTAAGGGGCATGATATGCTGAACCAGTCTGTGATTATGAAGAAAGTGATGATGAGCTGGATCAAATCTACAAAATAACAGTGTGAGATTAGGACTAGATCCATATGATGATAGATGAGAGGATTGCATGGGATCGCGAGAGTTCATGCACCTCTGATTCAGATGAGGAATTAGAGCATTAGCAGAACTACTTGTATGAAGTGTCTACATTGCAATGCCATATGATGAGGAAGTCGTTGAACTGTGTTTCATCAGAGGTAAGGAAATTACCCTATTATGATGGTTTAACTTACATAGATCTGTTTTTGGATTAATTTGAGTGAGAAGTCCCTGAGGATCACCACTTCGAAGCATTAGTGTTGATACTACACACTACACCTGCATGATGGTCGGGTACACATAAGGATAGTTTTTTCTATATGGCGAGATTATAGAAGAATGATGAAGCTATGGTTTGGGCGTGCTAAAAAGAAAATGACTGAGAAATATAATGGAAAGGATGATCCACACTATCACGTAGCAAAATGGACTAAAGCATGGGGAACAAAACTGCAGCTAGAGTGGGTACACATATTTTTCCATACCTTGGATACGATTCCCATGAACTGGTATATGCAAATGGAGCTCCGCCATGGCACCGCAGAATGGGACGTATTGAAGGAAGGGTTCTTAAACATTGAAGATGACTTCAGAAGAATCGATGAAGTGTTGCAAGAAATTAAGGCGGTCATATTCAGAACACCAAAAAAACCTATGGAATTGACCCAACCATACTAGAGCACTGAATTGTGCCATGCATTGGAATGCTATCATGTAACCACTAAAGAGGAAGATGAAGACCCACAAAAAATTAATATTCTAGAGGGAGAAGGGCATTGCAAAGTCGAAGGCCAACAAATATAAAACCGAGACCTCTCTGTGCCATTGAAGACAAAGAAAATAAACATTGGCACTAAAGCAGAACCGAAGTTCGCGAAGGTTTGAGAATATTGGGAGGATGCTACCGTGGATAAAGTTGTTGAGTTACTCTGTGAATCCTAGGACCTCTTCCCTACTAAGTTTTTGGATTTGTAGGGCATAGTTAGCAATTTGGGAGTTATGACGATCACTCTAAAGCCATACATGAAGCCTATTAAATGGAGGTCGTATCGCCTTAATCCTAAATAGAAGTAAAAGGTTTGACAAGAGATGGATATAATCCTCAAGGTAGGCATTATAGAACTTGTTGAAGAGTCAGACGAGGTGAGCCTGATGGTGGTTTAGGAAAAGAAACAAAAGGGTGAAATAAGGATTTGCATAGATCTGTAGAATGTTAATGATGTGTGTGTTCATGACCCATTCCCAATGTCATCTCCACACGAAGTGTTAGACAATGTTGGAGGGTAGGAGGCATACTCCTTTATTGATGGATTTTCTGGGTATGATCAGATCAAGATCTCGCTAGAGGATAGGAGTAAAATGACCTTCACAATGGAGTGGGGTTGTTTTCAATACACTATGATGCCATTTGGGCTTAAGAATGCGCCTGCGATATTTTCCTGTGTAGTCATCGCAGCGTTGAAGGAGTTCAGTGATAAGTTCCTAGAAGTCTAATTTGATGAATGGACAATGTTCGTATTAGTGAAGTGCCATGTAGCCAGTCTATGCCTGATGTTGGATACATGTTGCAGATACCAGATCACGTTGAATTTGAAGAAATGCATATTATTTGTTCCCTTTGGGATCTTGTTGGTTCACGTGGTGTGTAAGAAAGGTTTGATGGTGGACCCTATGAATATTGTCTTAATTGTGAATTTGGAGGCCCCTAGTTACGTCAAGCAACTGCATGCGACACTGGGACATATGGGATACTATAGAAAATTGATCAAAGCTTATGCTAAAATTATTGTGCCCATGGAGAAACAACTAAAAGAGGATGCAACATTCTGTTGAGATGAAGAATGTTAGCGCAAATTAGATGTATTGAAAGAAAATATGGTCACTATGTTGGTTTGGTTATTCCTTTATTGGAAAAAGGAGTTTCACGTACATGTGGATGCCTCTTGCATTGTGTTGGGTGCAGTGCTAACGCTGGCCAGTGAAGGAGAAATGGACCATCCTATAGCCTTCGCAAGTAGGAATTTATCAAAGGATGAGAGAAATTATTCAACGATTGAGTGTGAACGGTTAACAATGGTGTACATGATGCAAAAATTTAGGCATTATCTATTAGGAGGGAATTTTAAGATGTACACAAATTATTCTACCTTGAAATACTTGGTCAACAAGCCTATGTTGGGAGGGAAGATCTACAGATGGTTTTTACTATTTTAGGAGTATGATTTTGAGGTCATTGGGAAGCTACAGAGATTAAATATGGGACCTCACCATCTATCGCGGATCAAAATAGGAGAAGAGCCTAATAATCTAGAGGAAGGGTTTCCAGATGCGTAGCTCTTTATGGTGCTCATGGAGGATGACCATTTTGCATATATTATTCACTTCTTGACTATGGGGATGGCATCGAAACGATATATATGCCAGCAAAATAAGGAATTAGTGGTTTTTGTGCCTGATTTCTTAGTCATTGTAGGACATAACTTGTATAAAATGAGGGTTGATAAAATATTGCGAAGTTATGTGATGGACTTTGAGTGGTATAACATTCTTGCTGAAGCTCTTTAGGGAGCCACGGGAGGCAATTATACAAGAAAATCAACTACGCAGAAAATTTTGTGCGTAGGTATATGGTGGCCAACATTGCACAAGGATTCCAAAGTGTATTGTAAGGTGTATGGTGCATTTCAAACAATTGGCAGACCATCGTGAGGAGATGAGTTACCAATACACCCTCAGGTATCCTTGTAGGCATTTGAGAAGTGGTGATTGATTTTGTTAGGCCAATTTAGCCCCAAAGAAAGAAAACAGGTGTGTGTTATATTATCACTGCAACAAAATATCTAACCAAATAGGCGGAAGAAAAACCAGTTAACGATTTTACAGGGGCTACGACAGGAAAGTTCTTGTTTGAGTACATCTTAACCAGATTTGGATACCTAAAAGTGTTGATGAGTGACGTAGGTACGCACTTTCTGAATGAAATGATTAGTGCGTTGATTGAAGAATTCTAGGTCTACCATTAGAAGAGTAGACCATATCACCCACGGGAAAATGGAATTCTTGAAGCCTTTAATAAGATTTTGGAGAACACACTGACGAAGATTTTAAACATGCAACGAAATGACTAGGATGTGTACATACCTGCAGTATTATGGGCTTATAGGACTCTTTGTAAGAAGCTAATAAGGAAAAGTCCATTCAGATTAGTATATGGGTTCAAAGTTGTAATGCCAATGCAGTACATTTTGCGTAGTTTGTGGATAACAACCCTGACGGATATGACGGATTGTGAGGCCTTGGAGGAATAGCTTGGGAAGCTAATGGAGCTTGAAGAGGAGCAATTTTTGGTAGGATTTCATAAAAAAGTATAGAAGGAATGAGAAAAATGATAGCATCATCTCCATATCAAGATCTGCACATTCAAGGTAAATGATCTTGTCCTATTATATGATAGTAAATTCACTAAATTTTCGGGTAAATTCTAGATGCATTGGTCAAGGCCATATATTGTCAAAGAAGTTATAGATGGAGGCACAGTTCAGCTCGTGAAGCTGAATGGGGAATCCTTCCCAAGAAGAGGGAATGGTAGCAGGTTGAAGTTTTATATATGGAATCCTTCACAATGACTATATGGCAGCAGGATAGTGTTAGTGCTCGATGCAGTTGTATGGGGGCGCATGACTATAAAATACAATGCCTAGCTTGGAGGACAACGCAGCGAGCAGGCTACATGGAGAGTGACAAAGATGCAACCTATGAAGCTACGCTCAGGAAGGTGCGCCATGAAAGACAGTACAACATAGCACAACTGTAAAATGACCATTGGGTTTATTGTTCATGACTTGATCGCCAGAAGATGGTTAAGTGGAGCAGGGTGGCGGAATTTAAGGCAAAAAACTTTAGAGATTTGCCGCCAAAACAAAATTTATTGTAAGAAATTAGGGGAAATAGTCAGATTTGAATTCAAAACCCCCCTATAAATTACGCATGTTAGTCCAATAGAGAACAATTTGCACTCTAATAGTTGTTATTGAATGTCATTTTCTGTCATGTATGAGCTGAGAATTTTGGGAAGAATTCTTGTCGTGAGAAAATGTTTCTACTAAAACTAGCGAGTTGTTTACGGAGAGAATGACTTCCACCAACCCTGATGAAGCCCTCAGTCCGAATGAAGTTGTTTCCGAAGCACCAGGACCAGAGGTGTCAAGTGTAGAGGTTACGCCTGCAATGCCCACGGCACTGAGGTCGCCTAGGCTGAAACGAACCATGAAAAAAGACAAAACCTACCATGAAAGAGAAGAAACTCGTAGCAAAGGAAAATAAGAAAAACTTGATGCTCGTGCAACATCCCCAAGGAAGCATACCGAGACATAGAAGAAGAAGAAAGATAGGTAGCCAACGAAAGCAGTGGACCTCGAGGCAAAAAAAGCCTAGGGAACATAGGACATTAATGTCGAAGTCTCCTCAAGTATATCCCTCCGTGGAAGGGAAGAGAAAAGGTCACAAAGGACGCAGGTGCTGAGAAATTTACAATATCTACACCCTTGCTACCTGAGCAGGTCCCTTTTGAAGGCCCTCTGCGTGGAATGTTCCTGTTGTTAAAATTGGAGGACTAGGACCTCGCAAACCATGCTAAGTTCCCACACTTGGTGACGGACAAATATATGAGTAGGGTTTATTATGAAGAAACAAGTATTACAACACTGGAAATTGTTGAAAAGTGTGCAACAAGAAATGCTTGTTGAGAGTGCAACAAGATGATGGAGCTTAGTGAAAAGAGTCGCCTTCACTAAGTGGGCCCGTAGGCTATTTTTGGCGCAAGTCTATTTTTAGACTATGTCTATTTTTAGACATATGGATCATGTCTATGGATTGCAGGTTGCTGTTTATGGATGATTGGTCAAGTTGGGAAAAATAGATGGAGTTCTATTTTTGATCAAAGTGTGAGTGATCACAGTGTGAGTGATCAAAGTCTATTTTTAGACTGGTTGTCAAAAATAGAAAAGTCAAATATTATTGTCTCATAATAATATTTGGACTATGAACTTGATCTTATTCTCTTGGAGCACTTCAGGATGAGCTATGGATGTGGTACTTGCAGATCCCAGAGGGAAATACGTGGTTACCTATGGGATGACTAATATTTCCATGCAGGACTTCAGTTAGAACTCAAGTGAGTTGAGTTTAGTGGACTGGAGGTGCAATTGATGGAGTTGTGTTCAGTTTAGCTTTGTTAAACTAGTTGTATTTAGTCTAACTGATCAATAGACTAGAGATGAGATGGGTGAATTAGTTATTAATTAATTCACAAGTTATTAACTCATAATGCAACTATAGAATACATCAGTTAACTCAGTTGCATGTCAGTGCATGTTCAGTTCAACAGGGACAGGTGGTAGAGAATCAGATTGCTATCAGTTGTGACTATAGTTGTGCACCAGATCTTGCACAATCAAGGGATTGAGTATGCCAATGAGTTTGCTCACGTATTTGCCTAGTATTGTAGCCTTTGCTCACGTCCAACAAAGTGTGAGTGATTATTTTGAGGTGAAATACGAGTTTGGGAAGCCATTCTCATCAATTCTTGAGCAGGTATTGAGCTGTGGAGGCAGGCAAGCAGCGGGGGAGATTTGGAGATCAGATCTGAGTTGTATTGTGTGTAACAGGTGGAGCTGGTACTTGATTGCTTGTGATAAGCATTGTACTTTGTAATGTTACATGATTCAATCAATATAATATACAGATAGTGTGGGGTTTTTAGCGAGATGCTTTCCCCGGGATACATGCTGTGTTAATGAGTTTGATTGATGCTTCTATGTGCGCCTATGAATGTTTCTGCTTCTATAAATTGATGATCAATGTAGAGGAGATTATGTATTATACATGTTCCGCTTATAATTGTATGATCAAGATAATCTCTGTGAATATGTGTTAAATTATTCAAAATTTCTACATGGTATCAGAGCTCTTTGATTTGTAGGAAAATTTCTACAGGATATCAAAGCGAGGATTGATCATCAGATCTACTATTCAAGAAATGTTTACATTCTGTTTCTTCAGGCAGAGTCTGTAATCGGGCCAGGTAGCCTCTGGATTCATCCTTCCTTTGGAAGGTGAGATATCCGGTGAATGCCCATACAGTCAATCTCTGTACGAGAAATATTGTGTTCTCATGAATTCTAGATCGGAAGTGGTTGAGTTTTTTGAGCTGGTTGAATTCGAATTTAAATTCCAAAGCAAGAGATAAAACTCAGAAACATTCAGTGTGAGAATGGAGACAGTATGCCTAGGTAACTCACGAAGTTCATCCAATGCCGGGATGAGCTAGGAAGTGTGGGGGTTACTGCCGGATGAGGATGGTGAGTCTAGGACTCCTTGACCTTCCTAAGAGTTGGCATAGTGTTTAGTCAATTTAGTGTTTCTAAATTGATGTCATTAATTGTCAACCCGGGGCTCGTAAGCTGATGAAGTGAAGGTGTACTATATGTACTTAAGCAACCTCTTAGATCTTTTTGTCGTTTTGGGGGTGTTGTTTGTGGTCAATTTATCTTCCTAAGATGGAATGGAGTTTTTATAAACAGATGAGTGAGTGTGTGTGTAAGGTGATTTCTAGATGAGTGAGTGTGTGTTACAGGTGATTTCTAACTACCTTCTAAACTTGCAAAGAAAAAGCTTGAAAGAAATAAATAACTTGAAATGAACTGAAAGCAAAGAACCACTTTCTAATGGCACTAGACACCATTCATGCTGCTGCAAATAAAAAGGTAAGAAAATCACTTTAAAAACCAATGATAATGTTTATCTCTTCCTAACTCTCTACTTCCAACATATGGTACTATGTAAAACATGATTAGGAAGTAGTTAGAGATGAGTTTAAAAAGTGATCAAAAATAAGAAAAATCTACTTTAAAGACTAGTTATAATGTTCAACTCTTCCTAACTCTCTGCTTCCAACATATGGTACTATGTAAAGCACGATTAGAAAGTAGTTAAAGATTAGTCTAAAAAGTACTCAAAGCCAGCTGTAATTTATTAGTATTCTGATCTCCAAAAGATGAACAATTTATGATAAAGAGACCGTCAATATGTTAACATACAACTTTGAGAAACTAAACTAGAAATCAGCTATGAAAATGGAGTAAAGGCAACAACTTTGAATCTGTCAACTAAAAATACCATCAGATATAAAGCAAATACACAAAGACAAAAACAATCCCGGGTTAAAAACCTGCAAAAGAACAATACTGATCAGTTTAAAATAAAGGCTGGAAATGAAATGACATAAGATCAAATGGTAGACTATGATACATGATGAAAGAAATAGAAATTGCTGAAAGCATGAAAATGAAACCAAACACTATGTACACGGGTTGTCATAGATGGGGGCCCTCCATCCACGCAACCAACTTAAAAGATCAGCTACGAAAAGGTGAACAGAACATTCTTCTTTTTATAAAACCAGCATGTCAAAATACAGTGAAAAGTGCTGTAGGAACAGCCTTCTAAAACAGAGTTTTTACAACAGAATCAGCGCAGCAATTACAATAATCAAAAGCTAATCTATAAGCGTTGGCACACGCTTTATTTATAAGCACAGAGGCAACTACTCTCTGCGTGAACTAAGCAACTACAGCCTAACTGATTAACTGTGCAGCAACACGCAGTCTTAGCTAATTAACTTGTGCAGCAAACACGTAGGCAACTCCATGCGCTTTTGAGGGAAACGGTCATCATGGGAGACAAATATATGCTTGGATTCTGTCTTTAGCTGTCCTCGTGGCATGGAGGAGGTGCCAGCTACAGTTCCGTGTCCCAACTGCTCACGGCTCCCGTGCCACCGTTTAGAACTTGACCGTTTGACCGAGGGAATACCTGCGTTGACCAAAGGCATACGTGACTGGTTTGGCTCAACCAATAGCATACGATCCATGTGTACATCCAACCCAACATGCCCATGTGGCTCGTTCCTTGAGAAGACACGTGGAGCATATCAAACAACAAAAAGGCCGCGGAATCTCTGAACATCTGCGGAATTGCTGAACAGCTGCGGAATTGCTGAACAGCTGCGGAAACTCTGTTTATATGTCAAAAATCTAAACCAACAGTAAAACATAAGCAAAGTTAACTAATTATGCTTAGAGACATCAAATGTAATGATCTGTGCGGAAAATAGAGCAAAAGAGAGGGATAAGTGAAGAAAAGTTGTAGGTAATGATGGATAATCAAGTGCAAGTTTGAGGCTCTACATACCCCCACTATGAGGGTGTTGCATGTCCTCATGCAACGAAAGCATTGTTCAATCCACCTGCTGAGATGCCTCTGCTAAGACATCTAGTCTTCTCTTCTTCCTCTGTGTGGCCACATTGACTCTTGGTCTTTTCATCAAACACCTGAATTTTAAATTGATCAAAGCTCTGTTTAACTTCCTGCATCTCTTCTTGAGCTTTTTGTTTTCCTTTTGCCAAAGGCCCATATGAAGCATAGTATTATCTTGGACCATCTTGTCCACATTGCTCTGTTCCTTCAGTCTTTCATTTTCTTGTTTGATGTGGCGATTTAGTACCTCTAGCTCAAATACTTCTTGCTTCAGTGATTGAACTTGCTGTTCAAGAGGTAGAACAGTGCTTGGACCAGCAACAACTTTTTCTAATGTTTCTAAGTAGTTATATACTCTCTGCTGGTCTGGGTCAATCTCTGGTGACCTCTTTGGACTAGGCTCATGCTCAAATTCAGGTTCATGTTCAAATTCAGGCTCATGCTCAAAAGGACTTTCCTCACGGGGAGGGCTAGTCTCAACCTGCTCAATACGTGGAGAGCTTTTCTCAAAGTCAAGTCTTGTAGCAACCTTTGTAGGTGTGCTCAAGTCAATAAAGAATGACTCTTTGTTCCCCATTTTGCTTTGTAACCTGCTGCTCCTTCTCACGGTGGTGATGCTCTGTTTTTCTTTTTGTTGCTTCTGTTTTTGTTTTTGCATCTTCTTGGAAAGGGCAGCATCATGAAGTTGGGCCAACCTATGTGCCAATGGCTGAGTGTCCTCTTCACTGGAATTCTCAGGAGTAAGGTGGGTTTCTTGGGCTATGGTTTTTCCTTTATCTTTCTTTTGTTTCTTCCTACTCTCCTTTTTCTTTTGAGCAGCTTCTTGTACAATTTCTTGCAGGGTTTCTGTAATGATTCCTTGGGCTGTTTGATCAATGTCTACAGCAAGTTCAGGGTCAATTTCATGTTCAGAATGATGGACAACATTTTCTTCTTCAACAAGGTCTTGGACAGTTTCTTCTTCGACAGCAGTTTCTGGGGTAACCTCTTCTCTTTTTCTTCTACTCTTTCTAGGCACAGAGGCTTCTCCTGCCTCTTCGAAGTGGTTTCTCACAAGAAATCTTTCCCAGGTATCCCTTTTGGCCTTTAACTATTCTCCAACTAGTATTTTGACAAGCCCATGATGGTATAAATGTGGCTCAATGTTTCTTGGGTTTCTTTGGACTATTGAGCACATTTTTCTAAGGCTTGAGAGTAAAAAGTATGGAAGGTTAATGTCATGCTCTCCTAAGAAATGCATCATAATTTTGGCATGATAAACATATAGAACTCCAAACCTTCCCTCACATGTAAAGAATTTTTGTACTAGTAGAAGCAGAGCTGTCCATTCTTCTTTGACAAGATTAACAGGGATTCCTTTTGTAAAGATGCTAGTGTCCATACCTGGATTCTTCAGAATTTGCTTCCATTGCTGGTCTTGTACTGATTGGTTTTTGAACCATCTCTCCCCAGTTTGTGGTAGTGAAGTGGCCTGTGCCAAACTGCTCTCGGTGATTGTGAATTTCAGATCTCCTATCTCCACTTGGTTGTCTTTCTCTTTGAAAGAACGTGCAAAAGTTTTTGTGACCTCTTTATGATAACCCTTGAATTTTTGAATGCACTGGAGCCAATTTGCCTTTTGCAAAGGGTATTTGACTTGGGGATATCCTTCCAGAAATTTGGAGCCCTCTGGCTCTGCCCTCAGAAGTTTACCCATTGATTCTCTGGCTCTGTTTTAATACTCTTGAGGAAGGGTTATACGGTTTCAACAGTGGCTTTAACTCAACAGCTTTACGGCTTCAACAGTGGTTTCCACATAGTAGACTTACGGCTTCAACACAACAGTCGCAATACATTCACAACAGTGGTCAAAGTTTAGCAGAGGAGATAAACGAAACAGAGTATGGTTACGATGACAGAATGGTGAATAAGGCAGAGCAGTGGAAAGCAAGGAAAATGCGGAAGTGAAACAACTGCGTGAATGGGATAATACATGCGTAGGAGGGTTATGAATGATGGGAAGAAACGGTTAAGTCCTTAGACTTCGGTCATGAGTGTACATTTGGCTGCGGAATCATAACGCAGAGAGTCATAGTACAATTGTCTACGTCACTTAGGTACGAAAATTTAAATGGAAACGCAGCCGTGTGTGGGCTTTTAAATCGTGATGAATGGTGGCTGTTAAGGTTGAGAGATACGGGGATTCTGGTCGAGTAATGGAGAGGAATTGGCAATCATTACACTGAATGGAAAAAAACACAACCCGTAAACTATGCAAAATGTTATAACCATAGGTTTAGAAATTAGATCATACCTTAGGTGTCCGCGTTTTGATTCCTTTCACTGATCTGACATTAACCTCTCATTGTTTGTTGCTGCTACATGACCTTTCAATTTTTTCTGATGACCTTTGGACTGCAGATTCCTTCTTTAAACAAACTGTGTTTTTTATGCAGGTGCAGAAAGTGTATTGGCTGCGGAATTGCTCCTCAGCTGCAGAAACTGCAGAAATACCCTTCTGACTGCACAAAACAACTTTAGCTGTGTAAAAATAAATCTGACAATGACTTTATTGGTGGAATGGAATGTAATGGATGGATGAATGGAAAGAAATGAGGTGGAGTGAGAGTGGTTGAATGAATAAGATGGTGAATGAAGTGAATGAAATGGCGAAATGAGATGGAAGAGAGAGAGAGAGATTTTTTTTTTTTTTGGAAAACATGAGGTGTCAGGTGACCCTGATTTTCACCTCAGGTTTTCTACATAAGACTGCCAATCAGAGATTGGTTTTCAGGCTTATACATTTATTCTTTTTTTTTTTTTTTCAAAAACCAAAGATTAGGCTGATGGAGGAGAAGAATCCTTCTCCACCAACCTGATTGCAGAATCTTCTTTAAACAACTTGACAAATTCCTCTTTTGAGAGTGGCCTCTGGTAGACTTTCAATCTATGGCCATTCACAATAAGAGGAGTATGAAATTCATCAATAGTTTACACTCGAACTGCTCCATTACTAAAGACTTCATCAACCTCATATGGCCCAAGCCAGTTTGAAATTTTCCTTTGAAGTCCTTAAATTTTGAATCAAACAATAGAGCCCAATCTCCTTTCTGAAACTTCCTTTCTTTGATGTGTCGATCATGCCATTTAGATCTTTGGTGCTGAACTAGATCGGTCCTTAGAATTGCATCTTGTCTTATTTCATCTAGCTCATTTAGCTGGTCCATTCTGTGTCTTTGGGCTTCTGAGAGGCTCATTCCCAATTGGACTGCCATCTTGAAGGTCTTGATTTGGAACTCAATGGGGAGCAGGACTTCCTTCCCATAAACAAGTTCATAGGGAGAATGTCCTGTTGTGTTCCTCCATGTAGTTCTATAGGCCCATAAGGCTTCAGGAAGCCTTTCCGCCCAATCTCTTCTATGAAGATGAACAGTCTTGGTGATAATGCCTTCAAGAGCTTTATTGGTAGATTCCACTTGGCCATTGGATTGCGGATGGTAGGGAGTAGATGTTCTGTGCTTGATCTTATATTCCTCCATCAGCTTCTCCATCAATTTAGATGTAAATTGGCTACCCTGATCTGTTACAATTTCCCTTGGGACACCAAAACCAGTGAAAATATCCTCAAAAAGAAATTGAACAACTGAATTTTCAGTGGCAAAAGGCAATGCCTTGGCTTCTACCCACTTAGTAACATAATCAATACAAACCAGTATATACTTCTTTTGCTTTGATGGTGGATTAATTGGTCCAACGAAATCTAGAGCCCATTTCTCAAAGGGTTCGATGCATACCTGAGGCTGGAGTGGCATTTCATTTGAAGGAGTTGGTCTCCCAACTCTTTGGCAGCTGTCACACCTTCTAACATACTGCTTTGCATCTTTAAAGAGAGAAGGCCAATAATATCCTAGAGAAAGGATTTTATAGGCTGTCCTCTTGTCAGCAAAGTGCCCGCCGCATGGTTCATCATGACATGCCTTAAGGATGTCAGGCATTTCATCTTCCCGAACACACCTTCTGATTATACAATCTGGCCCTGTTTTGAACAATTCATTAGAAATCCAAGAATAATGTGAACTCTCCTGAATGATTTTCCTTTTCTCATTAGGAAATAAGTGTAGAGGTAGCTTCCCTGTAACTAGATAATTAGCCATATCTGCATACCAAGGAGTCTTGGTAGTTACTGCAAACAAGTATTCATCTGGAAACTTATCTTCTAATGGAGAATCCTCATTAGTGTTTTGGATTCTAGACAAGAAATCAGCTACTGTGTTTTGTTTTCCAGGTCTATCTAACACAGTGATGTTGAATTCTTGTAAGAGTAAAAGCCATCTTGTAACTCTACCATTGGTAACAGGTTTGTTCATTAAATATCTTATGGCAGAGTGATCAGTATGGACAAAGGTTTCATAGCCGGTTATGTAGTGTCTAAACTTATTGATCGCATGTACCACAGCTAAGAACTCTTTTTCTGTAACAGTATAATTTAACTCAGTGGGAGTCAAATTCTTACTTGTGTAATAAATGGCATAAGGGATCAAATCCTTTTGTCCCAAAACAGCTCCTAGAGCTGTATCTGAAGCATCAGTAGAAATGTGGAAAGGGAGTTTCCAATTTGGCCCCCTTAAGATGGGTGCTTCAGATATTCTAGTCTTTAAAGCTTCAAAGGTAGATTGACACTCAGGATCCCATTTGAACTCACAGTCTTTGGTAAGCAATTTGAAAAGAGGAGATGCTATCTTAGTGAAGTCTTCAATAAATCTTCTGTAATATCCAGTAAACCCAAGAAAACTTCTAACATCTTTCTGGCAATTTGGAACAGGTAACTTAGAGATGACTTCAACTTTAGATCTATCAACCTTAATCCCATCTCCTGAAATATGATGTCCTAAAACAATCCCTTCAGTAAACATCATAAAACACTTTTCATGACTTAAAGAAAGATTTGTTTCCTTACATCTTATCAGTACTTTTTCCAAATTTTCCAAAGCTTCTTCAAATGTATTACCATAAACTGTGAAATCGTCCATGTATACCTCTACACAATCATGAATTAGATCTAAAAAGATTCCTAGTACAGCCCTTTGAAATGTAGCGGGTGCATTGCACAATCCAAAAGGAAGTACTCGGTAGGCAAAATTTCCCCAAGGACAAGTAAATGTGGTTTTGTCTTGATCTTCAGGTGCTACCTGAATTTGATTATACCCACTAAAACCATCCAAGAATGAGAAATACTTTTTACCTGCTAAAGTGTCTAGTACCTGATCAATAAAAGGTAGAGGGAAATGATCCTTTAAGGTTGCCTTGTTCAATTCTCGGTAATCAATGCAAACTCTCCATTTACCATTCTTTTTGGGCACTATAACCAAGGGAGAAACCCATTGGCTATCTGAAATGGGGTAAATGAAGTTTACCTTGAGCAATTTCTGGAGTTCTTCTTTCACGATTTCCCTAAGGTTTGGATTCATCCTTCTTTGTGGTTGCCTAATAGGTCTGCTGTTTTCTTCAATATAGATGTGATGAATACAAGTCTTAGGATCGATTCCTTTCATGTGAGTGTATTCCCATGCAAATGCAGTGGAATGTTTTTGCAAAAGTTTAGTTAATTCTTCTTGTTGTGGTCTTTCCAAGTTTTTGTTAATGTTCAATGTTTTTCCTGGAAGGATTTCAACTGTAGAACTACCAAACTCTTCCATTGAGAAGAGAGACATCTGTCTAGAGGAGAGATATTCAATGTCTGCATCTAACTGAAACTGTGTAGAGTCATATTCTAAAGGTATTTCAAAATTTTCTAATGTATTTAGAATTTGACTATCCTCACTGATCTCAGAGATGGTTAGAACAGGTTGAATAGTATCCTCATCATCAACCCACTCATCTTCTCCTATTTCTGTTATTGCCTTTGTTGGAGGATACAAGTTGAATTTCTTGGTGGAATTACCATCTGATATATACATGTCCCCAGACCTACAACTGATAAAAGCATCAGCTGTTGCTAACCAAGGTCTTCCTAAGATAAGAGGATGTCCTCCTAGATTGTTCTTGGGAGTTAAAATCATAAAATCAACTGGATATTCCCAAGAGTCTAGGGAGTCTGGAATGTCTTCGAATACACCATCAGGTTTAATGATTGATCTATCTGCAAGCTGCAGTAAAGTAGGTGTAAAGAGAAGGTTAGGAAGCTTTAACTGATCCATGGTCTGTCTACTCATGATGTTGATCGCGGCTCCTAAGTCAATCAAACTATTTGGGATTTCAACCCCATTAATATGAGTTTTGACAATAGGGCTACCGGGATCCACATACTTTTGCATGGTAATCTTACCCATCATAATGTCTGCAATTTTTCCAACTAGATGTATCCTTTTGGTATCTCTGGTTCTCTTTCCTGTTTTCTTCAAACTCAACTCCTTTATTGTCTTCGCTAGAATGGGAATTTCCTTAATGGCTTGTAACAAGGGGATCTTGATACAGACATTATTCAATTCATCTAGAAAACTATAGTCATGCACCCATATTTGCTTTTCCACTCCTTTGTCAATTTGTAATCTTTCAGGAAATGGAGGTGTAGCTAAAGGTGTAGGTTGCTCAACTATGGGAGTTGTAGAGGTTGATTCTTTTTCTTTTTCTTTTCGGATATTTTGGTTTTGAAGTGATACTTCAGAACCCTTATTGACTTTGAGAGATTCTTCCTCAGAAATGCTTGGTTGTTGAACACTTGTAGAAGGTTGATCTAAGATTCTACCTGATCTGAGTTGTACTTCATTGAGAGGAACAACCATATAGGTAGGGAATGGTTGACCTTCCATCATGTAAGCATTTTGAGGGTTCCTATTATTTGGATTTGGTAATGGCTGAGAGGGAAGTTGATTTGATTTCTGCTGGGATTGAAGCGATAGTTGAGAATTTTGATTTTGTGGAGGAGGTTGTTGTTGTTGAGGGTATGGTAATGATAGTTGTTGACCTTGATTTGGAAGTTGTGGAGTGTGCTGATTCTGAAATGATGGAGGATATTGATAGAATTGAGCAAATTTCCCATAAGGATTTTGCATGATTTGCATCCATGCTTGAAAAGCATTTTGAGGTTGAGGCCAAGGTTGTTGCCAAGGATTCCAATTTGGTTGGGATTGAGAATTCATAGAGTTGTTAAACCCTTGATTCTGTTGCCCTTGCCAAGGTCTCCTTGCAATAAAACAGAGAGATTCAAGTGTATCTGGATCCTCTTGAAAGACTGCTTTGAGGCCAGGTATTGAAGGACAATCCTTAGTCTCATTAGTTTCTGAGCAAATTACACATGTTTCTACAATGTGTGTGTCCAAGGGACATTCCCTTAAAGCATGTTTCTTTCTACATTTCGGGCAAAAAATGGCCAAAGCCTCAGCTTCTACTTTTTGTTTATTGTGAATCTTAAGGGTATCTAGTTGTTCACTAAGACTCCCTAAGATGTCAGTTTTGAATTCATCAAGCATATTGCCGATTTCAGCCCTACTTACTGATCCTGTTGCAGATTTATTTGCTCTAAGGAGAGAAGGATCTCTAGGCCCTTTTTGAGTTTTTGATTTGCCTCTTGAGAGATGGATACAAAGTTCTGCTATATCATTGAGTGAAAGTTGAGAAATATCCCCTTTCCCCATCATGTTTAAGATGTCTATCCATTCATCCCTAATGGCTTTTAATAAGAGGGCTTTTAAGGTCTCTTCATCCAAGCTACTCATTTTTGCTCTTTTCAAGTTATATTGAAATCTTTCAAGTAAATATTCTAAGCTCTCATCTTCTCTTTGTATCATTTTAAAAACCTCGTCCTTGTGATTAGTAGGCATACAATAGTCCAAATACCTATCCAAAAATGTCTGTTTCATTTCATCCCAAGACCTAATGGATTGAGTGAGTAACCCCATGAACCATTTCAAGGCTTGATCCTTCAGTGTTGAAGGGAACAATTTGAGTTTCTGAGAGTCATCCAGGTAGTCATAAGTTCGACACACCACTTCAAACTCAAATAAAAATGTTTCAGGGTCCTCAGTTCTTAACCCATGGAAATTTGGGAGGACAGATGGTGATATGTTTTTCATAGTGGCTCGGGAATCCTCATTAACAATGGGAAACCCAAATGAATTATCCCCATCTCTATTTCCTCCTCCAAGGGGACCTCTACCTCCATTATTGTTGTTGTTTCCTCCTCCTCCACTACCTCTACCACCTCCTTCTTCCTCTGCCATGATGGTTCTCCTAGGGATTTCAAAATCTTCTGGTTCCTCTACAAAAGGTGAATGAGAAGAGATTTCTGCTTCTTCTTCAGATGATTCCACTTCCTCAATTACAATTGGTCTTTCTGTAGGAGAAAGAGAAGAATCTCTTCCTGGTTCAAATTCAATAGAATGTGTAGGAGAGTCAACTCTTGGCTCTTGAATTCCAGGAATTCTAGGACTAGGAGTGTCGGTTGGAGATAAGGGAGGTGTCTCTTGTCTATCCCTTGAAGCAGACGGACTTGTAAAAATTGAACTTTGAGCTGTAGCTAAAAACCTTCCCCTAGAATCTCTAGCTCTATGCATGTCATTTTTTATTATTTTTCTTCAAGTCAAGTTAATAGTTCTTTTTCTGATCTTCCAGTTCACTCTAGGTGCAAGAAGAGAGCATACTCAAGAACCACCAAATCAATAACTTTCTCTTTTCTGATCCTCCAGATCACCTTGAAGTGCAAGAGGAGAGCATACTTTGATAGGTTATCAACTTCTTTCCTTGAAATTTTATGTTTTTTTTTCTAAGAATATGGCTACTTAATTTCACTTCCCCGGCAACGGCACCAAAATGTTTAGTCAATTTAGTGTTTCTAAATTGATGTCATTAATTGTCAACCCGGGGCTCGTAAGCTGATGAAGTGAAGGTGTACTATATGTACTTAAGCAACCTCTTAGATCTTTTTGTCATTTTGGGGGTGTTGTTTGTGGTCAATTTATCTTCCTAAGATGGAATGGAGTTTTTATAAACAGATGAGTGAGTGTGTGTGTAAGGTGATTTCTAGATGA
Source organism: Pinus tabuliformis (assembly GCA_031772625.1). Classification (NCBI taxonomy): domain Eukaryota; kingdom Viridiplantae; phylum Streptophyta; class Pinopsida; order Pinales; family Pinaceae; genus Pinus; species Pinus tabuliformis. The sequence goes on along the minus strand of CM062816.1, from coordinate 1,885,856,271 downwards.
GTGAGTGTGTGTGTAAGGTGATTTCTAGATGAGTGAGTGTGTGTTATAGGTGATTTCTAACTACCTTCTAAACTTGCAAAGAAAAAGCTTGAAAGAAATAAATAACTTGAAATGAACTGAAAGGAAAGAACCACTTTCTAATGGCACTAGACACCATTCATGCTACTGCAAATAAAAAGGTAAGAAAATCACTTTAAAAACCAGTGATAATGTTTATCTCTTCCTAATTCTCTGCTTCCAACATATGGTACTATGTAAAACACGATTAGGAAGTAGTTAGAGATGAGTTTAAAAAGTGATCAAAAATAAGAAAAATCTACTTTAAAGACTAGTTATAATGTTCAACTCTTCCTAACTCTCTGCTTCCAACATATGGTACTATGTAAAGCACGATTAGAAAGTAGTTAAAGATTAGTCTAAAAAGTACTCAAAGCCAGCTGTAATTTATTAGTATTCTGATCTCCAAAAGATGAACAATTTATGATAAAGAGACCATCAATATGTTAACATACAACTTTGAGAAACTAAACTAGAAATCAGCTATGAAAATAGAGTAAAGGCAGCAACTTTGAATCTGTCAACTGAAAATACCATCAGATATAAAGCAAATACACAAAGACAAAAACAATCCCGCATTAAAAACCTGCAAAAGAACAATACTGATCAGTTTAAAATAAAGGCTGGAAATGAAATGACATAAGATCAAATGGTACACTATGATACATGATGAAAGAAATAGAAATTGCTGAAAGCATGAAAATGAAACCAAACACTATGTACACTGGCTGTGATAGATGGGGGCCCTCCATCCACGCAACCAACTTAAAAGATCAGCTACGAAAAGGTGAACAGAACAGTCTTCTTTTTATAAAACCAGCATGTCAAAATACAGTGAAAAGTTCTGTAGGAACAGCCTTCTAAAACAGAGTTTTTACAACAGAATTAGCGCAGCAATTACAATAATCAAAAGCTAATCTATAAGCGTTGGCACATGCTTTATTTATAAGCACAGAGGCAACTACTCTCTGCGTGAACTAAGCAACTACAGCCTAACTGATTAACTGCGCAGCAACACGCAGTCTTAGCTAATTAACTTGTGCAGCAAACACGTAGGCAACTCCGTGCGCCTTTGAGGGAAACGGTCATCATGGGAGACAAATCTATGTTTGGATTCTGTCTTTAGCTGTCCTCGTGGCATGGAGGAGGTGCCAGCTACAGTTCCGTGTCCCAACTGCTCATGACTCCCGTGCCACCGTTTAGAACTTGACCATTTGACCGAGGGAATACCTGCGTTGACCAAAGGCATACGTGACTGGTTTGGTTCAACCAATATCATACAATCCATGTGTACATCCAACCCAACATGCCCATGTGGCTCGTTCCTTGAGAAGACACGTGGAGCATATCAAACAACAAAAAGGCTGCGGAATCTCTGAACAGCTGCGGAATTGCTGAACAGCTGCGGAATTGCTGAACAGCTGCGGAAACTCTGTTTATATGTCAAAAATCTAAACCAATAGTAAAACATAAGCAAAGTTAACTAATTATGCTTAGAGACGTCAAATGTAATGATCTGGGTGGAAAATAGAGCAAAAGAGAGGGATAAGTGAAGAAAAGATGTAGGTAATGATGGATAATCAAGTGCAAGTTTGAGGCTCTACACATAGCTACCAGGACTCGGTGAATGGAAGGGAGAAACTGCCAGGATGGGAGAGACTTTGGTCAGATCTTGTGCAGGAGGAGATTAGACGACACACCAAAAACAGTTCTTCATCCATGCATGATGAGGAGAACTGTGCCTTAGCGAGTAAGGCGAAGAAGGGGAAGGAGAAGGTTTCTATTTTCGAATCTTGTTCTTCCAGTGATGGGAAGAAAGTTGACAAGTCGAAGGTGTGATGCTTTCGTTGTCATGAGATTGGTTCATGGGTTAGGAACCTGTATGCTCTTGAGGTTCAAGATGCATGCAAATCCTTGAGCAGCGAGGCAACTGATGGAGACTTGGTGGTTGAGAGGGAGCGTGTATTACCTCTCAACATGCAGAGCCAGAAGAAGTCTCAGACGATTGTGGAGGAGCCACGATTGGTGCAGCAACTTCAGGAGGTTGTGGAGGAGCCACAATAGGGGAAGCTGAGAGGATATCAAGTAGAGACATCTACTCATCCAGAGACCTCCAGTAGGGGGAAACTTCGAGCCAGGTGGGCTGAGGGATCGCATGCAGCCATACCTCTAGGTAGGAGGTGGGGTGATGTGGATTGATTGTCCCAAGGAGGAGGGGCAGGATCCTTGAGGTACCCAACCTCTTGGATGAGACCTTGCTACGGGAGCCCCGATGTGTAGTAGCAGGAACTGACTAATTGGGTAGAGACAGATGCGGATGGAGCAGTAGAGAGAGCGGCAGTGCATGGAATCCCAGGACAACGCATAGCTAGCAGGCTGTAGCAATGCGAGAGGCACAAGTGTTTTGCACAATGCTAGGTGGCACAGAGAGGTGTGCAATGGTGCGAGATGCATGGATATGTTTCAGTAGCGCAGATGTCAGAGAGGGAGCACTTGTCAGCAGCAGGTAGAGCTTCAGCATCAGAGGGTGTTTCTAGCCCAACAAGGAGGTCAGTTGGGAGGTGCAATGTGGATGCAATGCTGGGAGATAGAACCAGCAGCAGTACGGATGCAGTCAGAGATCAAAGTGACAGAGGCTAGAGCAGTCAGATACTGAAGAGTTTCAGTCGACAGAGGCAATAGCAGTCAGAGACTTTGATGACAGAGCAAGTGGACTGGCCAGATGTGTTGCATGGAGAACATTCCAGAGTTACAGGATCAGGTTTGAGAGGAAGCCTTTCTTATTGAGAGGGAGTGTTGAAAAGTGTGCAACAAGAAATGCTTGTTGAGGGTGCAACAAGATGATGGAGCTTAGTGAAAAGAGTCGCCTTCACTAAGTGGGCCCGCAGGCTATTTTTGGCGCAAGTCTATTTTTAGACATATGGATCATGTCTATCGATTGCAGGTTGTTGTTTATGGATGATTGGTCAAGTTGGGAAAAATAGATGGACTTCTATTTTTTATCAAAGTGTGAGTGATCATAGTGTGAGTGATCAAAGTCTATTTTTAGACTGGTTGTAAAAAATAGAAAAGTCAAATATTATTGTCTCATAATAATATTTGGACTATGAACTTGATCTTATTCTCTTGGAGCACTTCAGGATGAGCTATGGATGTGGTACATGCAGATCCCAGAGGGAAATACGTGGTTACCTATGGGATGACTAATATTTGAATGCAGGACTTCAGTTAGAACTCAAGTGAGTTGAGTTTAGTGGACTGGAGGTGCAGTTGATGGAGTTGTGTTCAGTTTAGCTTTGTTAAACTAGTTGTATTTAGTCTAACTGATCAATAGACTAGAGATGCGTTGGGTGAATTAGTTATTAATTAATTCACAATTTATTAACTCAGAATGCAACTATAGAATACATCAGTTAACTCAGTTGCATGTCAATGCATGTTCAGTTCAACAGGGACAGGTGGTAGAGAATCAGATTGCTATCAGTTGTGACTATAGTTGTGCACCAGATCTTGCACAATCAAGGGATTGAGTATGCCAATGAGTTTTCTCACGTATTTTCCCAGTATTGTAGCCTTTTCTCACGTCCAACAAAGTGTGAGTGATTATTTTGTGGTGAAATATGAGTTTGGGAAGCCATTCTCATCAATTCTTGAGCAGGTATTGAGCTGTGGAGGCAGGCAAGCAGCGGGGGAGATTTGGAGATCAGATCTGAGCTGTATTGTGTGTAACAGGTGGAGCTGGCACTAGATTGCTTGTGATAAGCATTGTACTTTGTAATGTTACATGATTCAATCAATATAATATACAGATAGTGTGGGGTTTTTAGCGAGATGCTTTCCCCGGGATACATACTGTGTTAATGAGTTTGATTGATGCTTCTATGTGCTCCTGTGAATGTTTCTACTTCTGTAAATTGACAATCAGCGTAGAGGAGATTATGTATTATACATGTTCCGCTTATAATTGTATGATCAGGATAATCTCTGTGAATATGTGTTAAATTATTCAAAATTTCTACAGAAAAGAAGGAATGGGTATACGGTGTCGAACAACCAGGGTTGCTCAATTTTCTATGGGTTCCACATTACCATCGAACCCCCATTAATATCATATGTGTGCGCCAGCTTCTCACACTCGTGCACGATGGATGTTTTTGGCTAGAGGGGACAATCACCATTAAAGACATGCTAATTCATAGAATCACGCAGTTCCCTTACGAAGGACTGAATAAAGCTAAGGAGTTTGGAGGAAGTACCAGGGAAAAATATCTTACAAAGAGGATGAAGAGGGATTACGGCCTCCTCAAGAAGTCACGATTGTATTTGATTATTTCCATAACAGACCTGACAGTTCTATTAGATTCCTAGAGCTTGGCAAGGAAGTTGATGAGAAAATGTCATGCGGACAAAGTTCCTGGGCCCGTAGTTTCCCTTGTTACAGAGTGCGTGAAGGGCATCCAATTTAATTGGGAAATATACCTCTGTCAGGAGTTCCTAAAAAACTTTCGAGAGGCCAAGGATGAAACCAATTCATTTCATTGTGCTTGGTAGCTGTTTTCAACTATGCTCATTGCATGGCAATTCCTAGAGGATAGCCAATTTCATCTGCAAGAGGAAGGACTGCCAAAGGCAACGCAATTCACTTCCTTATGGTCTAGAAAGGATGTCACACACATTACAAAGATGAAGATATTTTTGGTTCTTATGGAAATGTCTCTCGGCATGGCCATCAACAAGTGTCCGAGGTTGTCACTAACCTTGTTCACACAGTTGTAAGCCTATGTAGAATTCAAGGCTGAGTTCCATAGAGTCTACATCCAAGCACAGAAGGATCCATAACAAAAATAGCACCAGTTGCCCTATTTGCTATCAGAACCGAATGTGTAGGAGATTGTATCGAAATGGCCTACAGAGTGCAGTACCCTGTCAGACTTAGCTACTAGACCAAGCACGGGTGTGGAAAGTTCTGTCGCATAGAAACACCTAGAGGCCGATAAGAAGGATGTGCATACCCTGGTAGAACAAAAAAGGAAGCCGCAGAAGAGGCTCACATGGAACAAGAACACGCTGCTAAGGAGAAGGCAGAAGAAGAATAAAAAGAGCCACATATAGGTGACAGGTCACTTTTGCTAGAGACGGAGGAAGAAAAACTTTCAGGATAAGGCGGCGTAGGAGATGAGGGGTAGAGCACCCCATTTATTTTGAAAAGACATGACAAGGAGTAGCAGGGATGAACGTGAAAGAAGCAGAAATATGACATAACATGGGTCGATCCTATGGTACTAAAAGAGAGCGATCTCGATGAGATCAGTGATAAAATTTGTGACACCGTCACAAAAATGTTGCAACAGTTCGAGCAGTAATATATGCAGACATTAGGGGCCATTCAAAAGGATATCTGAGAGTTGTATCTCTAAGCAACCAGAATGGAGGAAGATGTTGGGAAGATAAGTGATGCACAAGCCAATCTGGCATGAGGAAAGAATACAGTTGTGGAGATGGCCTGGCCGCGGGATGTTAGAGTCTTTCGTTTACCTAAAGGGTCAGTCGACATCGATACAAATGAACAACACACACTACTTCACAAAGTCACAAAAGTGGGACTGAATCTTGTTGTGCTATCATTTGACTCTCTACTACATGGAGTCACGGAAGAGATCAAGATCATAGAGTAGGGAGAACTATCTGCTATTAGTGAGATTAAAGTTAATAACCAACAACTATTTGCTGAAAATATGTAGGCTCTGATGGAAAAGGAGGTTGTATACGTGGATAGTTTGCATCTGGAGTCAGCAATAGTAGAGGCATGTAAGACAGTGCCTTAGCTTCATATCCCAGAGGATGCACAGCTAGAAGCCCAAATTAGAAAACTCGTCGTAGGTATGTAGGAGGCTAAAGAAGAGGTTGAATGAGCCATGTTTGATCTCAACCTGAAGGTTACAAAGTTGTAGTTAAAGTTACAGCCTACATCTCCACCTAAGGTTTGGGAGAAGCATGGAGTTGTGATAAAGAAAGGTATGGCTACCTTCGATGTTGTAGTCACTTAATTGGCAACACTATTCGAGCATGCTATGGTGCTAGTGACCAATTTGTAGGAGGATCTGAACTTGCAGATGTTGAAAACAGAGGTAAGGGACTTGCAACACCAATTTGATGAGGTGCTAGTGACCAATTTGTAGGAGGATCTGAACTTGCAGATGTTGAAAACAGAGGTAAGGGACTTGCAACACCAATTTGATGAGGTCATGGCGACTGCGTGCTCCTTAGCACCAACACAATGCTTTGACAAGTTACAGGAAGGAATATTGTTGCTGACACAGGTGGAGGAAGCCTAGAAGAATGAGGTGTTATAGACATTTTTGTGCCTTGCATCACTGAGCATGAAATGTCAATAATTAAGGGATCCAAAGTCCTTAAACATGTTGTTCCTACCCCTAGAGGAACAAGGCCAACAAACCACAACAATTCACAGAAGTTCTCCACCTGAAAACACTCAAAAACAGGCCAATTCTGGATCATGTCAACTGCTCCACTGAGCATCTGTGTTGAATGTCAACTGCTCCACTGTCTACCTGCGTTGAATGTCAACTGCAAAGAAGGCTACCTGCGCTGAGCGTAACTGGACAAGTGGCAGACTCATTTCTCAAGGTGTCAATGCCCAGGAAGCTTCCAAAATGACACTTGGGTCAGGGAATTCGACTGGTGATGAGTAAGAGGTTGCAAATCTCCAAGTGGAAGCAAGAACCTCCAAGTGGACTCAAGAACTGAAGTGGGAGAGGACACTAGTCAGTTTCATACCAGCCTCAAGCTGACTCATCCTCTCTCCAAAACTCCTATATATAGATCTCTCTCCATGAGGTCAGAGGAGGCTGGAATATTGTGATTGCAAAGAATTGTTGTTGGATTGTGGTCAGATCATTGGGTGTTTATGCTTTGAAAGGGGCTGAAGAAGGAATTCCATTCTGCTGGGAAGGAGATGCTGGGTTGGAACCCTGTGGGTTGTATCTCTTCCTGAACCTTGTTTATCAATCAATAAAGCTTCTTGGTTCTTTCCTATATGCTGGTGTTTATTGTATGATTTGCATTAGTGTATTTGATTTACTTCTAATCCTGAATCATTTATGAATATGTATATTTGCCTTTGTGTTGTGTCCTTCTCTCGTTGCAAGTAGCTGTTCTCTTGTCACAGGTAGTTGTTCTCTTGTGATCTCGTGAGGAGGCGAGTAGCTGTGGACACCCAAAGAGGAGAGGATCTAGATCGAGGGACAAACGGAAGATAACGGTAAGCCTACCAATCTCCTCTCTTTCATATTTCATAAAGGAAGAAACCGAAGTAGCTGTATTCGTTTGTTGCTAAGGTATTGTCACACCTTAGGTGGATAGGATCGTCCTGCATAGGCATTTTTCCCCACAACAAATTGGCGACTCCACTGGGGAAGAACTTTGTTTTAGTCATTTTGTTTGTTTGCATCATTGTTTACTTCATAGACTTAACAGCAACAATCGAACTGCTTTGCAAAGTAGAATGTTGCTGCTTTGATCCTTCACTGGGTTTTTGTCTATGATCTCAACAATGGACTCACAAATGACTTGATGATCCTTTGTGATAGTCTTTAGTACCCTCTCAAAGCATCCCTCTGTTCATACCTTGCTTGTGTTTCTGATTTGGCCTGAAACAGTTGATTTTTGAGCATTTTATGACCCGAAAACCAAGAGAAACAAGAGTTTCTCCTTTCAGCGCAGACACTGTGAAGGCAGTCTGCATTTCAACGCAGGTCCTGTGAAGGCTACCTGCGCTGAATGTCAAACTGACAGTGTTGTACCTACGCTGAACCAGTGTGGCCTTGTGCAGCTGGGGTTCCTTGCTGTCTTTTGCCCTGTTTGATCTCTGTTTTTGCAGCCTTTAACCAGCATAGGTACCACCTCTGATACCCCTTTTCTTTGCTTGAATTCCGCCTCATTTTTGTACAAAAAGACTGTAAGTGTTTTTATGTGTTTGTGGCATCATTTACAGTTTTCCTTTGCATGAGTGAAATAGTCATCCTGTAGCCTTGATTCAGATCTGATTGATTGATTGATTGTGATCTTAGGAGAGAGTTCATTGGCTATTTGTGGTTTGATTATCATTTGCTTTTGCTTATTGGTTTGAATTTGTCACTTTTAAGTGTCGAAACGAGTATTTCTTTCGAAAAATCGCAAAGTGATTGTAATCTCTTCTAACCTTGCTGATTTTGGAAAAACTAAACTTGTTTATTTTCAGTCATTTAAAAGCAAATTCAAAGTTGTACAAAAATCTTTCTTTGTATGCATTTATACTAAGAAAGTGAAAACAAACACTTGCATTGTGCATTTGCATTTTGATAAGATTGCATGTTTGATTTAGGAAGAGTGCATTAAGTGTGCTGATTGCTCTTTGAGAAAAGATAGTTGCTCTCTTTTCCCTTAGTAGCTAGGATTTTCAAAGTTGAAAGATTATAAAGCTTGCTTATCATCTTAGACTGCATTTAGGAATTTGTACCAATACATCTCGTGGTGATCCTGAAAGACAAACTTTAAAAAGATCAACTTAAAATATATTGAGTGAACCTAACAACGCTTTGCAACATAACGCACAACATAGAGGTCTAGGTAGAGACGTGTTCCAGCGTCGTTAAACGTAGTGACTGTCGATCTCTAAGAAGGTGGGTGATTCCTCCTGAGGGACGATAGCACTAATACGGACTTGTGCTCCCACGTACTGTCGCGTATATATTGGGAGACCTCTATAGGCATATATCCTTTATCCTTAGGAAGCCGTGTCAGCCGCCCTACTGATCGCAATGCAGTGAACACAACATTCACGAAGATCAACCACCCGTACCATAAAAAGTATTCTGTGGTTTTGCGAAAGGTTTGGCACACCCTCTGCCTAGATCTCCAGAGCAGTTTCTTTTGGCCTTTTTTAGACTCTATAACAGAAAAAGTCCATCCGAGCATTTGTCACTTCGGGCTCGTTAAAACATCGAAGGAGACTAGAGTCATCTTTAGCTTTTTCTCGACTCTTTAAAACTGAAAAACCAAGTTGTGTCTAAAGCGTCGTTAACAATTTATTTTAAACGGAACAATCACCCTTATTCCCGCGTTGATCTTTAGGTTGAAAAGATGGAGCACACCAAACAAGGAGTTCCCCTTGATGGAAATCCTAGTCCTTTCTCCTCTTGGGGAGATGTTGGTGCGCCCCACATGGCCACATTGTCGCTTCCAGGACTGACAATTGGCCTACCAGTATGGCTCTTTTCAACCAATGTCATTCAGAATACCACCATTCCTGAACAGTCGAGTCAACAGTTAGATCAGACAAGAGTTGCCCACCAGCCTTCCACTTCATCTTCCTCTCCTCCTTCCTCTTCACTTGGCGGAACTGGTCGTTCAAAGAACTGGGTTCCTAAGGAGAAGAAGGAGAAGAAGAAGAAAGAAAAGAAACAGAAGGAGCCTAAGGCGACTGGGGGCAAACAAGCGTCATCTAACAAAAATCCACACACAGCACTCGTAAGGCCTAAATCACCATGCGTCATATGCAAGGGAGACCATTTCCATAGAGATTGTCCATGTATCCCCCGGATACTAAGAGACTGGTCCCCCCGTTTGCACAATTCGGTAGCATCGACCTCTGATAGCCATGTCGATTGTTCACCGTCAACTAGTGGGAGTGAAGCTCCAGGACAGAGCGGGAAAGCTAAATTTCCCTGCAGACTGTGTGAAGGCGATCACGCCATCCACCGTTGTCCCCTCTTAGACGAGGCGAAAAGAGTTCTGGAAGATCGCCCGATATTACGAGTAAATCTTCCTCCTGGATATCAAAAACTCTTGCCAAGTCCCTCGCTAGTTGAGAATCCAGTTGACCCGCCCAGGTGGTCAGCCGAAGCACCTGTCATTGAAGATGAACCGTCTGAATCCATACCTGATGAAAGTCTAAAGGTTGAAATGGCAGTTGACCCGGTTTTTCCTTTAGAGGCTCTATCTTCGAATGACACCATCATAGAGGAGAATAAAGACGACACCGTCCAAATTCTCTTCATCAGCGCTGACTCTAATGATCAAGGGGGCAATGCCACCATTCCTTTATCGCAGGAAGGAAGTTCATCAGAGCGCTATCTGGCAATTTACTCGGTCCCACCACCAAGCAACCTGGTTGTGTCCTTTGATTGGAACTAACTAGGCAGACCCCGCTTGCCAGCTAGCATACCGTTCAGAATTATTGTACAAATATACAAAATGGTAATGGCTGGTACAGTTATTGATGAAGGGGCATCTGTGAGTATCCTTTCCTCTATTGCTTGGAAAGCGCTTGGTTCGCCTGCGCTTTTGCCTGAAATGAGAAATCTATCAGGCTTTGATAAGGGAACCAGTCGCCCTTTAGGGATCCTCCCCAATGTGCCAATAACATTGAAAGGGAAGACCGTTCAAATGAACGTGATGGTCGTTCAAGGACCCTTGGATTATAACCTACTCCTTGGACGAGACTATATATATTGCATGGGAGCAATAGTCTCCTCACTCTTTAGAGTAATGTGTTTTCTGCATGAAGGAAGAATGGTCAAGCTCGTGGACCAACTTTCGTTTCCCGGATCACACATCGCAAATAGTCATATACCATCCCTAAATGGTCTATTCACGAAAGAAGTGTCTCAACCCACGGTCCGTCCTCCTGATGAGCGCGAGTAATCCGGGAGGATATGACTGGAACCCAGGGGGCATGCGTCCTGGTCTACTTCGGCAGAGAACTTTGGGTATAAGGTAGGTTTCCGCGAGAGAATATGACTAGTCCGTACCCCGTCCGTCTAGGAAAGAGGGTTGTTCTAGAATAAGATTCTTTTGTCAAAGTTATGTGAGAGGACGGGACCCGTCGCTCACCTTTGTCTATTTCGGTAGGCATTGCTGAGGAAGTGTTTTGTTTAACGAGACAATCTTTAGGTAACCTGAAAAAGGTAGGCCAAGGAAGTGTTTTGTCTAACGAGACAATCTTTGGGTAACCAGAAAGAGGTAGGCCTCCCCCCAGTAAAACAAATGTTTTATCTTTGAGTAGTGTTCTTCTCTTGTCGCAAGTAGCTGTTCTCTTGTCGCAAGTAGCTATTCTCTTGCGATCTTGCAAAAATCTATTGAAAGTTGGACTAACGAGAAGACAAGTAGCTGCTCTCTTGTAACCTCGTATAGACCCATTGAAACTGAACTAGCAAGACGACAAGTAGCTGTGAACACCCAAAGAAAAGCAGAGGTGAGAAGAGGGAGAGGAAACCTTGGAATTGTATTTTATACCTGGGGGCATGCAAACCTTTTGGAGTGCAAGCAAGGAGCGGTTATTTATCTGTTTTTTGGGTTAGCCGTTTCCAAACTTGCATAAAGAAAGGATGCGGAGCAAAGCGTGGTGAGATGAAGCTCCATAAAAAATAGCGATCTCCAATGAGACACTCTTATCATATGACTGGTATTAACGAGCAGTTTTAGCATAAAGTTCATGCTCGTTAAAAAATAAACGCAAGATCCGAGCAGTTTTAGCACATAGTTCATGCTCGTTAAAAAATAAACATAAGATTGAGCAGTGTTTTGGCGCATTCAAGCTCGTTAAAAAATGAACCCATCCTGGTAAATAACCATTAAGAATGTAACCTGATCAACCATAAAAGCCTTGGTCGTGTTCGTGCACGATCACCTCCACTTTTCATTTGGCCGATCGTTTACCTCCATATGATTGTTTACCCATTTTGAGGAACAACTGCGAAGAGTGATTTCACCTAGCCATCCTTGTGACACTGCCGTGATTGGAAAATTCCAACCTGTACCTGGAATCAGCTGCTAACCCTGTTCATCACTCATTCCTCGAAAGACGAGTCTTCTTTAAGCTCTTTTCAACTGACTCGTAAAATATGAAAAGATTGCCGAGTTTTGGCCTTCCAGCTCGTTAAACGACCGGAAGAGCTATCCCTCCTCTAGATTTTAATCTTTTTGGACCTGAGGGATTATTGCACAAAAAGATCGAGCTCTTGTTTTGTTCGGCTCGTTAAAAATACCGAAAACTCATCCCTTCTGTATTGTTTTATACTTTTTCGGACTTAAGGGATTAGATGACGAAAAAGGAATTATGGAGTTAACTTTATGTACCTTTTCAGACTCCCTAAAAATGAAAAGGGTCGAGTTTTCCTTGTCGTTAGACTCCTTAAAATCACTAAATAGCGACAAACTTGTCTTTAGACGAGAACGAGTTTCACTATCGCTAGGCTCGTTAAAACATAGCGATGGGCTTGCCCGAAGGGCAGGTTATAGAACAAGCATATGTTATCCTCCTCAAGCTTGACAAAAATAAAGAGGTACTGGTCAGAAATGACTGGGGAAAAATTGGGAAAAAATCAAGAAGTCTTTGATGGTAGCAGGTCGCTCTTGAACATGACACTTTTCCTCCGTACCACATCGGGTTGGGTTGTTTCATTCACCGGTCACATCACCATGGTCTTTGCCACACCATCCATACTTGGGGTAATGCTACCAATCCATCGCATCAGTGTCACCATATGTTCAAGAGAAGTCGTTCAGAAAGAGTCAACCCGGGTCCCATCCACTGCCATACATTATCCTTCATCCATTCATGACCGCCACCCTGAATCATATGTCACAGATCGTTTTCACCTCCATTAAAATCATTAGCTCCGTTCCGTGTCACTGATGTGGGATTCATTAAGGCCCTCCTTTGATGGATCGCTTCTTGTCGACATCAGCTCATTATCCGAGAAGTTGATCTAGGAACAACCCCTTCAGTACTTTGAAGCTTGCATGCCTCAATGGCAAGTTTCTCACTTCCGGCGACAGGTATACATCAATGACCTTCGACCAGAAGATTTTGCATGGTGTTCGACGCCAAGTCCTTTATTCACACCACGTGAATTGTACTGTAGTACCTTGAGGGTCATTATCATTATCGGTGATTCCTCTCGTGCTTGTTAACGGTTTACATCATTGACCGGTAATCAAGCGATGTCTTTCCATGTTCGACTTCAGCGCAATTCTCACGTGGATCGACTTGTACTTATAGTGAAGATCGAACGAGTTTGAAGACCCCGGATCTAGTTTCATCCATCCTGGCTGCGATATATATTCAGGAAAATAAAGACATTTGACATGTACATCATTGCAGCAGATGATCATCCTACTCAAAGGATGATAGTTTCGCCAGAATTATCAGTCTACCATCAGATGATCGTCTGTTCTATGTACCAAAATGTATTTATAAAGCTGAGCATGGGAATGCCCGCCTCAGCTAGATCATGAAAGCAGTATGAATCATAATGTATTGTATTGTATCTTATTACAGGTCTCCTCCCAGCAAATGGATGAACTTCGGACTCCCCTGGATAAAGCATTTCACCCGATAAACGGCCTCATACTTTAGGGGGCAACTGTTATAGACATTTTTGTGCCTTGCATCACTGAGCATGAAATGTCAATAATTAAGGGATCCAAAGTCCCTAAACATGTTGTTCCTACCCCTAGAGGAACAAGGCCAGCAAACCACAACAATCCACAGAAGTTCTCCACCTGAAAACACTCAAAAACAGGCCAATTCTGGATCATGTCAACTACTCCACTGAGCATCTGCGCTGAATGTCAACTGCTCCACTGTCTACCTGCGTTGAATGTCAACTGCAAAGAAGGCTACCTGCGCTGAGCATAACTGGAGAAGTGGCAGACTCATTTCTGAAGGTGTCAATGCCCAGGAAGCTTCCAAAATGACACTTGGGTCAGGGAATTCGACTAGTGATGAGTAAGAGGTTCCAAATCTCCAAGTGGAAGCAAGAACCTCCAAGTGGACTCAAGAACTGAAGTGGGAGAGGACACTAGTCAGTTTCATACCAGCCTCAAGCTGACTCATCCTCTCTCCAAAACTCCTATATATAGATCTCTCTCCATGAGGTCAGAGGAGGCTGGAATATTGTGATTGCAAAGAATTGCTGTTGGATTGTGGTCAGATCATTGGGTGTTTATGCTTTGAAAGGGGCTGAAGAAGGAATTCCATTCTGCTGGCAACGAGATGCTGGGTTGTATCTCTTCCTGAACCTTGTTTATCAATCAATAAAGCTTCTTGGTTCTTTCCTATATGCTGGTGTTTATTGTATGATTTGCATTAGTGTATTTGATTTACTTCTAATCCTGAATCATTTATGAATATGTATATTTTCCTTTGTGTTGTGTCCTTCTCTCGTTGCAAGTAGCTGTTCTCTTGTCACAGGTAGCTGTTCTCTTGTGATCTCGTGAGGAGGCGAGTAGCTGTGGACACCCAAAGAGGAGAGGATCTAGATCGAGGGACAACCGGAAGATAACGGTAAGTCTACCAATCTCCTCTCTTTTGATATTTCATAAAGGAAGAAACCGAAGTAGCTGTATTCATTTGTTGCTAAGGTACTGTCACACCTTAGGTGGATAGGATCGTCCTGCATAGGCATTTTTCCCCACAACATGAGGCCTTGCTAAAGGCCAGGTTACAACCTTAGTTGGACGAGGCTTATAAAGTCATTACTACCATTCAAGATAAGCTTAAAGGACTGCATCAGAAACAACTAATGATAAGGTTGGCTATAGAAGGATCAGCCACGAAAAAAGTGGCTGAGGAAGTTCAGCAGGTAGCAACACAGAGTGTTATCGAAGTTGCAGTGGTCCAGGTGGAGATTTAGGATCTTCCTAGTAAGATTGGAGCACCACTAGAGTGTCTCAAAGGTGAGTCATGATATTTATGTTGGGGGCCTATTGGGATGGTATTGAGATGGGGTCCCCTCAGTCAGTTTTGGGGTTAGGATAACCCTAGTTTTGGTACATCTTTTGTAAATAATGTAAATTCTCCATGATTTGTGGATGCAGAGCACGTAGATGAATAAGATCCAAAGGGGCTTAGCCCCTTTTTTATGTAAACCTTGAGTTATTTTTGAGATTCACCCATGGTCTGTAGACCATGTCATTGTATGAAAAGGGCTACAAATAGTAAGTCTTTGCGAAGAGACAAGTAGATGTCAGATGGAGAGTTAGAGGTGATAGCGAGAAGAAGTGGGTAAGATAGGGGAAGAAAGGGTCTACAACTAAGTGTAGATAGACCTAGGTAGAGTCCAAAGCTGAGTGCATGGACCCCTGTAGCTATGTGCATAGGGTAGTTTTGAGTCTATAACCTTGAATTGAGGAATAAAGACAATTTCCGAATAATTGTTTCTTATTTGTGTTTATCTCTGTTTCTGTGAATGTTATATGTTGTCGATGAATGATGTGTTTTATGGAATTTTGACTGAATGTTACACGATTATTTTGAATAAGTGTTAATGATGTACGTAATGCCATTATAAGTACTTTAGCGAAGACTCCCATGAATTACCTGATGTTTATTAATAACTTAAGTAAATTTGCGCGAACCCTAAGTTATGACTACTCTCTAATGCGCATAAGTAGACAAATTTACCATTAAAGGTCCATAAGGATGGATCGTGTACCTTTGTGAAGGTATGAAGGCTATTTAATAGAGTTGCAGTGATGAGCCCTAAGAGTGTATCGATCTGCGTGAAGGTAGATCTGAAGAGATGAAAGACAACAAACTAGTTTATGGATGCGAAGACCTAGTTATTGTATTCGCTCATACTGCTTTGGGAGAGATTGCAACCTACGCTATGTAGGTGGTTACCAAAATGGAAATAGTGTAGGCTTTTGTTAGTTGGCACATATAACTCTGAACCTGGGTTAGGACCCCCTAAGTCAACGTCACACTAGAAGTAGGCCCTAAATGGGAGGAAGGACAACTAATGGAGGAAAGGAACAAAAAATTTAGGGATGATATGTTATCACAGATGGCCTCCCATTCAGTGATATCAGAATAGGATCTTGGTTGCCATGGAACTGGAAAGGAATTAGATGAAATTTTCCTTGTATCACTCTTTTGTGCAGTCCCTCCCCTCTAGGCCTTGTTGAAAGATGCAACAACAAATTCTCAATTTGGTTTTTCTGTGATTAAATTGAGAAATATCAAATTTGCACATCAACAGAAAACCTCGATTTAGTTAACTTGTGTGACATGGCTTGTGTCACCTAGCTAACTAATTAAATTCAAGTTAGAGGAGTTAGAGTTCAGTTAAAAATGTTTGATTGATAATTGGTATCAATTAAAGCGAGTTATCTCAAATTGTTTTTAGTTAAACTAGTTCCAACTATTGGAGGAAGTAGTGGAAGGTCAGTTGTGCAGTGGGACTTCACTCAAACTCAGGAATCATCCAGTTAACTAATAAATCAACCAAAAATAGCTAGTGCATGCAGAGAATTCACGTTCCTCAGCTGTGTTGAAGATCCCAAGGAAGTGTAACTTCAATTGTAAACTAGTTAAGTGTATAGGTGTTGCATGAGGGAAGGTGATCAACCCTAAGGAATTACGCAAGCATTATGGAGGAAATTCCTAATTAATAGGGGCATATTTCATCAAGAATTACGCGAGAAAATGAGGGCTTAAGTAGAGCCAGAAATTGACTTAGTCTGGGTCAAAGCTTCTAAGTAAGTAGAGAGATACGTTATGCACTTATAGGTTCTGATCAATTGAGAAAATCAATTGTAATGCATCTCCATTTATCATATTAATGTAAGCAGGCATTGGGCATTTTAACAATTTTCTATCCTCGAGAAAAATACTATTTGCATGTTTGTGCTTTATTATTGGAGGTTTGAGATTTTTTTTCTAAATTGTGAATTAATGTCTATAGAGAAGTAAATTAGGTTTGTGTCTTTTGATTTTGAATAAAAATTCATGAGAAATTGCAAATCTACCATAATTTATACATGGTATTGAAGTAGGATTCATATTAGAGCATGAATTTTGAAGTCTTTTCTAAGGAGGTTCAGATTTGGAGTTTAATGCAGAAAGATCTATTTCTAGATGAGATGATGGCCTTCAATAGACTAAGGCTAGAGTATGCCTTGGTAGAAACCTCTAATTTTTTTTCATGGAAGGATCACATGGAGGTGGTATTGGGTGACAATGGATTGCTAGCATACATCAAGAGAGATGTTTCTAAACCACAAGAATCTGATACCCAGGACCTTCCTTAGTGGAAGAAATATGTCACCAAGGTGAAGAGAATGATATTGGAGGGAGTACAAGATCACATTGTCCCAAACATCCATGGAAAATAAAATCCATTTGTAGTGTGGAAAGCACTTACAAAATGTTTCGTGAATAATAGTGACCACAAGAAGCTGGCATTGAGGGATAAACTTCGAAGCATCAAGATTAAGAACAATGAAACTATTTCAAAGTATCTAAGCAGGTTCACATAGTGGAGTTTATGTTATTATTCCAGAAGATGACTTGGTGAGCCTAACCCTTCTAGTCCTTCCCAAGGGTTGGCATAGCTACCAAAATTTAGTGAATGGGAGTGATAAGCTACTAAATTAGGAAGGCTTATGTTATGATTTGGTATAGGAGGAAATAAGGTGGAATACTAGAGATGGAACCTCATCCAAAGAAGAGGAAGAGGATTTTTCTCTAGTCAGAACAATAATTAATGCCAAGGGAAAGAAGTCCCAAGGTTAGGCTAAATCCAGACAAGAGGGAAAGAGGAAATTTTTTTCCAAAATTAAATGCTACAATTTTCATAAATTTGGGCACTATGCTACAAAGTGTCCACCAAAAATGTCTAGCAAGAAGGAGGGTACAAGGGGAGAAACATGTGAAGCTTTGGATTCACAATTCAAGCTTGACTTCATCCTTATCACATGCATGACCAGTATTGTCATGGGGAGTGTGTGGTACTTGGACTCTGGTGCTTCGTTCCACATGACTGGGTGTAGAGTGTCTTTTAGTTACCTAGAGGAGAAATATCTCCAAATGAATATTAATTTTGGGGATGATTATGTAGATGATGACTGATATTAGTACAGTCACCTTTCATAGGGAGTTAGGATCCCCTCTCCAACTGAGGCATTTCATGTTCTTTCTAGCTCTAATGAAAAAAGTCAACTTAGTAAAACTTTTGGAAGACCGTGGTTATGATATGACATTCAACCAAGGAAAGGCATTCCTGAGACACATAGCCATAGGACAAGTGAAGAATACAGGGTTTCAATTCAAAAAAAAATATTCACTTGAGATATAAGTTGCATGCATAGCCTTGAGGAGAAAGGCATAGACTAGAGATATTGTGGTTGACAGGGAGAATTTTAGATCTCTCAACATGTGGCATTAGAAGGAGCCTAAAGAAGTTGTGGAGTAGCCACAAATGGAGAGGAAAAGAGGACGAAGAGTGGATACATACACTAAAGTAGAGGTATCAAGTAGGGGTTCAGTTTGAGACAAGTTGGAAGAGAGAGTACGTGCAGATATACCTCCTGGAGTGAGGTAGAGTGATGCAAATCCTTAGTCCAAGACTTGCATAAATTTGGGCAGGGTCCATTGAGGCGTTCTCCTCATGGATCATTACCTTACTACAAGGGACCAAAATATTTAGTAACTGGAGGATCAATGTCAATCAGATACTGATGAGTAAAAAGGAGTGTTGACAATAGAGCGAGAGGCTTAGTAGCAGAGTCAACAACATCACAGTTTTCCCAACGCATAGTTTCATATAGAGTTGATTCAATGTTTTTTTTATGCTTCTCAGTTGTAGATGTTGCAGTGGCAACAATAAAAGTGATGGGTGTTGCACATAGTACATTCCATAAATGCAAGAAAAGGGTGGTTGATAATCCCTTTATTTCTGAGAGGGAGTGTTGAAAAATGTAGCAAGGATATCTGAATTTGATTTTGCTTTGATTAAATTGAGAAAATTAGAATTTCCACATGAGCAAACAATTTGGATGTAGTTAACTTGTGTGACATAGCTTGTGCCACATAGTTTACTCAGTAAATTCGAGTTGGAGGAGTTAGAGTTCAGTTAATCATGTTTGATTGCAAATTTATAGCAACTAAAGTTAGTTATCTCAAGTTGCTTTCATGTAAACTAGTTCCAACTATTGGATGAAGTAGTTTAAGGTCAGTTGTGCAATAGGACTTTAGTCAAACTCAGTGATCATCAAGTTAACTAATAAATCAACCAAAAATAGCCAGTGCATGGAGAGAATTCAAGTTACCAACTTTGGTGGATATTCCGAGGCAGTGTGACATCCGCTGTAAACTATTTGAGTGTATAAGTGTTGCATGAGTTCATGTGATCAACCATGAGGAATTAAGTAAGAATTTTGGAGTAAATTCTTAATTAATAGGGGCCTATTTCCTCAAGAATTAAGAAAGAAAATAGGGGCTCAAATAGGGGAACAAATTGATTAAGTCTGGGTCAAAGATTCTCATTGAGTAGAGGGACAGGTTATGCACTTGTAGGTTGTGCTCAGCTGACAAAATAAATTGTAATACATCTCTATTCATCATATTAATGCAAGTAGGAATTGGGGTTTTTAGTAGATTTGTGTTGCCCTTTTCCATCTTTCTCTTGAAGATTTTCCTTTAGTGTCAGCTTCATGCAATCACTATTTTGTAAAAAAAGTATGTCAAGGCTTGCCATATTACATATGTAGTCTCTTTCACATGGATATTTGAGACAATATTATCTCAAATTGCCTCCTATTATCCTCCTTGCATTTTCTAGACATATTTCTAGATGAGATGATGGCCTTCAATAGACTAAGGCTAGAGTATGCCTTGGTAGAAACCTCTAATTTTTTTTCATGGAAGGATCACATGGAGGTGGTATTGGGTGACAATGGATTGCTAGCATACATCAAGAGAGATGTTTCTAAACCACAAGAATCTGATACCCAGGACCTTCCTTAGTGGAAGAAATATGTCACCAAGGTGAAGAGAATGATATTGGAGGGAGTACAAGATCACATTGTCCCAAACATCCATGGAAAATAAAATCCATTTGTAGTGTGGAAAGCACTTACAAAAATTTTCGTGAATAATAGTGACCACAAGAAGCTAGCATTGAGGGATAAAATTCGAAGCATCAAGATGAAGAACAATGAAACTATTTCAAGGTATCTAAGCAGGTTCACATAGTGGAGTTTACGTTATTATTCCAGAAGATGACTTGGTCCTAACCCTTCTAGTCCTTCCCAAGGGTTGGCATAGCTACCAAAATTTAGTGAATGGGAATGATAAGCTACTAAATTAGGAAGGCTTATGTTATGATTTGGTATAGGAGGAAATAAGGTGGAATACTAGAGATGGAACCTCATCCAAAGAAGAGGAAGAGGATTTTTCTCTAGTCAGAACAATAATTAATGCCAAGGGAAAGAAGTCCCAAGGTTAGGCTAAATCCAGACAAGAGGGAAAGAGGAAATTTTTTTCCAAAATTAAATGCTACAATTTTCATAAATTTGGGCACTATGCTACAAAGTGTCCACCAAAAATGTCTAGCAAGAAGGAGGGTACAAGGGGAGAAACATGTGAAGCTTTGGATTCACAATTCAAGCTTGACTTCACCCTTATCACATGCATGACCAGTATTGTCATGGGGAGTGTGTGGTACTTGGACTCTGGTGCTTCGTTCCACATGACTGGGTGTAGAGTGTCTTTTAGTTACCTAGAGGAGAAATATCTCCAGATGAATATTAATTTTGGGGATGATTATGTAGATGATGACTGATATTAGTACAGTCACCCTTCATAGGGAGTTAGGATCCCCTCTGCAACTAAAGGATTTTATGTTCTTTCTAGGTCTAATGAAAAAAGTCAGCTTAGTAAAACTTTTGGAAGACTGTGGTTATGATATGACATTCAACCAAGGAAAGGCATTCCTGAGACACATAGCCACAGGAAAAGTGAAGAATACAAGGGTTCAATTCAAAAAAAATTATTCACTTGAGGTATAAGTTGCATGCATAGCCTTGAGGAGAAAGGCATAGACTAGGGATATTGTGGTTGATAGGGAGAATTTTAGATCTCTCAACATGTGGCATTAGGAGGAGCCTAAAGAAGTTGTGGAGTAGCCACAAATGGAGAGGAAAAGAGGACGAAGAGTAGATACATACACTAAAGTAGAGGTATCAAGTAGGGGTTTAGTTTGAGACAAGTTGGAAGAGAGAGTACGTGCAGATATACCTCCTGGAGTGAGGTGGAGTGATGCAAATCCTTAGTCCAAGACTTGCATAAATTTGGGCAGGGTCCATTGAGGCATTCTCCTCATGGATCATTACCTTACTACAAGGGAATAAAATATTTAGTAATTGGAGGATCAATGTCAATCAGATACTGATGAGTAAAAAGGAGTGTTGACAATAGAGCGAGAGGCTTAGTAGCAGAGTCAACAACATCACAGTTTTCCCAACGCATAGTTTCATATAGAGTTGATTCAATGTTTTTTTTATGCTTCTCAGTTGTAGATGTTGCAGTGGCAACAATAAAAGTGATGGGTGTTGCACATAGTACATTCCATAGGTGCAAGAAAAGGGTGGTTGATAATCCCTTTATTTCTGAGAGGGAGTGTTGAAAAATGTAGCAAGGATATCTGAATTTGATTTTGCTTTGATTAAATTGAGAAAATTAGAATTTCCACATGAGCAAACAATTTGGATGTAGTTAACTTGTGTGACATAGCTTGTGCCACATAGTTTACTCAGTAAATTCGAGTTGGAGGAGTTAGAGTTCAGTTAATCATGTTTGATTGCAAATTTATAGCAACTAAAGTTAGTTATCTCAAGTTGCTTTCATTTAAACTAGTTCCAACTATTGGATGAAGTAGTTTAAGGTCAGTTGTGCAATAGGACTTTAGTCAAACTTAGTGATCATCGAGTTAACTAATAAATCAACCAAAAATACCCAGTGCATGGAAATAATTCAAGTTCACCAACTTTGGTGGATATTCCGAGGCAGTGTAACATCAGTTTAAACTATTTGAGTGTATAAGTATTGCATGAGTTCATGTGATCAACCATGAGGAATTAAGTAAGAATTTTGGAGTAAATTCTTAATTAATAGGGGCCTATTTCCTCAAGAATTAAGAAAGAAAATAGGGGCTCAAATAGGGGAACAAATTGATTAAGTCTGGGTCAAAGATTCTCATTGAGTAGAGGGACAGGTTATGCACTTGTAGGTTGTGCTCAGCTGACAAAATAAATTGTAATACATCTCTATTCATCATATTAATGCAAGTAGGAATTGGGGTTTTTAGTAGATTTGTGTTGCCCTTTTCCATCTTTCTCTTGAAGATTTTCCTTTAGTGTCAGCTTCATGCAATCACTATTTTGTAAAAAAAGTATGTCAAGGCTTGCCATATTACATATGTAGTCTCTTTCACATGGATATTTGAGACAATATTATCTCAAATTGCCTCCTATTATCCTCCTTGCATTTTCTAGACATATCTTCCATTTGGTTCGATCTTGAGCATTAGATGTTGGAGGCTTCAAAAAATAAGTACCCATGAATTCCTTCGGTCCATTATCTTCCAAAACTACCTCCATCTTTTCCTTCTAGGTAATATAGTTCTAGATACCCTCAAGGACATACTCGAGTCTCAATCCATACAAAGACATCATGCTAGCTCTAAAGAATGATCCTGTAATTTCAATTCACGAACAGAGAAAAATTCAAAATTATCTCTCCTATCATGATTCCTACTCTAATACCATGTAGAAATTCCTTGTAGATTCAAACTTATTATGTAATTTTCTAAACAAAATACTTGAATCTACTCTAATCATCAATAGAAAGCAATTAATCGATCCCAAAATCATGACATAAACATGAGACAAGATTCGACACACATACTCAAAATTTTATCTAGGGGAAAGAAACTTCTCAAAACCCCTTCCTATATATATTACGTTGATCAGAAAATAGAGAAGGAATGCAATGCTTTCTCAAGCTTGAGTAACCTCTAGACTAGTATAATCTATCTCACTACTTCACAAACTGACCCTGCCTAATACCTAGCCAATATTCTGCGTGCCCAATCTCTTATTTCCTTGTGATATTCAGTAAGGAATTAGGCCCCTACTAGTGAGGAAAAATTCTCCTTGAGAATTGCACAATTCATTTAGGCCTTTCTTTGACTACATGCACCACTTGTACAACCTGGAAAATTGTACAACTAATATTATACTACCCTTGAACCCCAATCTCAACTGGGTAACTCCATTTTTCTGCATCCATCAAATATTTTGGGTTCAATGATGAGTTAACTAAAATATCAACTAAATTTACACCCCACTACTAGACCCTCCTCTAGTTCTTAATCAGTTAGAACTATTTAAACTCATAATAACTAAAATTAACTGAACATGATTGCTAGAAATTAGAAATCAATCATAACTAAACATAACTCAAGTTTCTCCAACTAAAATTAACTGATTTAACTGAGTGACAAGGCCATGTGACCTCACCTAACTAGCTCCAACTATTTTTATGAAATTAGAATTCAAATTTCTCCTAATTAATTTTGGGAAAATTTAAATTAGGAATTTCTTACTATATCTTCATCACTCCCTCCTAGTAAGAAAGGGATTATCTTATACCCAAATCCTACCTCTATGAAACTCAAATTTCCCTCTTGAAATTTCCTTTTTCAATATGTATCCATCCTATTCCTCTCTAGGAATGTACTCCAACAACATGATCCTCCTTTGTGAAGGATCTCATAGATGGTGATACCAGATGTCGAAATGCTTAGATTGATAACGAAAAATTGGATTCTCAGAGAGTTTGATACAACTATGGTTGTGAGAGTAAATCATAGTATGATCCATCTTCTAATCAAATAGCCCAACAATAAATTTTCTCATCCAAATAGCCTCACATGTTGTTTGACTTGCATCGATGTACATTGTGTCTGCTACGTTGAGTGCAACAGATATCGGCTTCCTTCTGTACCAAGAAACAGCTGTAGACCCAACACTGAAAGTGCCTCCTGATTTTCTCTTCCTGTCTGATGGAATCCCCACCCAATATGCATATGTGAAGCCTTGCAAATTCACTCCCTATGTCTGTTCGTACCAAAGACCAAAATGACTAGTGCCTCTGAGGTATCTCAACACATGCTTTTTTTATTTCCAATATAGTTTGGTTAAATTAACCATGGATTGTCTAAGATGATTAGTAAAATAACACATGTCTGGTCATGTGTTCACAAAATAATAAATTTAACCCAGAAGCTACCTATGTATGATAGCCTCCACTACTTCACTTGAAGTAGCATCTTCCTTCCTCCAATTTCCTGCCAGAGGAATCTCGATGGGTTTTCTCTTCTCCATGTGGAACTTTTTTAGTATCTCGTTGGCATACTTTCCCTGAGATACAAACAATTCCTTATCTCATTGCGATACTTCCAAACCAGGAAAGTAATGCATGAGCCCCATGGCCTTCATCTAAAATTCTCTTACAAGATCCTCTTTGCAAGTAATGATCAACTTATCATATCCGCTAAAAATTAAATCAATGACCACTATAATAAATAAATTACCTTCAACAACAATATTCTAAATGTTTTAATGTGCTTCAATTTTGGTGAAGCCCGACCCAGTGAGATAGTTTTCATTCCTAGTGTACCAAGCACAAGGCACGTGTTTTAATCCATATAGTGCTCACCTGAGTTTGCACACATTTCACTCTCTGTCGAAGTTCACAAATCCTTTTGACTACTCAACGTACACCTTTTCCTCAATCAATCCATTGAGGAATGTTGTATTCACATCCATCTAGTGGATCTTCCACCCCATCTACGTTAATAGTGCTAGAATTGACTAGATGGATGAGTAGCTTTCTACTGGATCGAAGCTCTCCTTCTAGTCAATTCCTTCCACTTAAGATAATCCCCTGGCCCCAAATCTGGCGTACTGTTTCTCGATGCTAATATATGCTCCATGGTTTACCTTGTAAATATATTTCGAACTCACCACTGACTGGTCTGTTGGTCTTGGGATTGCTTCCCAAACACTATTTATGATGATGGAATCATATTCCTCTACCATAGCATCATCAAATATTGGTTTCTGCACTACTTCCTTGAATGAGGATGGTTCAATCTCTACAATATCACTCAGGAGATCCATGTATCCAATGTGCCAATCCAGTGACTCTTATGCATACGTAGAGATGTGGGTGCTCCCACATTATCCCTTGCATCATGGAACAATTTGTCAGATTCCCTAGTTTACTTCCTTCTTTAGATGTCTCTTCTTGAGTGGATGTCTCCACCTTCTACTCCTCTGATTGTGACTGCTCCACAACTTCTTGAGGTTCTTCCTTTCAAGCCAAAAGATCCTACTCAGGTTGCAACTAAATCTTCCTCTCAAGAGAACACCTCATTTCCTTTTCCTAGTCAAAATGTTCATCTCTTCTGACCACTATCATCATGAAATATGGAAATTATACACGATAGTTTTGAGGTGTTTCTGTGTACCCCACAAATATTCAAAACTCAGCTGTAGGCTCTATATTTTTCCTTGCATCCTTGGAAAAATAAAATTAAATATATGATCCAAATATCTTGAAGTGTGACACATTTGGTTTCTTCCATGAAAATGCTTCCTCTGGTGTACCCATTCCAAGAACCCTGTGAGGACTCCTGTTCTACAAATAAACAACTGTGTTTCATGCTCCATCCCACAAGTGTAGTGGTAGGCTATGGTCATGAAAAATCACTTGTGAAACTCCCATAATACTTATGTTAGTCCTCTCAGCCACCCCATTATGTTGTGGGTTACGAGGTGATGTCAACTCCTGCCGAATGCCTTATTTTTCATAGAAGTTCTTAAACTAATTTGACACATATTATCCATCATTATTTCTCCTTAGAGCCTTCACTTTTGTGGTAGTCTCTTTCTCAAGAAGTTATTTAAACTCAAAAAAATAGGAGAATGTCTAGTCTTTCTTCTGCATGAATAAGATCTGGCACTTCCATGAGAAATCATCTACAAACATCACATAATACCTATGCTTGGTAATGGATGTTGTTGAGAAAGGTCCACACACATCTGAGTGAATCCTTTTGAGGAATCCTTATGCCTTACTGTCCCGATCATTGAGGGTGGATTTCATGTACTTCCCCAATGTACATTCTTTTCATGTATCTTGCTCCTCTAACTCACCTATGTGAGGGCCCATAGAAATATGCCGCATCATCTTCAAAGAACCATGATGAGAATGCTCAAATCTCGTATGCCATATTTCATCGTTGTCTAGACTTTGAACCTTCTCCACTTTTTTGCTTAATGTTGTACAATATCCAACATCAAATCTATATATGTTCTTCACTTGATCACCAATATTCTTAACTTGTCCCATAGTAATATGTCGCAAGAAATCCTTCCCTTTATTGAATATGACATCATAGCCACAGTCTTCCAATTCCGTTATGTAAACCAGATTCTTCTTTAGAACCAGTATATAAATCACATGCTTGATCCTGAGAGGGGATCCAAAATCCCTATGAAAATTAAAGTACCAATTTCGTTCGTGTTATACCTTCAATCATCTCCCATCTCGATATGCATATGGAGATCCTGCTCGTCTAGGTCTAAAAAAATATTTGTTGCTCATGTGATGGAATGAAGATCCACTATCCAAATACCACACATTAATTATCATTGGGGTTGTGATTGATGCAATGACGGTGAAGCCAAATTTTAATTTGGAAGCAAAAGATTCACTTGCCACTCCTCCTAAGGGCTTCTTGTCAACCTTCTTATGTGGACACTTCATGGCATAATATCCTAGCTCATGACAAGAAAAGAACTTGATCTTCGACAACTCTTTCTTCTTTCCACCCTGACTGGAATCCCATTTGGATTGGGATTTATTCCATTTCCCTTTATTTACCTTTCTATCCAAGGAACAATTCTCCTAGTTATCATGCTTGGATGAGGTTCCATCTCTAGTACTCCACCTTATCTATTCTTGCACCAAATCTGACCATAGTTGTTACCAATCTGGTAGCATATCCCTCCCATTTAACGAATCCTAGTATCTGTATGACCTCCTGGGAGGGTTAAGAAATGTTAGGCTTACCAGGTCATCTTCTACCACTGTAATACCGAAAATCCCACGATCATCTTAACATTGGGTGAACCTACCCAGGTACTGTGGCCCTTTTCCATATTGATCTTTTGAAGCTTGTTCTTCAGTGCTAGGTTCCTATGGTCACTATTGTTTGGAAGCAAGTCTGTCAAGGCTTGCCACATTTCATATGATGTCTCTTTCTCATGGATATTTGAGACAATATGATCTTGAACTCCCTCTAACCTTATCCTCCTCACCTTTGCTACACATTTCTTCCATTCTACTAGATCTTGAGCATTAGAGGATTTAGAACATACTTATCAATGAATTCCTTCAGCCCATTATATTCTAACACTACCTCTACCCTATCCTTCCAAGCAATATAATTAGAGCTACCGTCAAGTGCATACTCGAGTCTCAGTCCATAGAAAGACATCCTGCTTGCCTTGGAGAATGACCCCATAAATTCAATTCACCTGCAAAGAAAACCTCAAATTCCTCTTTCCTATTGTGATTCATGCTCTGATACCATGTAGATTGAAACTTATTATGTAATTTGATAAAACAAAAGACTTTAATCTACTCTATGTATCAGTGGAAAGAAATTAATCGATCGTGAAATAAAAACACAAAAATGAGACAAGAGTCAACACACATACTCATAATTTTATCTAGGGTAAAGTAACTTCTCAAAAACCCTTCATATATGTATTGCATTAATAAGAAAATAGAGAAGAAATAAAATGCTTTCTCAAGCATGAGCAACCTCTCCACTAGTATAATCTATCTCATTGCTTCATAGACTAAACCTGGCCAACACTTAGCCAAATTTCTTGTTGCCCAAGCTCCTATTGCCTTGCATCATTTAATAACAAATTATCCCCATATTAATTAGGAAAATTTATCCTTGATAATTGCACAATTACTTTAGGCCTTTCTGTGACCGCATGCACCGCCTATACAACCTAGAAAATTATACAACTGATAGTCCAGTGCCCTTCAACTCTAATATCAACTAGGTAACTCAAGTTATCTACATGCATAAATTATTCTAGGATGATTGATGAGTTAACTAAAATATCAACTAAAGTTACGGCCCATTACTCAATTCTCCACTAGTGCTTAATTAGTTAGAACTAGTTAAACTCATAATAACTTAAATTAATTGAATCTCATTGTTAGAAATTACCAATCAATCTTAACTAAACATAACTCAACTGTCTCCAACTCTAATTAACTAACTTAACTGAGTGACAAGGCGATGCCACTTGAGTTAACTACCTCCATGTATTTTTATGAAACTAAAATTCGAATTTTGCCTAATTAATTTTGGGAGAAATTAAATTAGGAATTTCTTGGTGCATTTTCAACAATTCCAAACACTCATTTGGGGAGTATGTGTTCCTATATTTGTTTATCATTCTCATATGTATTTCTTTCCTCTTAGAAATCGTATAATTGTAGCTACTGGAACTCATTCATATATGTCATATTATCTATGTCATGCTATGAAAAACGATACCTGTAATATGTGATACTTAATTCCTTAAAATGCGCTCCATGATTTCTAATTTCATTTATTTTCTCTATTCATAATTCTACATAAATTTAGGGCACATGATTCTATCACTACCCCTCTGCACAAAATTTCCTTATTTTATCTCTTCCTTCAGCTATACTACAACATCTAAACAAGCTTCACTATCTTTTTTTGGGCAACCACGGCTAAAAATTAATTCTTTGGAACTAAATATTATCAATGTGTGAAATGTGATTTGCTTCTAAGTAAAATAATTGAGCTATGGACCCAAGGGATAGCTTAGCTGGTCAAGTTCATGTTGCTAAGTACCTCACCTATCATGAGGTCACAATGTCAAATCTCCTTAATGCCCTTAGGGTTAGGCTTTACCAGTTTGGCTAACATGTAGATCCCTTTGGGTTGATCTATCCGGATTTTCCTATGGATGTAGTGGCCAATCAGTGTCCATGGACCACCCTTACAAAAAATAATTGAGCTATATTTAATTCATTATACATTAAACTGTTGAGAAGCACATATTTATTTTCAAGAGACACTAAGATCTCGTAGGCATTGACCCTTCTCCTTATCCTGGGGTTGTCTCTAGGAGCAAACATATTTTGGTGTCATTGTGTCATTGTTGGGGAGAGAATTAGAATATTTTCTTGTGGATATGATTTGTGAAAATTCCATTTTATGGTGAGAAAAGGAAGTGTGGGTTGAGGCCACTCACTTGGATTAGCTCATAAATTGTAATCATGGCTTTTACAAGGCCTTGTACATGTTAATATACCGCTTAGGAGCAAACTTCTTTGGCCTTTGACCCAGAAAGAATTATCTCTAGGAGAATCTATGGAGAAATAACTCGAAGAACTCGAGATCATGTTGTTTTTTTCCTGGAGGCCTCAACTTCTTTCTCCCATAAAGTTGAGATAAACACCGTTGACACGTCATTTAGGGAGTTGGACTTCCCGGAAGAGCATTTTCCTCCATTTGATTTCTATTTTCTAGAACCAAAGTCTGAATAGATATCTATCATGTTTGAAGCTTTTGCAGTTCATACTTTGTCGAAATTTGAAGGAGTTAAAGATATTGTGATTACTAATTCATCTTAAACCTGGATAGTGATTTCACACTAAATATTATCGAGCATTTTTCACACAACCCCTCATTGTGGTCATGCAACGAGTCTTTTTCAACCTTCTTTGTAAAACGTCGTTGTTAATATATTTTTACTCAACAATTTCACTCCTCTGAATTTGCAGCAACCTATGAATGCAATTCCCCAAGTCTATCTCAAGATCCTGGCTAGATTCACTAGGGAAGATGATGTCACGACCCAAAAACACATTGATATCTATTTTTCATTTGCAGAAAACATGAATGTAACATTTGGATGTGTCCTAAGGCTATTTGTCTAGTATTTAGATGTGGAAGCTAGAAAATGGTTCAAGACCTTGCCAAACAATTCAATAAACACTTGGGAAAAATTGGAGAACACCTTTATGAAAAAATGGCAGGAGAAGAAATACAATGGATACTTCTTCACTAAATATAATTCAATAAATAAAAGGTACAATGAGGATGCAAAATAATTTACAAAAAATATTTGATAAATCATATAACAACTTGCCTACTGAGATTAAACCCCTATAGGGAACAACTAAGGTGGTGTTTGTTGGAGCTTTTGAGTTAGATCTTGGGTTTATCCTCAGAGTTAGAAATTCCCTCAAATTGTACCAGATTAAAATTGATGCTCTCAGAGTAGAAGAAAACTTTTCATTTGTAGGGAAGTTGAAGGGAAATGGAGAGCATAGTTATAGGAAAATAGGAAAAGAGGAAGCCAACCCCTCTAGTCAAGCAAGGGATGCTCATGAGAAAAATATGGATGAGATGAATAAGTTGATTAGTAATCTTTCAAACAAGTTGGTGAAGCTAAAGTTGGAAAATAAAAATCCTCCCCAACATATCTAATAAGGCCGCAACAGAAAATTCAATCCCTAATATAGGAGACCTCCTTTGCAGCTCCTGTAAAGGGAAAGAAAGTGCTGGAAAGACCATATAGAACCTCCCATATATTCAGAAGATGAACATAAAGAAGGTATTGAAGAGTCTCTTTAAGCTTAGGATAATGAATATTCAATTTGTTTCAGAAGAAGAAAATGAAGTAGAACCATAGGGAGGAGAGGGGGATGGTCAAAGTGTCCCTTTAGATGAAGAAGTGATGATCGTTACTGCTAGCAGTTTGTTGATTTCATGCAAGTGATGCTTCATATGAGATATGATTTAAGGCCTAGAAAAATATCTCAAACACAAGACAAAAAGAAAGAAAGTATCCAACTTGGTACCCTCAAACAAATCGATAAGGGGAAAAAATGCCACTCATGATCTACCAACCAGAGGAGAGACCTCCCATTCCATTAATTCTAAGCCTGAATATGAAAATACAAAATGAATACCAAAACAAATCAGGCCTATCCCTTACGAAGAAAAAGAGTCAATTTATCCACTGAAGGTTGATAAGAATGCTTCATTCTTCAGTTTAAAAAAAGAATTAGAAAGTATGAAGATATTTGTCCCTTTGACTGAGTCGCTGAAATAACCTACCTGTAAGAGATAAATAGTTGCATTCATGGATGTATATCATGTCACCTTAGCACAAGATATTTTAAGCTTCGAGGAAGAGAGACTTATTGTCATGTTTTCCCGACATGTGGAAGAGAAGGACCCTTAAAGACCTCCATTTTATTTTACATTACTGATTCATTATGTGTTGTTGCATAATTGCATGCTGGATTTAGGGAATTCTCATAATATTATGCCTCTATCTATGATGGAGAAATTAGGTATGCAAATAAGAAAACCATATAAGGATTTTTATTCATTTGATTCGAAAAGAGTGAAGTCTCTTGGGATGATCAAGGATTTTGTTGTTAATTTGGCTCAAATTCATGTGAAGAGGTAATGGATATTGTGGTTGCAAACATTCCTACAAGATTTGGTATGCTCCTCTCGAGATTCCAATGTTTGGTGAAGAAGAGCATAGGATATATAGAGAATCTAGATCTGTAAAAATTGTCACTAGAGAAGATAATTCAAAAAACTCTCCAGTATATGGATAAAAAAAATATATTTCATGCTTTCCGTTGTAAATGGATGACCAAGTTATGGAGGGTACCAAAGTGGAAATTCTCTTACAGACAAATCAACAACAAATGAAAGCTAGCTATTTGTGTAAATTATACCTCGACGATGCCTACTCCAAGGAAGGAAATGGAGCAGGAGTGTTGCTAAGATGCCCTGAAGATATGCTCACTCATCTCTCATATAAGTGGTAATTTGACACCACAAATAACATTGTTGAATAGGAAGCATTGGTGTTGGGCCTACAAGCTGCCAGAGATTTGAAAATTGAATCTTTGGAATTTTTTGGAGATTCTGAGATAATTGTGAAACATATTAAGAATAAATGCCAAACCTAGAATCCTAGGCTGAAATCATATAGAAATGGAGTGTGGTACCTAGTTGAGAATTTCTTTATAACATTTAATATTTAATTTTTTCCTATGGACAAAAATAGAATGGGAGATTCCTTAGTACCAATAGCTAACACTTTCAACCCCCCACAAAATCCCCTCCTTAGGTATGAATTGGAAGTTGGGCATGGGCCATCAGTGCCTGATGATCTAAAATATTGGTAGGTGTTTGAGGATGAATATTATCTTAAAAGGTTTATGGAGGTGATAGGAGATTTTTCCATTTTTGTGATTAACCAGGAAGAAGAAGACCTATAAGAAATTTAAGGAGTTGAGAAGCAAGTGCCTTGGGAAGAATCTATAGCTCGATGATAATTTTGCTATTAAAGGGAAACATAATCCCAAAGGGGTTGGTTCCATTGGAAAGGTTGTTTGATGCTAATCATGTGGAAGTCAAACCACAAGGAGGAGTGTGAGGAGGCTACATTATACTGTAACATCGGCACAAAACAACATACCAAAATAATTAAGTTGTCCAAGCGAATCTGTGATGGATATAAACATAAATATCTTCACCTGTTTAGAAAGTATCTTGATATTTTTGCTTTATCTTATGATGACATGAAGACTTCTGATATTAGTATCATTCAACATAAGATTCCTCTAAATTTCTGAATTAAACCTCACAACAGAAACTTAGGAAAATAAATATACTTCTTCTCCCTTTGATAGAGAAAGAAATAAGATTAAATCTCTAAGATAAAATTATTATACCCTTGAGATATTTAGATTAGGTAGCTAATATAGTCCCTATCAGAAAGAATAATGGAGAGATCAAGTTGTTTGTGGATTTCAGAAACCTAAACAACTCCTCCCTAAAAGATAATTATCCCTTTCCTAAGATGGATTATATTTTGCACACAGTTGTGGGGTCACAAAGATTTTCCATGATTTATGTGTTCTCTAGGTACAACCTGATTCTTGTCCATCCTAAATTTCATAGAAAGACATCCATCACCACACCTTGGGGAACATTCATGAATGCCAAAAAGCCTTTTGGTCTCATGAACATTGGTGCTACCTTTCAAAAGGATATGAATATATCATTTGTTGGGGAGAAAGATAAATATTTTGTGATTTACCTGGATGATATAGTAGTCTTATGAAAGTATGGCAAAGAACGTTTACAACATTTGCAACAGGCATTTGAGAAATCCAGGAAGCATGGTTTGTCCCTGAACCCAAATAAGTCTTAATTTTCCCTAAGAGAAGGAAACTTGTTGGGGCATATAGTGTCAAGATATGGAGTGAAAATTGACCCTAAAAGGTTTGAAGCAATTAGTACCATCACTTTACTATGAAACAAAAAGGAGATATAGGTCTTCTTAGGGAGGATAAAATTCTTGAGGTGGTTTGTGCCAAATTATGTTGAGATTGTGAAGGAGATTACAAACATTTTGAAAAGGGATAGAGAGGTCAAATGGAGTGTAGAGGCAAGAGACTCATTTTTTAGAATTAAGAAGGCCTTTGGGAAGGCTCCAGTCTTGGCTAGCCCTAATTACAAAAATTCATTTCTTATATTTTCTTTTTCATCCCCTAACACCGTTGCAACTTTCTTATTGGGGGAGAATAAGTTGGGAACTAACAACTAGTGGCATTTCTCAGCCAAGTACTGAGGAATGCAGAATTGAAATATGACATCTTGGAAAAATAGGCCTATGCTCTAGTTAAGTCCTTGAATGATTTTAGGGCTTATGTTTTACATTGTAAAATAATTTCCTATGTTCTTACAATGGCTCTGAAGGACATTCTCACAAAAGGAGATAATGTGGGTAGGAGAGACAAGTGGATAGCCAAAATTCAGGAGTATGATATGGGCATCAATCCAACTAAGTTGATAAAGGGGTAAGGTTTATCCAAAATCTTATTAGATGCAAATTGTCAAGCAATGGGAGTAAATTTGTTGGTTGAGACTTCAGAACCAAATGCAGTAGCTAAATAGGGCCAATCTAGTGAACACGATTATAGATTTCCGATAAATATCTTTGTTCATATTAGTACAAAAGTATTGTCCATTATCTATGATTTCTTAGTTGTCCAATAGGTATTTATAGAGCTGAACATAAAGTTATCAGAATGAAATCCCATAAATATGTTATAAAAGATGGCCAGTTTTATTGGAAGAACCCTATTGGTGTGTTCCTCTTGTGATTAACCGAAGATGAAATCCCTAAAATTATAAATGAATACGATGGTTGTGCATGTGGAAGACATTATAGTTGGAAGGTTACATCACGTAAGATCTTGAATGTTGGTTTTTACTAGCCTACGTTTTTTTCTTATGTTTATAAGCTAGTAAACGTTTGTTGGGAATGTCAAATTTTCACCGAGAAGAACAAGCTAGCTCCATTTCCGTTGATTCTAGTTTTTGCGGAGGAACCTTTCAGACAGAGGGGATTGGAATTTATAGGAGAATACACCCACCTTCTAGTGGACAACATAAATGGATTCTGACAGCTACTGACTATTTTAAAAATTCGGTGGAAACCATTTCTTCCTAGATTACAATTGATTCAATGGTTGTAAAATTCCTAGAAGAAAATATTTCTTCCAGATTTAGTTTTCCGAAGAAGATAGTGACTAATAATTCCCAAGTGTTTCAATTTTCAAGACCCATTGATTTTTGAGAGAAGTATAATGTTATACTTGGTCACTCTACCACCAATTATCCATAAGCAAATGGTTTGGCAAAGTCATTGGACAAGACTTTGGTGAGCACTTTAAAGAAAGAAATTGCATAGAGTAAGAAAAATTGGGGGTCTCAACTTAAATATTCTCTTTGGGAAATCATAGTCACAACAAAGGGGTCCATTGGAAAATCACCTTTATAATTAGTATATGGTATTGTAACATCTTTCCCTAGTTAATTTTCAATACCAATGGCTAATCTAATTCATGATGGAGAGGAAGAGCCTAATCCTTTAACTAGGAGGATAAACAATTTCGTTAAATTACAGAAGAAAAAAGAGTAGGTG
Organism: Pinus tabuliformis; assembly: GCA_031772625.1. NCBI lineage: Eukaryota > Viridiplantae > Streptophyta > Pinopsida > Pinales > Pinaceae > Pinus > Pinus tabuliformis. The sequence goes on along the minus strand of CM062816.1, from coordinate 1,885,821,204 downwards.
ACTTACAATCTGATCAAGTGCCAAGATAGGAAGAAGGCTCTATTTGAAAAAATGCACAAAGAAATATTTTTCTAGACACGCGATCTTGTGCTCAAATGGGATGTGAGGAGAGAAGACAAAGGTGAACATGGAAAATTTGATTAAATGTGGTTTGGGCTCTTCAATATAGTTGAAGCCAAAGGTGCCAAATTTGTTTTTCTAGAGAATCTTGATGGTGAAGTGTTTGAGCTACCTATAAATGGGAAGTAACTCAAGCACTACTTTGAGCACTAAAATTCATGTATCCACTTTCATTATAAATACTAGTGAGCCATTGTAAGTACCAAAATGTTTATCTCATTTTTTGTTTTGTACATATTTTTGAATCCATGCCTAACAAGGCCACTAGTCTATAGGTTCTCAGTGCCTTTCCCACAAGTCACTCGCCCCAGTTGGAGTCGATGTTGTACCACCCTTTTCCTTCCTTTATTATTCATATAGAAAAGGGGTTAAGGTGCAAATCTTAGTAGAGTTTTAAGCCATTTTTAATGGAGTAGATGTGATCAAATATCACATAAGACCCACTCAATAAAAATGTGATCTAGAATATCTTTCCAATAGTATAAATAAGTCTACAAATGGACTTCTAAATCAAAAGAGAAAGGAAGTCAAATTTGGGCTCATAAAGGTCAAAATCTGGAACATCCCGCGACCTCGAAATCCCATAATTCACTAGAAAAATAATTTTGAAAATCTCCAACGACCATGGGACCACAAGACCAAGAATTTATGAACTTTTGGATTCAGTCATCTCTACTGATGAAACCCCATAATAGAAATTGAATTCCTAAATCTCACAACCCTGGAAACCCTATAACCTTTTGATTGGTTTTTGGAAGTGTCAGTATTGAACCATCTACAAATAAATTAATCGCAAAACAAAGAATTGAGGGCCCTTTTCTCTCTCATCTCGCAGGATAGGTGAAAACATATCATTGGTTAGAGCTGAAGTTAGTAGTTGTCCACCAGGAGGTGGATGCATGGCAAGTATTTTCAAAGTTTTTTGGCACCCATAGAGCCCATATATGGTTGACAGGTGGATCTATCACAAGTTGACATGTGGCATAGTTAATATCATCATGATGTCATCCCAACAGTTTACCCTAGAGGGTCAAAATATTGTAGCAATTTCTAATTTCACTTCAGAAGGAGTCGGGCTTCTAAGTCATCTGTGATCCATCTCAGCAAAGCGAAAGTTTTATGTAGCACTTTTTTTCGATGCATATGAGCCATCGAGTGGCAATGTCCCTACCCCCACTTTCCAAATGTAAACGGTCAAATAAAATCCACCCATGGGGTAGATCAACATCCTTCTCAAAGTGACCTCACCTCGAGAAGAGCTTCAATGGGATAATAAGCACGATAGTTAAGTGGGTACTTGGCCTCGAAAAATTAGAGTGAATAAAGTGAATCATGCAAATTGACAGTTCTTATGAATTCCATGAGGTTGAACCTCACCTCTAACTGTTCCCAGGCACCCCGCCAGAGGAGGTGTAATGGGTTTGCCACCTATTAGACCAACGCGGTGACCATGTTATCAACTAGGACCACTATCAGGCGACCGTGGTAGGTAAGCCTCAATTCATTCAATATATCACCATCTGCCATTTTTCTCCACCCAATCCAACTCTTCAATGTGTCTTCCCCATTCCATCTCTTCCTTTTCCCACCTAAAACCCCCATGAACCAACTGTTGAAATTCATGTGTCCACGGTTGGAATTTAAACTTGTCTGTTTCAAACTATTATATGTCTTTATAGCTCTACCTATTTACAAATACCTCCCACTGATTATCGACCAGAGTAAGGACCTTATTCCACTTGTGACACCCAATTCCCTCTGCTTATCAAGTAATCAATAGTCTCTTTATCCTTCCATTGTTATCATCATGCTTAGATTAAAAAAGAAGGGATCCTCATAAATGAAGAAAACACAGGAACCAAAACCCTTGGATCACACCAAACCGTTCATGGACACGGAGGGGGAAATTCATGATTCCTTCTACCCTTTGAACCTATCTAACCTTCATTTCGACCTTTATGACAACTATCTCAACAAAGAATACCCCTTTTGATTTTTTGAGTCAAGGTTGTATCTCATAGTCACTACAATGATATACCCATTCTGAGACTTCATATCCTGGCTAATGGACACCTTCGTTAAAGAGAAAAAAATGTTGTATTTCCTCCATTGGGGAGAAATTTCTGGAAGCTACCCCTGAATTAATACACAACATCTTAAGTTACCCAAAATCCCTAACTTTGGAGAAGTTTAAAGAGACAAAACTCTTAATTATTACATTAGGCTCTTCACTAGATAGAAACATGTCTTTCTCCAACTAATCCAGGCCCCAAATGCACAATTTCTTTCCAACTCATAAAAGCTTCCCATTTCCTTGTTTTCAGAGTCTATGTATCCCATCATGTTCATTATCCTATTGCTATTTGGCGAGGACGAGACAACAAATGTCTTTAAAGAAGCCTTAGGGATCTTACATAAGATGATGAAGCCAAACACTAGTAGAAAATGAGAGATTAGTGATTACAGGACTGAAAACGTTAGTCACCACAATTATTTCAAGTGAATTACTACTAAATTTGAGCAATTTTAGGTGACCCAACTAAAAACGACTAACTTAAACAGCTTAGTCTACCGATAAAATATATGGCTAGAAAATCAGTGATCCAACTAAAAGTGACTAACTTAAATGACTAATTTAGTTGACGACTAAAATATATGACTAGATAATAAGTGACAAAATAAATAATGATTAATGTAAATTTCTACTATTGTTGAAGAATAGAAGTATGATCAATTAAAAGTAAAACAAGTATATGGATTATTTATTTATGCTAGTCATTTTTAATTGTGTCACTTCAATAATGGAAAATTGCAATTTTGATGTTGAAGTGTTACCATTTACTAAATTTTTACATCACAGATGCATTAAGGGGTCTCTAAATTCGTGTGAAATATTAAAATTTAGGAAGATGGATTCAAAAACCCCCCTAAAGGGGTCTATCCATCTATGATTCTAATATTATAACAATTTTATACAGTATAGAGTATAAGTTTACAATATATAACAATTTTATACTCCTTTGGAAAGAGAGAAAAGAAAGAGAGTTTGAAACTAATATAGAAGGGTTTTAAGGGTTAATAGGAATTTGTTCCTCACATCTTAGAGAGATGACTATTTGTTGTGGAATTTTTGTGGTGTTGTTAAGTACGATGGTTGATTATTGAAATAAACTCATAGAGATAGTGATTTTATTAATTTGAATTCTAAGTGTCTTGATTCAAACTTGGTCAATTAATCTAATTCTAGTTTACTCTAAAGCCATATTATTCTATAAATATTTCTACATATACATGCGTTACAAAAATGTGCACAAATTGTAATCGCCCATTCGCGTTCTTAGAATATGCACACACTATTATTAGAAAACCATACATACTAACAATTATTGTGGTTTTTTATGTAGAATAAGATGTCATGGCTCCCATATCCAAGATTAAATATGAATATCCCTTAAAAAATATCTATGTAGTTGTGTGATATTTAGTTCATGTTCCTTAAACTCTAGAAGCTTTATTTAGGGCCTAAGCCTTGTTTTCTCCTTAGTAAATTTCCCAAGACCCATTCTGATCATGTAAACCACGAAAATGATTCAATATAGGGACCCATCTAGCAATAGATTTTTATTTTTCAAGTTCCTCTAGCCCCCCCACATTTCTCCTTGACCCCAGCAAAGATGTGGGCTTCTCTGATTTCAATAATATTCTTGTGGAAGCTTCCCCTATTCGTCTTCATTTGAATGGAAGTGATGGGTCCTCCTGTGTCAACTTCTTCAGCAGTTCAAGATAGTCTCAAGCCCTTTACGGGTATTTTTCCTCTCCTTCCCTTCATATTTTCTTTGATTTATTGGCCAATTTTATGTCTATGCATTTCACCTTCACTTGTAACTCCCATATGCACTCACACACTTCATAATTTTTATTTAACCTCTCTGGAATATCAATGCCTCTCACATATCTACTCATTCCCCTTTCCCCTCCACCACCCCTTCCCCTTGTCCATCCTCCCTACACTACACTGACCCTTGCAAATCACAATCTGAAATTCATTTTTTCTTTGGTCAATTAGCTCAGGTATAATTGTCAAGCTTGATTCTAAAGGGCTAGAATGAACCCTTTTTTACCAAAAATTATACAAAACTTATCTCGACATGGAAATATTTTGGAAAAATACTTTCCATCTTCCTCATTATGTTGAAATTTGATCAATTATGTGGGTCGATTTCAACTTCTCTATTGGGGAAAGTGAAGTCTAGGTCTTGGATGCCCATATGGATCCACTTTCTGATGGAACCCTAGACCTCACTAAGAAGGCTAGACTAGTGGATCTCCTACAAATATTTCTCCTACGTGGAAAAAGGACAGGGTGGGAGATGTTTTTCTTGCCTAGTGCCTAGATCGATTTCTTCTCTCATAGCAGCTACTAGTAGAAAATCTTCACAATTGTCAGTGGGTTTCATCTGGGGTAGAATCAATCCATTGTCCAATCATGCTAGAACAAGCTACCGCAATGTAGATGTCACCCAACTTGTTGAAATTAAATCATAATTAATTTGAGGATCCCTCTTTCACATAAGTGATCAGGGATATTTGGATACCCTACGATATTGCTCATAGGGATTCCTCGATGATCCATATCCGAGGAATTCTTAAAAAGTCCAAAGCAATGAGATAATACTAGGAAAAGGTAAAATAGGATCATGAATAAAAGAATCTCATAGAAGCGGAAGCTCACATCAAATAAATATTGGAGAGTGAGGGGTTAGGCTTCTTGTCTAAAGAGTGTAGGGCCCATCTAAAATTTTTGCAAGACAAAAAAATGCAAATTATTATTAACAAAGAGAATGGATGGATAATGAACTGTAGACCCATATGGCCTCTAGATGGAGATGAAAGAATTAAATTCTTCACCATTTTTCCAATCATAGGAAAACCATAAATTCCATCAAGGCCATTACATAACCAGTTAGATTTGGAGCTACCTCCTTCCTAGATATTGCAAAAGAGGGAACCTGTTTTTTCTAGAACTTATACATGGCAAGAATCCAAAATTACTATTAACAATTATTCAAGTTGTTCTTCACTTTACTCACTTCATAGAGTGAGAAGAAAATGAGGATTTCATGGTAGAATTATCCTAAGAAGAAGTATAACTTGTAATCCATAGTTTCCAGAAGAAAAAATTATGGGTTTGGATGGGCTCCCCATTGGGTTCTACCAAGGATGTTTCAAATTAATTGGAGATTACTTACTCAAAACAGTTGAATACTCGGGGCCCTCTGGTATGATGCTAGCCCCTTCGAACGCTACCTTCATAGCCCTTATTCCCAAAAAACACAATCCATCATATTTCCACCAGTTTAGCTCCATCTCTCTCTGCAATTCAATTTATAAAATCATCTATAGAGTTATTTCTATTTGAATTAAAGGAGTTCCCTCTAACCATATATAAAAAAAAATTGACTTCTTTAATTGCAAGAAAATTCATGACACGATGAGTCTTTCTCACGTAGCCCTCCACACCAGTCGGACTATGAATTATAATGAAATTGTCTATAAGGTAGATCTCTCCAAATATTTTGATACAGTAAGCTGAGTCTACATTTTCCTCCTCCTTATCCATTCAAGATCTTGTCACCATTTCATATCCTAGATCATGAAATATATCAACTCAACCACCTCCACAATCCTTATTAATGGCTCAACTTCCCCTTTCATCCATGCTTAAAGGGGACTAAGACATGGATTCCCTCTCTTATCTTTGCTCTTCCTATTAGTGGAAAAAGTCCCCAACCATCTGAAAAAGGATGCAGTGGAAGGAAATACCCTAGAAGGTATCCTTGAAGGATTTTTAATATTTTTGTCCAATCTCCTCTTTGTAGATGATATACTAATATTTTGTGAAGGGAATCTCCAAAGCATTGTAAGTCTAGAGGGTTTGCTAAACTATTGCTGTGAAGAAATTGCTATGAGAATCAATAGGGAGAAATCCTCCATATATGCTTGGGGCTTATCAAAACTCGAAAATCATGTGATCTCAAAGTGTATTAACATAGAGCATGGCTTCAAGTACTTGGGATATTATTCATGTGTTTTGGGAAATCCTTGCATCGATCCCAAAATGTAATCTTGGAAAAATTAATCAACTCGTGTATAGATCATTATGGAATGAAAGGAATGACAAATGAACATTAGTTTTAGCCTCATAGAAATCAGTTTCCATCCTAAAGATATATTCTGGTTGGTATATAAAAATCCAAAAATCTTGTGATCTTAGGGCATACTGCTATTCAGTCTAGTGACATAGAGAGTGGCTTCATACTTGGGATTTATCGTCAAATCCAACAATTACATAAATCAAGACTGATTATGGATCATGGCTGAAATTGAGAAGGGACTTCACGTTTGGTGCAATAGATGGACTTCCTTTTTAAGCCAACTAGTACTAGTAAAAGTTTTAATACAAGATATCCTTGCCTTTTAGGAAATCCTTGCATCGAAGCCAAAAGGTGTTATTGGAAAAATTAAGCAACTTGTGTCTAGATTCTTGTGGGCTGAAAGGGATGACAAACAACCATTGGATCTAGCCTCACCGAAATTAATTTCCATATCAAAGATATATGTTGCTTAGGGTCGAAGAGATATCTTCTTACTTTAAGAGGGCCTCACACCAAAAGGCATATTGAGGCTCTTTCAATGGGATGCACTATTGGCCAAGCCAAGATAAGGAAAATACCTTGGGTGGGATTCACTTATAGATTGGATCAAGAATACTGCAAAAAATATTGAAATGGATCAATTTTCTAGAAATATATCATTGAGGCTTTTCTTCTGATAGGATAAGGGATGCGTTGGAAAGTTGGGATGTATATTACAACTTTCTTGGGAAATATACATGGACCATCACCCTATAAAACAACATCCTCCTGAACCACTTCACCCCCAAGCTCAGTGGGGAAGGGTTCGGTTTCCTTAGTAAAGTATCCAAGAATATTAAATATAATAAGCCTCATAGACTATTTGTCCATTCACGACCTAAATCTTGATGGGAAACAAGCTAGGCTCTAGGACCTCTTTACCTTGGCTCTTCAAAATTCGTTCAGATCTATCATAGTAGAACTTGATACTTTGATATGGGCTCTTGATTCAATATGAAATTACTCACTGAAGGCAAGATACATATCACTCATAACTAATATTTAGTGGTATCCTCCTCCCTAGTGGGGGAAGAAACTATGGAAGTTAAAATGGCCACCAAAATCCAAATTATTCATGTGGCTTCTTCTCAAAACTAGGACAGTACGTTAGACAACCTCATAAAATATATTTCCTGGGGCCAAGATTATGTGATCTTTGTACGGCCAATGTTGAAAGTATAATTCACATGTTGAACGAGTTGATATTTGTTATTGAATGGGGTATCTCATTGGACAAAAATGAAGCTATATTTCAAGACAAAGTTGTATAAAACACAAAATTAGTTATTCATAGCCTTTCAATCACCAACCACTTTGCAAAACCTACAAACCTTGTTGATGGTCCTCCCCACCTTGACATCCTAACTCAAAATGATTCTCCATCAACTTTCTTTGATGGAGCCTCTCAAGGGGTCTCTCACCGAGGAGGAGCTGTGGGAATACTCTTCCTATATATGTCACACACCATCACTTCTGCAACTAGAGTAGGAGAGACTGCAAATAATTATGTTGAGTTTATGAGTATAAAATGGTGTAGGAGAGGCTACAAATACTTATATTGAGCTTATGAGTATAAAACTTCACCTTCATCTCACACAGGAATATAAATTTTCTCCTATCCATATATGTAATAACTCCCTCATGGACATAAATTGGATAGAGGGTATTTTTACAATGAAAAATTACCATCTACATCACCTGCTACAAAATATTTTCCAAAACTCGGATACTTTCTCTCATATTTATTTTGACCACGTATATGAGAACCAAAACTAGATTATATATTTTGTCTCAAAAAAGGGGTTGGCCTTAGGCCACGGCATATGGAAGATCAAACAAGACCAATATGTTTCCCATTGTAATTTATAAGTATCCTCACACAAGTGGGTCCACTTACCACAACAAACAACATCAGCCTACACTTTTTCTTTGAAAAGCAACAACTTTTTATTTTACATATTTTTCTGGAAAATTTTTGCAGATTTCATTGTAGAATATTAATATGATGTAACTATGACATCTGTAAACCATTTTTGGAAAATTACAAAATTTGAAAATTTTAGGACTTGGAGTTTCTACCAACAATAATTGGTCCTTGAGTTTGCCCAAAATTTCTTATAGAAGACATTAAATTTTTTTGAACTGTTAAGCGAAATTTTCATTATCTTTTTAATATTTTTGTAGCTACACCACTTATTCCTCAACATGTCACTACCTCACAAACATTTTTATCCAACCATTAAATACTTAAAAACTTACTCACTCATAGAACAATATATCCATAACTAGTGTTCCAAAAAACCCTTAAAAAATAATTTGTTTTTATTAAAACAAAGAGAAAACTTTATACCTTTTGAAAGGAAAGACTGAAAACTTTTAGAAATATCTCTCAAGTTTGAATAAAAACATGGAAAATAAGATAAGGGCATATTTCAAACAACTATTTTCATTGGTTATAGAAATATATGGATTGCATAGTACCATGTAAACAAAATATTATTTTTTTTCGTTTTTTACACTCTCAAACCTTTATGCAATAGATTATAGAAATGAGCATTTCAATGTGGGAAAATACCTAAATCTTGGCCTCTCCCTTCTCTCCCAAGAAAATGTAGTGGGTAGGACCTACGAAAGTAGTAACAACAGTCTTTAACCATACAACTTGTGGACTAACAACTCATAAGTCATGGGCTATTAACGCATAGGACAAACAACTATGACTCACAATGAAGGAAAATAATATACTTTCAATGAACAAAAAAATATGGTTGCTATAAGTAGAAAAAAATGCGGGAGCAGATGGCCTCTCAGGCTCATTGGTTGTCCTACACGACAACTCGGTAAACACTCAATGACTTTGCACTTTCACTAAATAAAAACTTTAGTTCTTGCATTAGAGATGGAAAGGGGTATAATTTTGCAGTTAAAAGAAACAAAGTGTTAGAAATTATGCTTGATCCTCTTTGAATGCAAACATTCTTCTCAGAGAGTAGAGGGAGTGTTTATGAGTTGTAGAAATAGTTTGGATTATTGCAATTGAGGTCGAGGAGGAGAATTACAGTGTTACAAATTTATATGATTAGATCGTCTAAAGTATTTGGATGGGTTGAAATACCATGAAGGATTTGTTCTCATTTCTCACATTATCAATCAGTAACTGATTTCCCCTACTTTGCTTTCAACGTGGAATTGGAGGCCATTAAGTTTTCAACTTGGAATTTTTCACGGTCGCCTAATCAACATCTGATAGAGATGTTTTATCGTATATCAGATTGGAAGGTTGTTAATGAAACTTCATGGGTTGAGATTCTCATATATAAATTAATTTTCATTGCATCAATTGATCATCATCATCTCATGTTTAGGAAAATTGAAATACGTTGGTCATTATTGGTATTAATAATCACGGTATTGTAAATTATGTAGGATTGAGGAGTTGGATTAGACCTAGATGCTATTATTGGGAGTATTGATTGTAGAAGGATTGTGAATAAGAATATGAATTGGAATAGGTTAATTATTCATCTATAATCTCGTGATGAAATTACATATTTTGGGAAGGTGTCCATGAGGAGTGAATTTTTGGAATGTTATGACATGAAGTAAGACACATTGTCGATGTTGATATTCATCTCCATTCCTTTGGCTATAGTGGAAGACTTTAAATTGTTGGAAATAATACTGAGAGGGGGGTGAGTCAATATTATCAGATCAATAATTTTATTTCCCAAACATATTTATATACGCTACCTCAGTGAAGTAAACTAGCATGTACACGTGACTGTTCTTAAAGAAACTAGCGTATATGAAGAGAACCTGTGATTTAGACAATTTATTATGTGTTGAGCTTAAACTAGTATATCAGAGATTTATTAGACAATGCAATAAAAGCAGAATAAAGCATCACACATAAGAAACACACATGAACACGAATATTTAAGGTGGAAACCCAATGCGGGTAAAAACCACCTACTGTTTTCATCTCTGTCTTCTTTTAATAATAAGAAAATCTTTTTACAATAATGTACTAGTGCAGACACATACCAGTATGCAGGCTTCTACCTGCAGAAGGTTACAACCTTCTCTCATTCTCCAAATTCTACTGGAAGGGAGCTACAACCCCCTAGTTCTTGTACTGGCCAATATGTTTACTAGTACATAGGTTCTAACCTATAGAAAACTCCACTCTTCCACCAAGGACCATCTTTCATGAATTTTCAGACTGGATACTCCTGGGTCACAACACCACAATTTGAAGGTTATGTTTCATCAAATTTTCACACTGGACCCATCAAAGCTTTTAAACTTTAAACTACATCAACCAATATTCAGGTGATCTAAACAATTAGATCACTGACACCAGAACACTGTGTTGAACCTAGAACCCTTCATCATTCAGAACCAGTTGTAACCTCAAAAATCATGCATTAGAGTGTATGCGCTACTTAGCTGAACCCGACATATGTGTATATGCTACTTCTATGAGTTAAACCTAAATATACCTTCAAAACTACTACAAACATAAACTTTTGAAACAAGTCTATACCAACCATCAATATACTGGATATCTATAGAGCTTTACACAGGTAGGGACAAAGATCACATCTTCTCACTTATACAATCAGCCAATCAAATTCCAGCCTCCTTATGCATTCAGTTCTACATTCATATCTAAGAAGACTTCATTGACACACAACAATAAAGCAACAGAATTTGATCAGATAGGTCAACAAGAAGCTTTTATTTTGTATACGCTACTTGAAAGAACTAAACCTGCGTACAGATCTGGAAAAATTAACTCAGAACATTTCTGCAATTCTAGACTTCAGACGGACCTAGATCATGATAGATAACAAATAGAATAAGTGCAAAACATCATATCTAGTCTCAACCAGTATCACATCATTCAAGAATAAGTCATTTCAAGTCTCATGATTCCTAATCCAATATTGAACTCAAGGTGCACATGAATATTTCAAATCCAGTCCCAAACAAAACCCTACAACATAAAATATATTTCAGATAGAAGTACTCCTTAGAATCTTATTGCTTACACTTTGGCCTAATGATATTGTCCTCCTTATATACTCTTAGGCCTTTCTCAAGACATTGGACCAAAACCACTTAGGACCAATACCTTGGACCAAATACCTAGGGTCAATACCTTGGACCAAATACATCAAATCAAATACCTTGGATTAATACCTTGGATCAAAATACTTGTTTTTCCAACATGTACACGCTTTTCCTCCTGTGAAAGTGTGTGTATACGTTATATGCCACTTCTGTTTTGTTAACCCACGTGTATATGCTCCTTGGACAAGGTGAACCAGCGTATACCTCTCTTTCTTCATTATTTAGAGTCTGATCTATAATCCTTTGTTGTTGACCTACTGTACTGTGAACTGTCATCTGATTGAGTTTCCATGAATGACAACACCTGTATCATAGTGCCCACAATCTCCCCCTTTGGACTTGATGGCAACAACACCAAGACACTCTCCCCTTTGGACATGAAGGGGAATGGGCAGACCAGGGTATTCTCTCCCTTTGACATACATTATGCTGTCCATGATCCCCTTGAGTACATGTTGAATTCTCTGATTGAGCTCCTCTTTGTACATGCAGAGATGCACTAAAACCATCCATGCTCCCCCTGAGCACATATAGAGTCTGCAAAAATATTCTCCAAAAGAATAACATGACTCTATAATTCAGCTATGTGAGTATGACCTTCTTATCACCAATGACTCATACATACATCCATCTCGCAACCAAGTGGGGATATATGAAATTTGACTCATCCACCAAACCATGTGGGGATATACCAATTGTTTATACATGATAGAAATAATAAATATTACATCATCCATCCCATGCAAAGTGGGGATACAAATTACATCATTTGTCCAAGAGGACTCACTCAAATGTATGAGAAGACCTATCACACCCTAGACTTTTACATGACTTAAGAAAAAAATGGTATAAATATCTAAAGCCATAGTTGGACTCAGCAACCATAATGCCAACAATGTTGAATGTATGTGAAGGCAAATGCTCCCACTGAACCTATGCTACCTGTGCATTGTTAACAAGTCAATGATCAAGGCATATTTGTCAATCAGATAAAAAATTAATGAACAAAGCATATCGATAGATAGTAATCATCAACATCAGATAAAGCACCCATATTAGAGCCTGCACCACTATTTTTCTTGTCTAAAAAACATATATGTTCCTTGACCCACAGAAACCGGATTGTATACACGACTATACTTCTTGAAACATGCGTACAATAACTTTTCTCTGAAAACGTGGAATTTAACAACAGGATGATGCAGCAACTACTCCCATCTTTTGTCTAAGATATTCAAATATTTCTCTAGGTAGTGGTTTAGTGAATATATCAACAACCTATTCTTTGGAGTGAACATACTCCAATTTGACCTTTTGTTTAAGCACTTATTCATATAGAAAATGTTACTTGATGGGTATGTTCTTGGTCTTGGAGTGCATGACTAGTTTCTTTGAAATACTGATGGCACTTATATTATCCCATAGAATGGAGATAGGTGGAGTACATGTGATCTGAATGTCTTGCAAAGTTTACATCATCCAAAGTAGTTGTGTGCAACAAGATGCAATAGTCACATATTCTGCTTCAGCTGTAGATAAAGCAATTGCACTTTGTTTCTTGTTGAACCAAGACACTAACTTGTAACCCATATAGAATGCGCCACCACTAGTGCTTTTTCTATCATCAACACTTACTGCTAAATCTACATCTGTATATGCATGAAGAGTAAGATCTGTATCTCTAGGATACCATAAACCAATGTCCTGAGTTCCTTGATGATATTTAAAAATTCTTTTGACTGCCTGAAGGTGTGATTCCTTTGGATTTGCTTGGAATCTTCCAACTATTCCTACTGCATGCATGATGTCAGGTCGGGTACCTATTAGATAAAGAAGAGTGCCAATCATGGATCTGTAAGTTGGTTCATTTACTGTTGTTGATTCATCATTTGAGTTGAGACTACATCCTGTTACCATTAGGGTACATACAAGTTTAGAATCTTCCATTTCGTACCTTTTCAAGATCTATTTGAGATATTTGGTTTGTGACAAAAAAATAGCATCTTTAGTTTGTTGAACTTGTAGAACATGAAATAGGTAAGTTGACCAAGCATGGACATTTCAAATTCTTGCTGCATTACTCAACCCAAATTTTGACTCATGGATTCCTCATTGCTACCAAAAATGATGTCATCAAAATAAACAATAATAATTAGAAATTTATCAGTTTCAACCTTTGTATATAGATTGTTATTTGTAGAACCTTTTTTAAAACCTTGTTGGTGTAAATATTTGTCAAGGTAATAGTGCTAGCCACTTGGAGCCTGTTTTAGACCATAGAGATACTTTTTCAGTCTGCATACAAGTTCTGCATCATTTCCAAGAATGAATCCTTCTGGTTGTTCAATATAAACTTCTTCTTCTAAATGTCCATTAAGGAGGCTAATTTTACATCCATTTGGTATACTTTGAATTTCTGAAAGCTAGAAGGAGCAAGAAACATCCTTATGGCTTCAATTCTGGCAACAGGTGCAAAGGTTTCTTCAAAATCTATACCTTCTTGTTGAGCATACCCTTTACAAACAAGTCTGGCCTTGTTTCTAACGACTTCTCCATTTTCATTCAACTTGTTTTTGAATATCCATTTAGTTCCTATAGTATTTTTATCATGAGGTCTAGGAACTAATTCACAAGTATCATTCTTTTCAATTTGCACAAGTTCTTCATCCATGTCCTTGACCCAACATTCATCTTTGCATGCTTCATTTACATTTTGATGTTCGGTGGAGGATAGCAATGCTAGATAGCTTGAGGTACCTATAATAGTTCTTCTTGTCTGTACACCTGCCTCTTTTTCCCCTAAAATTTGAGTTTCTGGATGATTTTTCAGAACATGCCTGGATGGATTCTTTTCTTCTACCATTATCTCTTCTTCTAGTGCTTCATTGGTTTCTTCTTCAATATCATTTTGATTTGATGTGGGAAAATAATCCCCATCTTCTTCATTGTCATAATCTCCAGTTGATATCTGTTTTGGATTTTTGCATGCTTCATCAACTACAACATGTATGATTTCAATAATTTTCCCAAGTCTTTTATTATAACATTTATATCTTTTACTTCTGGAACAATAACCAAGAATAGTACCTTCATCTGCTCTGGGTTCAAACTTACCAAGTTTTTCACCAATCCTTTTGATAAAACATCTGCTTCTAAAAACTTTAAAGTATTTTATAGTAGGAGTCTTTCCATTCCGAAGCTCATGTGGAGTTTGAGTGGTATTTAGCCAAACATTTGCTTTGTTGAGAATAGTTATGGCAGTGAATGCAGCTTCACCCCAGAAAGTTGCAGGATTTCCAGATTCATCTAGCATAGCTCAAGCCATTTGTTGAACTGTTCTTTTCATTCTTTCTACCACACCATTTTGATGAGGAGTCCTTGCAACGGAGAATTGCCTTTTTATTCCATGTTGTTGACAAAAGTCAAAGAATTCATCCGATGTAAATTCCCCTCCTCGATAAGATCTGAGGCATTTGATTTTTCAATATGATTCATTTTCAACCAAAGCTTTGAAGGCTTGGAACTTTTCAAATGCTTCATCTTTATGCTTTAGAAGACCTATCCAACACATTCTAGAAAAATCATCAATGAACAAAATTAAGTATTCCTCTCCATGAGGTGACTTCTTCCTTGATTGTCCACATAAATCAGTATGGAAAAGTTCAAGAGGCTTACTAGCTGACCCTTCTTTTTCAATGAAGTGGACTCTCGTTACTTACCGATTTGACTGGGTTTACATATTGTATTTTCTGGGGTTTTGATATTTGGAAGATCATTGACAGCCTTGAGTCTACATGCTTTTCTTATTTGAGAAAATCTTAGATGTCCCAATCTTCTATGCCACAACCAGTTTTCATAATTTTTGCTTAGGTAGCACTGTTATTGTCCTCCCTTGAGTATGTATAAGTTGTTTGGAGTTTTTGTACCTTTGATCACGGTCTCTCCTGTATCAAGCTCACAAACAACACATTTGTTTGATCCAAACACTACTTCATTTCCTTGATCACACATTTGACTAACACTCAATAGGTTATGCTTTAAACCATCTACGTACATAACATTTATAGCTTTAACATTTCCTTTCAATAAAACAAATCCTTTACCTTATATGACAGCAGGAGTGTCATCTCCAAATGAGAAATTATTTTCTTTTTTTAAGGCATTATATGAGTGAAGTTTTTCTTTATCACCTGTCATGTGTTTTGAGCATCCAATTTCGGTGTACCGCTGATTTTCTTGTCCTTCTGCATACAAGGCTATACTGCATCTTCCTATTTGAGATTCTTTCCTTCTCCATATCTCTAGATTTAATGGCATTTGCTCCTTTTGAGATGTTTACCAAAATTTTCTCCTTCATTCAGATTCTTCATGACCAAAGTTGTTACAGATTGAGAATTCTATTTCATTCTCAAGAGGAGAAAATTTACTATAGGAAACTCTCTTGATCCATGTTACATTCCTTTGATTTCATTCTTCTCTAGTCATGATTCTTTTGTAAGCAACAGATTGAGCAGCTTTGTGCCCAAAATTATGACATGAAAAACATTGCCCATTAAAGAAGTTCCTATGACTATTGAATCTATTAACCTAGTGATTGTAGTTTCTATTAATATTCATCTTTGGAGCAAATTGAGTATGATTTCCCTGAGGTTGGTTGTGGCTTCTATTCATCCTTGGTATAAATTGAGTATGATTTACCTGGTGATCTGCTTTATGCCTTTGTTGATGATTTTCATACTGTTCACTGGTCTTTGCTACATCAAGATAGATTTTGGTGGAGGTTGACAACTTCTGTGATTGAAATGCTTCTTCAGTATATCCAAGACCTCTCTTTTTTAGAGGAGAACACTGAACTTTGATAATTTCATTTAAAGTTTCTGATCCTTTAGCAAATATAAGATTAAGATATTTCATTTTCTTAAGATCCTTTCTTAGACCCACAAATTCACATTGTAGTTGTTCATTGTGTTTTTCCTTTTCACCAAGTTGGTATGTCAAGGTATCTATAATCATATCCTTTTCTTCCAAACCAATTTTGAGTTTAGATATTTCTTCATGAAGGTATTCCTCTTCTAAAGAATCCCAAGAATTATCATAATCATATGCCCATGAGAAGTCTATAATCATCACTATTAGATAAACCATCACTATCCTCTTCTAAACAATCGCAAAAATCATTGTTATCATAAGCCATGAGAAGTCTGTAATCTTGTCCACTTTCATCTTCATCACTATTGGATGAACCATCGCTATCTTCATGAGGATAGTAACTCCTTTTATTCACAACTTGTTTTCTATTCCCTTTTGCATATTCCTTTCCTTTTTCATATTTATCTTTATGAGGACATCTAGCAGCATAATGATCAACTCTGCCGTAGGCAAAGCATTTGAAGGGTAGCTTACCTCTAAACCTTCCAGAACCCTTTTGAAGCTTCTTGAAAATTTTTACCTCATCTTCTTCTTCTGAAATATGTCTTGATTCATTGTGTTCTTACTTTCCTTTTGCTGAACCTTTAAATTAGGCTTCTCTCAGATCTGATGGTCCTCGTTTTCTCATCTCGAAGGTAGTTAAGATTCTGTGAAGTTGTGTCATAGCGATATTCTGCAGATCCTATTTTTTCTTCTATGGAAGACACTTTGGATTCAAATTCAGTAGACAAGGATCTCAAAACTTTCTCAACTAAGGTAACTTGCTTCATTTCTTCACCCAAATTCTTCATACAATTAACAACCTCATCTACACGTAAGAAGTAACTAGCTATACTTTCATCACTATGCATCTTAAGAGTTTCATATTGAATTATGAGAGTTTGAAGCTTAGCACATTTTACCTAAGAGTCTCCTTCATAGCTCATAATGATTTTGTCCCATATATCTTTGGCTAATTTGAGCTACATAACTTTGATAAACTCTGATTTTGACAGACTTCCCGATAAAGTATTGACAACTTTCGCATTGGTTTCATATTACTTTTTACCTGCTGCATCTATAGGAATTGCTATTGAAAATGTATATCCTCCTTCCACAATCTCCTAGACATCTGTTCCAAGCCATTGTAGATATGATGTGGTTCTTATTTTCCAATAAACAAAGTTTCTCCCATCGAGGATAGGCAGTCTTATGGATCCCATGCTTTCTTGATTATTCATGATGCTAGATCCCCCTTCAAGTGATCAAGCTTCTTCTGAAGGACTTGCTTTGATAAAAATTGTTGGAAATAATACTGAGAGGGGGGTGATTAAGTGTTATTAGATCAATAATTTTATTTCCCAAATAGATTTATATATGCTACCTCAGTGAAGTGAACTAGCATGTACATGTGACTGTGCTTAGAGAAACCATCATATATGAAGAGAACTTGTGATTTAGACAATTTATTATTTGTTGAGCTTAAACCAGTATATTAGAGATTTATTAGACAATGCAGTAAAAGTAGAATAAAGCATCACACATAAGCAACACACATGAACACCAAGATTTAAGGTGGAAGCCCAATGTGGGTAAAAACCACCTGCTGCTGTCATATCTGTTTTCTTTTAATAATCTGAAAATATGTTTACAATCTTGTACTAGTGCAGACTCATACCAATACACAGGCTTCTACCTAAATAAGGTTACAACATTCTCTCGTTCTCCAGCTTCTACTAGTAGGGATCTACAACCCCCTAGTGCTTGTACTAGCCAATATGTTTACTAGTACGTAGGTGCCAACCTACAGAAAACTACACTCTTCCACCAGCGACCACGTTTCATGAATTTTTAGAATGGATACTCCTGGATCACAAAACCACAATCTTAAGGCAACGTTTCATTAAATTTTCACACTGGACCCATCAAAATGTTTAAACTTTAAACTGCATCAACCAATATCTAGTCGATCTAAAAAATCAGATCACTGACACCAGAACATTGTTCTGAACCCAGAACCCTTCATCATTCAGAAACAGCTGTAATCTCAAAAATCATGCATTAGAGTGTATACGCAACTTAGCTGAACCCGACCTATGTGTATACGCTACTTCTGTGAATTAAACCTGCATATACCTTCAAAACTATTGCAAACATAAACTTTTAAATCAGGTCTATACCAACCATCAATATATTGAATATCTACAGAGCTTTACACTGGTAGGGACAAAGATCACCTCTTCTCACTTATATAATCAATCAATCAAATGCCAGCCTCCTTATGCATTCCGTTTTATATTCAAATATAAGAAGACTTCATTAACAGACAGTAGTAAAGCAACATAATTTGATTAGATAGATTAGTCAGATATGAAAAGAAGCTTTTCTTTTTTATAAACTACTTGAAAGAACTGAACCTCTCATACACACTATTTGGTCGAGATGAACCTAGGTACAGATATGAAAATATTGACTCAGAACTTTGCTGCAATTCTAGAATTCAGACAAACCTAGATCATGATAGATAATAAATAGAACAAGCACAAAACATCAGATCGAGTCTCAACCAATACCAAATCATTCAAGAATATGTCATTTCAAGTCTCATGATTCCTGATCCAATATTGAACTCGAGGTGCACATGAATATTTCAGATCTAGTCCCAAACACAACCCTGCAACATAAAATATACATCAGATAGAAGTATTCCTTAGAATATTATTGCTTGCACTTTGGCCTAATGATCTTCTCCTCCTTATATACTGTTAGGCCTTTCTCAATACCTTGGACCAGAACCACTTAGCACTAATACCTTGGACCAAATAATTAGGGTCAATACCTTGGACCAAATACCTTGGATCAAATACCTTGGATCAATACCTTGGATCAAAATACCTGTTTTTCCAACATATATGCATTTTTCCTCCTGTGAAAGTGAGTGTATACATTATACGCTACTTTTGTTATGTTAACCCATGTGTATATGCTTCTTGGACAAGGTGAACTAGCGTATACCTTTCTTTCTTCATTCTTTGGAGTCTGATCTGTAATCCTTTGTTGTTGACATGTTGCACTGTGAATTGTCATCTGAGTGAGTTTCCATTGAGGACAACACCTATATCATAATACCAACATAAATTATCTAAGCCCTCATATGTTCTCAAATGTACATATGAAATTGATGAAATGTTTCAAATATCTTAATCAAATGCTCCAGTGTCGATATCCTAGCTTCACTAATTGACTTGGATTATAACAAAATTTGTATTCTCATTGGAGGAAGGGATTTTAAATTTTGGATCTATGATTCTAATAAAAAATTCCCTAATACCATTTCTAGTAGTAATATATAAATATGTATCTAAAAAACTTACATCTACCTGGTTTCATGGTCAAATGCAACAAAAATTTTGTTACAAATCATGAGTGTGTCACACAACACTCATATGCAACCTTATATTAAAAATTAAAAACAAAGTGTTAATATATATGTTGACTGGTTTTTAGGACGGGGAAATCATAGAATAGGATGGTAATAATAAATGTGATGATAATTTTTATTTATATTTAGAATTCATTTCATATTTGTAACTACGAAGTTCTTTTTTTTAATGTTGGCGTTATGAATTTTTTTATGCATTTCATAAGTAATATAAATTAATCAATTGTTTGGTCTAAAATGTGAATGCAAATTAGAGTTTCATTTACTATCAATCCAGGTAAGAAACCTTCGAGGATCATCCAATATATATGGACTTAGAGACAAATAAATTAAGCCAGGTGAAGAAATTCCAAATCTCCCTTACAGGAGGTCTTTCATTGGGATCTCCAACACCTATTTAGTCATCTAACAAAATGAAATCTAAAGACATTGTGACAGGTGGAAGAAATATTAAAACTCCCCTACAGGAGACTGTTCATTAATATTTCTAGCATCTTAACCAATTAACTAAGAAATGAAGGCATTTAAACATAATTCAAATTGATTACAGGAAATATTAAAGCTCTCTAACAAGAGACTATTTATTTATATTTCCAGCATCCAAATATTTAAACAAATGAAATTAAAAACATAAATGAAATCTTACTATACCAAAACAAGTATGCAAGTGAGGCAATGGGGGCCCTCCATAGCTCCACAAGCATACCTAGAAAGAAGTCAAATGTAGAAGAAAATCCAATCCACTTTATTTATCCTCAATTGCAAATTGCAATTACAAGCTCCAAGTTCTACATTCCAAGAGGCCCTAAACTCTACATCACAATGATTCTAAAATCTAAAATTACAAATGAAGGACTAAGTTTCTAAATTCTAAAAATTAAGATTACAAAATGAAGATTATAAATGAAGGAGATAACACTCATATTTATACAAAAGCTATGATAACAAACTCATAAATGTAAATACACTATTCCCTCCTTTGACCCACATATTTCTCAACCAATGGTGACACATAACCATATCCTTGATGATCTCCTCCATGAGGTCCATGATCTCCTCAAATTCGAATTTGAACATAGAGTGCCACATAAAGATGCCTTGGAAGCTTCCTTTGTACCTACACATATCAACAAACTCATTCTAATTGTTAGGTATAACTATATGGAGATTATTTTCTAAAGTTTAACCATAAATTCACTTAAATAATAAGAATTAACAATGTTTTGGAAAACACAATGGTAACCCATTTAATGATGAAAGTGAGGTTGATTTGGTGACATGGTGGTGGAATAGAGGTGAGAAAATGTGTGAATGGAGTGAAAGTGGATGTATTTTAAGGATAATTCCTGGGCCCAACATACCCCGAAACTAAAGGTATTGCATGTCCTCATGCAATCTATTACATTACTTTTGATACTTGAGCTTTGGCTTAGACTTTGCGTGATATCATTTGTTTAACTTTTGCAAAGTGTGTTTGTTGAATTGCAACATGGTTGGTTCTTGTGTTTCAACCGTATTTTGTTTGTTGCATTCAAATTCAATGTATGATCTTTGCATAATGATAATGTGATTTTTATTGCAAATTATTTTTGTTGAAATGCATCATGGTTGGTTCTTCTGTAACAACCATGATTGTGTTGCATCCAATTGGCTTTTAAGTACTGTTTGACAAAGCCATTTATATGCTCATGTAATAGTGAATATGTTTTGAAGCTATGTGGGTTTTAGAATGTGATATACGAATATGGAAAAACATAAAGGTGACAAAGTATGAATGTAAATATATTCCTCCCCCAAACTGATGGTTTTGGCAATTTTATGAAATGAGGAAAGGAAGTTTTTTCCAAAAGTTATCATTCTAGCTTTCAAGGAATTAAATGGTTAAAAATTAGAAAATATCATACCTCAACTTACCCTTTCAAAAATGGATGAGACCTGTGCATGTGTGGCTACAAAGTTCTGATCATAGTCTTCTTTACTTGGCTGTGAAAGTGGTGGTTGAAATCGAAAAAGTGAATATATTATTGTTGCTACATTTGCTGCTAAATCTGCTGCTTGATCTTCTGTTGAATGTTCAGAATCTGCTGTTGGATCTTTTGTTGAATTTTTGGAATCTATTGTTGAATGCAGCTGAAAATGTATAAAGCTTGCAAGGTATACAAAATTTAGAATTTACACTTCCTCGCCAACCTTATTTATTGACCTTTCCTAAAGTCATTTACATCAAAAACTGAAAAGTAATTAAAGTAAATCTACTTCCTCTGCTACAAAATGATTGGTCTTCAAGTCTTCAACACTCTTTCACACAATTCTTTTCATGTGAATAAATGTTTCGGTGTTGAACATAACAAGAATTTGTTAACTTAGTGGCCATTAATGCATGCCACTAGTCAACACGAGATCTCCCATCTTTGATGTGGATGGGAGTCAAGATGCCCCGAACACATCTTTCTAGAATGAATTTGTTGTGGTCAAATACTTAGATGATCTGACGAATTTATTGGCATTATAGCTTGCCCTTAAGGAATGCAAGCTTCAAGGTGTTTTCAGAAAAATGTTTAGACTCAAGGACTATGGACTCAATGATGCATGGAAGAAATGTTTTATTTGAAAAGGGAAACTGACAATGTATGTGTGGATAGGTATTTCAACATCCTTGTACCTTTACGAACAATCCCCAATTCTTTGAATTTGCTCATATGTCATGCATCATTTGAAACCATTGAACAATTACTGGAAGTACAAGAACTTGTAATTTTCTAGAAATTTCGTTTATTTTCATGGAATTGTTCTTTAGGATTTCCCATGAAATTAGTCTTTTGAAGACTAATTGTCATCATAATTTAATCTCCCTAATGTTCAGTTGATCATCTGAAACCTGCTAAAAAAAATTGGCAAAAGAAAACATTAGTGTGTTCAACAAGGAATGGTCAATTCCTTAATGATTCTTACCCAAAAATTAATGCCAAATGAAACGGATTATGGATATTCAAATGTGTAATTTGAGTCCAATTCCTAACGTTGATAACAATCCATTTTCTATAAAAAGAACCATGAAAATTAACTCATCTCCCTCTTTGTGTCAGATGTCTCCTGGAATGTGCATGACAAAGAGCATATGTTGTAGATTAGTTTGTCTCATAAACACATACAACCATGATGAAAGCATAGATTCTAATGCCAACTCTAACCATAATCCTCCAAATGTTTCTTTTTAATTTTTTTGAATTGTTTTGAATTTTTTTTTCTATTTGTTTTGTTTTTAAATTTTTTTCTTAATTGTTGTGATTTTTTTCTTATGGTTTTGATTTTTTTAATTTTCTTTGATTTCTTTTTTTTTTTTAATTATTTTGATTTTTTTTAATTGTTTGTTTTTTTCTTAATTGCTTTGATATATATATAAACTAATATTTGTATTGTATTGTTATAAATTCACAAAAAAAAATTGCTTTGTATTTTAATGATTTATTTTTATATTAAAAATACTAAAATTTGAATCTAAAAATTATTTTGTTTGGTTATTAAAAAAAAAAAAAAAATAAATAAAAACATAATAAAATCAAATCGTTTACAAAGTATCTACTGGCAACCATTTCTCAAATCCCACATTTCAAGCAAACTGAGGTTTCGAAATATCTTTTACATTTCAAGCAAACTAAGGTCACAAAATCTACCGCTGAAATCACTCAAATCGCTCAATCTGCATGCAAAATCGCTCAAATCGCTCAAGTTCAGATTGCTATTTTGGCACGTTAGGGTTGACCATTGATTCTTATGAAGGATTTGGCCATTTCTTTCCGTATGATATAAATTTTTCAGTCCATCTAATTCAACAGGTATGAAGCCATAGGGTTTTACGAGGTTGTCCTACGTACAAGATCCAACCAAATATCTAATCCCTTATTTAGAAAACATTATTCAGACGTGATAGCTTTGAAAATGCTCTATGCCTCATAACAAGAGATCGGGAGATAACAGGGACTGAGCAATGGTGCTTGATTCTGAGCTCAGATGCGCAATGCTGAAATTCCCGTTTTCAATACTCATAGTTCTAAAGGCACCATGATACTGAACATTTATTGTGTGGCATAAGCTCTTCGAGCTTCTGGCTAAGCTCCACTGCCTCTGATCTCAACACCCTTTAGCAATGGCCCTTCAATCACCATCAAAGTGACAATGACGTTTCTTGCGTAGCTGGCTGGCGATCACTCTATTGCAAGAAAGCATAAGCCGAGCATGAATGGAAGGGTCCTGTAGAACCGTGATTTCCTCTCAAACCATTAGGAATCCGAGGAAACAATTTTGGGTTGTGTAATCAATTCTGTTTCGGAAAAAACCCATGTCTTCATTTTTCTTTATTTGTTATGGTTTGATCAAGAAACATGTTTCAATACGACATGTCAAAACTATTACATCTTTTGGCATTTCCTTAATGTAAACATGAGCAAGGTTAATGATCAAACATTTCATGCCAGAATTTATTCATATGGTCATATTACAAGAATCGATGGCTTATACTTCTTCGGGTTGAGAATTGGAGCCTCTCGTTCATTTGTTTACTCTGACAAGCCTTATGACATGTTTCGCAAAGTTTCACCATGTGTGTAGCTCAAAACATTTGCAAGTCCCATTTTGATCTGATCTAGCTCAGATATCAATGTCATTTTTTTTTGGGTGAGGGCAACATTCGACACACACTCCAAGTGCTTGATAGTTACACAAACAGATGTGTTTTATGAGATACTCATTTTCTCAGCCATATGTCAGATCCACACAAATCAACACAACAGATCTAGGTGAATCTACGTAACCCTACTGATTGTGACCATGAGTATGCTTCATGTTCTCATGCGATAACTTGAACTCGCTACCTCCTTCTACAAGTTTGTATTACGGCTCATCTGGCTAGCCAGGATCAAACACATTCTCTTCAGCAATAGTAGAAAACCCCTGTTGTGATACTTGATTCTAATTACATTTATTTGTTGCTTTCAATTTCTTTATAATTGTTTTCAGTTTTAACTTGAAATTGTGACAGAGAGAATAGTGTAATAGTGTAAAACTTCTCTTATCTGCTCTCAAAAATATTAAGAGAAAATATTTATTTGCAATTAGATCATGGATTTTGTTTCTTGCATATTTATTCCTTAAACACAGATTTTGATTTATTTATATTCAAATTTGGCTTGTTTGAAGAAATGATTCTAGCACATTCGCAGCAAGAATTTTTTATTTATTTAATTTTGAAAATAAATCAATATATTTTCTGATCTTCCTGATCGCTCGAAGCGCAGTAAGAGAGCATACTAACATATTGATTTTTATTCTTTTTTTAGTTTTGCAGGTTAGCGTGGATGTAAATTTATTTATGTGAAATGATGATTATTTTTTTTTATTATTTTTATGTGAAAAATAAACAAGACTAA
Source organism: Pinus tabuliformis (assembly GCA_031772625.1). Taxonomy (NCBI): domain Eukaryota; kingdom Viridiplantae; phylum Streptophyta; class Pinopsida; order Pinales; family Pinaceae; genus Pinus; species Pinus tabuliformis. The sequence goes on along the minus strand of CM062816.1, from coordinate 1,885,795,978 downwards.
AAGAAAACTCTACTAGATTTGGTTTTATTTTGCTAATATATTATATTTTAACTTGAATGCTTTTTTTTTATTTCTTAGGTAAAAGAATGCTTCCAATGAAGCCATCTATGGACTAAGAATTCGAAAATGCCCACATCAAGATATAAACTTTTTACCTTATGCTTTGCAAACATGTGAGTAACCTATTTTTTTCTTTGAGTTGGCGCAAGGTTCTTTTGAAACCAATCTTTGATATTGTTCTTGCTCTCCAAGAAGTGCATGTTTGACATCTTCAAATTTCTCATCCGTAGATGGATTAGTAATAATGGGGGGTTTTAAAAAGACTGAATTTGAAACTAACTAAGTACGAAAATAAAAAATTCTCAAACTTGAACTCCATTATGAAGATCCTGTTGTCACCAGGTTTCACAAGTTAGTCCATAAAAATAAATTGCAATAAAAATAACTTCCTAAGTCTATCTCCAAATCATCCTCCTGGGCAACGACACCAAATTTTTGGTCTAAAATACAGATGCAAATTAGAGTTTCATTTACTATCAATCCCGGTAAGTAACCTTCGAGGATTATCCAATATATATGGACTTAGAGACAACTAAACTAAGCTAGGTGAAGAAATGCCAAAGCTCCCTTACAGGAGGTCTTTCATTGGGATCTCCAACACCTATTTAGTCATCTAACAAAATGAAATCTAAAGACATTGTGACAGGTGTAAGAAATATTAAAGCTCCCTTACGGGAGACTGTTCATTAATATTTCTAACATCTTAACCAATTAACTAAGAAACGAAGGAATTTAAACATAAGTCAAATTGATTATAGGAAATATTAAAGCTCTCTTACAAGAGACTATTCATTTATATTTCCAACATCAAAATATTTAAACTAATGAAATTAAAAACATAAACGAAATCTTACTATACCAAAACAAGTATGCAAGTTAGGCAATGGGGGCCCTCCATAGCTCCACAAGAATGCCTCGAAAGAAGTCAAATGTAGAAGAAAATCCAATCCACTTTATTTATCCTCAATTGCAAATTGTAATTACAAGATCCAAGTTCTACATTCCATGAGGTCCTAAACTCTACATCACAATGATTCTAGAATCTAAAATTACAAATGAAGGACTAAGTTTCTAAATTCTAAAAATTAAGATTAAAAAATGAATATTACAAATGAAGGAGATAACACTCCTATTTATACAAAAGCTATGATAACAAACTTATAAATTTAAATCCATTATTCACTCCTTTGACCCACATATTTCTCAACCAATGGTGACACATAACCCTATCCTCCATGATCTCCTCCATGAGGTCCATGTTCTTCTCAAATTCGAATTTGAACATAGGGTGCCACATAAAGATGCCTTGGAAGCTTCCTTTGTACCTACACATATCAAAAAACTCATTCTAATTGTTAGGTATAACTATATGGAGATTATTTTCTAAAGTTTAACCATAAATTCACTTAAATACTAAGAATTAATAATGTCTTGGAAAACACAATGGTAACCCATTTAGTGATGAAAGTGAAGTTGATTTGGTGACATGGTGGTGGAATAGAGGTGAGAAAATGTGTGAATGGAGTGAAAGTGGATGTATGTTAAGGATAATTCCTAGGCCCAACACACCTGTATCATAATGCCAACATAAATTATCCAAGACCTCTTATGTTCTCAAATGTACATATGAAATTGATGAAATGTTTCAAATATATTAATCAAATGCTCCAGTGTCTATACCCTAGCTTCACTAATTGACCTGCATTATAACAAAATTTGTATTCTCATTGGAGGAAGGGATTTTAAATTTTGGATCTATGATTCTTATAAACAATTCCCCAATACCATTTCTAATAGGAATATATAAATAGGTATCTAAAAAGCTTACCTCTACCTGGTTTCATGGTCAGATGCAACAAAAAATTTGTTACAAATCATGAGTGTGTCACACAACACTCATATGCAACCTTATATTAAAAATTAAAAACAAAGTGTTAATATATATGTTGACTGGTTTTTAGGATGGGTAAATGATAGAATAGGATGGTAATAATAAATGTAATGATAATTGTTATTTATATTTAGAATTCGTTTCATATTTGTAACTACAAAGTTTTTTTTTTTAATGTTGGCGTTATGAATGTTTTTATGTATTTCACAAGTAATATAAATTAATCAATTCTAATTGTTCCAAGAATTATGAGTTATGTTATTTTATAACTTCTTGTAAAAACTATAAAAATTGTCTAGAGATGACTCAATTCCCACCGGAACTACACCATGTTCAATGGATGCACACATGTGTCAGTGTTGGGCACAGTGAGTAAGTGTAAATAGACGCCTAATTAAGAGACTATGCTTTAGGATTGCTCAGTGCGCTTGTGAAGGAGGTTGTCCTCAGAATGGCACAATATATATTTGTAAAAGGTATGGTTTTCATTATTTTTTGCTAAGAATGTACTCACTGTGAGATATTTGAGGACAAGGGTATCTCCCAAATTGGATAAATGTGAGATCAATGGAACAAGAGAGAACAAAACATGAAAGTAAAATTGGAAATAATGATATCACACATATACACCATTGAACACAAGATAAGAGAAATAACAATACTCAAAATCAACATGCATACCTTGAAATGACAACAAAGTGGTACTTATTTCTAAGTGTGACAATTGAAACATAGGTTTGTGACACTTAGAATAAAAATCAAAACATAAATGTACACTACAACAAGAAGGTCCACTAAGCCACAGGAAAATTGTCTAGAACAAGTCCTCACAAAAGATAAGATCATCTAATGTAAAAGAGTGTGATAGAACTGTATCTAGGAGGTGCTCTTAAGATGTCTGAAAATAAGCGAAAAAAATACCTGCCAACACAAAGAAAACACAAGCAACGCATGTACAAATGAAAGTAGGAAAAAACTATTGTTGTTAGAGTAAGAATAAGTGAAAATGACACTTGAAAATATTGTAGAAATAAAAAATGACAAAAGCAAATGAAAAATAAAAAATAAGAGACATTTACGAAAGTGAAAGCAAAAAAGAACGAGAGACAGAAAAGTGATAGCGACGCTTATGAACAAAAGTATATCAAAGAAATTGTTGAGAAAACTCACCTGTACGATAATACAATTATAACTGAATGTGAGAGAATTCTCCTTATTCTCCAAAGTGAACAGAACTCAATAGATAAATATAACTATGAAAATATCTCTCAGTTAGACTCTTTATACATAGAGAGGAGACAAGAGTGAGCTAGTTGCCACTAAGGAGGTGTGACAACACTAACTTGAAAAGTTAGAGTTTCACTGTCAACTAGAATTATGCACTCATTGTGTATAAGGACTTCTCTATTATTGTCTCTAAAAACCATGCAATTATTGTCCTCAGAGGCTATACAATGTCCAAGAACAACACAATGTATGCCACTAAGGATTGCATAGTTATTTTCACTAAGGACTACATAGGAACTATTTCGAAAGATTACAAAAGCACTATTTTCCATGACTCCACAATGCCTATTGTCAAGGGTAGACAATCACTGTTAGACTTTCTAGAAAAGGGGTGCTTCTAAATGCATCAAAGGCTAAGCATGTGTAAGAAAGTGACTTTAACACTTAAATTCTTTAGAAAAAAATCAGCTGGCAATGAATTAACTATGAAAACCCTAAAATGACAGATCATAAAATCAAAATGAGGCTCCAAAATTCAATTGTAGGAAACATTTTGGAGGGTTTTTATCACAAAAACAAAAGGGACCTCGCACTACGTACATGTACCAATAATAAAACACCTTGGATGATGTGTATCGACCACCATGTTGGCCTATATGCCATGTGTCATACATTTTTGGCTCACTTCATCACCTAAAAGCATCGAATTTCTATGCCACATATCACTATCCTAGACTACGGCGTGTCCATGTCTTAAATCATTCTAACATCACAATGCCACCCTATCCCATTACAAAATTAGATCACACCAACTTTCCACATACTTGGACCATGTTGTCAAAAGTATAGAGAGAAAAATGTCCCGAGTGTCAGTTTTCCACTAATTTATTCATTATTTGGTTTTGGCTAAGACGTGAAGTTGCATGGAAGCTATTGGAAATATCTTTGCCTACCCAGGTTCATCTCCCCATATATTTCCCATGAGTCTCCCTTTGAGTATTCTGGGGACAAAACTCCAAGATTATGTGTATGTGGGGTCCTTTACCTGATAGTTCTAGGAAAATGTATCGATATAGGTCTAGCTTATTATTGGTCCACCACTGTACATCATGCCGACTTAGTCGGCCAACTTACCCTAAGATCATATATCTGGCTCCTTTTTCTTACGCACCATGGAGAACTCCTAGGGAAAGTCTTCTAGGGTGATGTGTTATGTTGTCTCCCCTATGCATACCTTCCTCCAATCACTGTTGCAAACTGAAACTCCCTAGGTGATGTGGAAAGCCATCTGCTCTTCCAAATTAGATGACTCTTTCATTCTTTGTGCCACCTATCCACTGACAATGTTACAAGGACTATCTGCAAACTTTGGAAAAATCAAAATTGTCGTTAGTTTTTTAGAGTGCCAAGAATAATGCCCTATTTGGCCTAAACCTGTGACCCTTAGGTTTACAACCTTTGACTAGTGATAACTTTTTATCTAGAAGGCCTCTTATAGACTTCAACATACCATCAAAAAGATATTTCTGAGCATTATACAAGTACAACACTTCAAGGAGGATCTAAATTGATCTTTTAAGTTAGAAATTCCTACAAAGCTATAACTTCCCCTTTTGATTTGGGCAAGGCTCCAAAGCTATAACTCCCCCTCTGGTTCTCGCCTTGGCTCCAACTTCAATTGAATAGGAAAGACACCACATTAAGGCCACATATATTATGCATCTACCATCCTAGCCTAATTAACATATATACTAGCTCATTTGACATCAATGCCAACATACTAATTCCATTTTCCATCCTAATAATGTCAACTACCCAACAATTAATTTGACCAAAGATTCCAATTGTAATCTTTTTCTGTGCTACTTCCCATGGTATCGAAATCTATGTAACTATGTATAAATAAGTGGATGTTGAGGAGATTCAGTTTGTTTCTTGAATGATTCCTTAGGAGTTCACTGTTGCTTTTATAATATTACAATGTTTAGTTTGGTGAGATAAGGTGAACTATTGTTGTAATGTTGGAAATGTTGCATTAAGTGCCCCTATTTGTTTACTAATAAAGGCTAGTTTAAGCTCAATTTGTTTCCATTTTTTGGCATGTCCTATATGACGATTGAATCATGTGTTAGTTACATTTATTTCTAATTGTTCTATTGCATTACTGTCTATTACAACGTTTTTACTAATTAAGACACACCCATTTAAAATTTTAGTTGGGTTTGTCAATATTTAAATGTTTATTATGTGATTTTACACATAGGGTTAGCATATGAATAATGGGTAGGATGTTTTAGAATGGTTTCACTTGTTCGCTCCCTAAGATTCCTATCTTTAATGTTCTTAGGATTGAATATCCCAAACTTCATTTACTTGTGTGTGAGGCAGTGTGCGCTACAAATAACATTAACGATGATTCCACAAATATTATACATCTTTCAACCACTTTTATAGATGAAGGACTAATGTGGTATATGGCATACAAGAACAATGTTTCAGCTAGATAGTCAAGAAACCTGAAAAACATCAAGGAGGGGATACTGAAAGAATTATTCAAGCATAAGTTTGTATTTTAGTGTATCACAAAGCTAAAGGAGATTAGGGGGTAACACAATGAATTTTTCTAAGATTATGATTAGAGATTCAAAGTGGCTTTAGGTTGGTTTCCATTTGAAATCTTGGATGAGCAACATAAGGATGGGTTTATTGTTATATTGTTACCACATATTTGAGTGACTTTGACTTAGCAAAAATATCAATACCAGTTAGAATCCTTGGAGTTCCATTAAAATTGGAAGCATCTCTAGTTGTTAGAAAATTATATATTACGGAGCAATGGAACACATAAAATATTGCAGAAATATAAACACATAAAACAAGAGAGACACGAATATACGTGTTTCACCTAGTCTGGGCTACGTCCACCCTGAATAGCTAGTCCTTCCTTTCTATTATCCAGCAAAATGAAGAGACACAACCTACAACAGATCCACTGTAATATCTCTGTTTTCTCTCACAGTCTCACCTCTCTATTTCTCTCTCACAGAATACACATCTATTACACAGCCTCAAATACAATGCCCTCATACAAAGAGAGGGGTTGCCTTCTAGGGCAAAAAACCCTAAACTAAACATAAGTTCTATCGTCAGTTCATCTGCCTAATGAACGGCCCAAATTGACTAGAAATTGATATACTTTTACAAGGCAATTTTACAGCTGTTTTTAGCTTCAGGGGCAGCACCCCCGAAACCCCCCACCAGGGGGGGGCTCCCAAAGGTTGCAGCCGCCCCCCCTGGACCACCCCTGCAGCGAGTACTTTACGGGTGTCGTTGCCGCCCCCATTTCGAACTGGGGTCCAATGTGGCGATACCTTTGAATATAGAAGATAATCAAGCCCCACACCCAATAATCTCCCACTTGGAGACTGATTCTAGCAACTCCACTGCTGCTCCATTTGTTGGACAATGGCTCCTCTTTGGACATGGTTGTTTCTCATATTCATCGTCATCCTTGAAGACCAATTGAAACTGAGCATATTCTCAGTTTCTCCCTGGTTACAAATTTTGTTAGCATATCTGCAGGATTCTGGCTAGTGTGTATCTTTTCCAGCTTCAACTCTCCATCTTCCAACATTGATCGTATGAAATGGTACTTGAGCTGTATGTGTTTAGTCCTCGAATGAAAAGATGAGTTCTTTGCAAGATGAATGGTACTTTGGCTATCACTGTATAACGTGCCCTTATCATGCTCCTTACCAAATTCACCCATAAACCTGTGTAACCAAATCATTTCTTTACTAGCCTTTGTAGCAGCAACATACTCTTCTTCTATTGTTGAAAGTGCAACAACACTTTGGATTTTTGAAACCCAACTGACAGTTGTTCCTCCAACAGTAGATACATATGCTGTAGTACTCCTCCTGTAATCTCTGCCACCTGCCATATCTGCATCAACATATCCCTGTAGGGAAATGTTTGAACCACCAAAGCATAATGCTTGATTTGTGGTACCTTTCAAATATCTGAGAATCCATTTCACTGCCATCCAATGTTCCTTTCCTGGATTGTTCATGTACCTACTTACAACTCCCACTACATGTGCAATATCAGGCCTTGTGAAGACCATTGCATACATTAAGCTTCCAACTACTGATGCATATGGGACTTTAGACATATAATGCATGTCTTCTTGGGTCTTTGGGCACATTTCCTTGCTAAGTTTGAAATGGCTAGCAAAAGGTGTACTAATTGGTTTTGCATTGTGCATGTTAAATCTTTTCAACACCTTTTGTATGTACTCATTCTGAGACAATGTTAATTTACGATTTTTCCTGTCTCTAGTTATTCTCATACCAAGGATTTGTTTTGCAGCTCCCAAATCCTTCATTGCAAATGAATTTGCCAGTTTTCATTTGAGCACATTTATTTCCTGCATGTTAGATCCTGAACAAGCATGTCATCTACATACAATAACGATATAATATAGCTGCCATCATTTTGCTTTTTCAGATAAACACAATGATCAGAGTGACATCTAGTATAACCTTGTTCAGACATAAGCTTGTCAAATTTTAGATACCACTGCCTTGGAGCTCGTTTTAAGCCATACAAGCTATTCTTCAACCTGCACACTAGTTTCTCCTTCTCTTTCACTTCATATCCTTGTGGCTGCTGCATATATATCTCTTCCACCAAATCCCCATGGAGAAAGGTTCTCTTTACATCTAACTACTCAAGATGAAAATCTTCAACTGCCACTAGACTTAAAATAGTTTTGATTGAAGTCATTTTAACAACAGGAGAAAATATTTCATCAAAATCAATACCTTTCTTCTGTGCAAACCCCTTCACCACAAGTCTAGCTTTGTACCTCTATTTTCCTCCATCTTCTTCCTTCAACCTGTAAACCCATTTATTCTTCAACGTAGCTTTTCCTACAGGCAACTTGACTAAGTCCCAAGTCTGGTTATGCATTAAGGAGTCCATCTCTTCTTCCATGGCTACCTCCCAATTCTTCTTTCTTTCAACCTGAATTGCTTCTTCATAACATTCGGGTTCACCAGATTCAGTCAACAATAAATAATATAATGAAGGAGAGTATCGTTCAGGGGTCTACTTATCCTGGTAGATCTTCTAACACCACTTTCAGGTGTTTGGGGTGAATGTTGTTGTTGTGGTGGTTGCTGTTGTTGTGGTTGTTGATTATTATTATTATTTTTAGGCACCATTACTTTTTCAGTGATTTCATCAAGAACTGCGTATTCCTTGTTTTCTTTTTCCTGTTTCTTTTCATGCAACTGATTCTTATACAAGACCTTTTCCTTGAATATCACATCTCTACTCCTAATTATTTTGTGATTTTCGTAATCATATAAGCGACCAAAATCATTAACACCATATCCAACAAAGGTACATTTCTTTGACTTTGTGTTATCAAGAAAACTAGTGTCTATACAGAGCTGCTAGTCCCACTAAGGCTGGTAGCTACCTTAGAAACAAACACACTAAAAACTACTTTCGTTTTCCTTTATGAGAAATAGATAAGAGAAGAATAAGGAAACCAACCTCTGTCCTGCGCTTGGTTCCTTGCTCGATTCCTCTCTCTTCTGGTAGGTCCTTGCCACTCGCTTCCTTGTCTACCCAGCTTCAAGGTGTACCTGTAGAATCAAAGTAGCATAACACTATCCAAGAACATAGATCTATTATCATAAGCAATATAGGATCAGATGTACATTGACCACACAAATGCATAAATCATCAATCATACAAGAATGTGGAGGAAAAATTGAATAGCTTTATTGATAATCAAGAAAGAGAAAAGAGGATTACAACCAATTGTTCTGACCCAGCATCATCCTCTCAGCAAGAAAGCCCTTCTTCACCTCATGAAAATCTTAGATCACCCAACACTATGATATTGCACCAAGAAACCAACAACACTTCCTTACAAGATAAAAAATTCCAGCCTCTGGATCTCTGGGATGAGGGATCCATATATAGATGTCTGCAAGGGAGGTGAGTCAGCTTTTGAGATTTGATTATTGTCTTCTCTCTGATAGTTCTTGATTCCACTTGGAGATTGATGATCTCTTACTCATCCTTGGTCGAATTCAGAGAGGCAAGTGTCACAGGAGAGGTTTCCGGAAGATTCCATGCTCCTCCACCTTACGGATTGACCCTGCCATTTGTCTCTTCTCGCCCATCGCACCCCATAGAAGGGTTTTTTGACATCCATCTCACCTACTGTGTGTATTCAGGTGGGATGCAACGCACTTTGCCTATGGAGCAGGTGAAATGGTCCAATTTTGACCAGTTCTAAGTAGTTTTTCATGGAGAACTTCTGGGAGATGTTGTAATCAGTTGACCTTGTTCTTTTAGGGGTTGGAACAACACCTTTAGGAACATAGGAGCCCTTGGTTTATGGAAATTTATGCTTCGGGTTGCAGTGCCCAAAGATGTCTATAACAGTTGCCCCCTAAAGCATGAGGTCGTTAATCGGGTGAAATGCTTTATCATGAGGATCCGAAGTTTTTTCGAGCTGGAAGGCGACCTGTAATAAGATACAATACGATACATTATCTTCATATTATTTTCATGATCTAGCTGAGGCGGGCATTCCCATGCTCAGCTTTACAAATTCATTTTCATGTACATAGGACAGACAATCGTCTGAGTGTAGACTGATGATTCTCGTAGAGCCATCATCCCTTAGGTTGGATGATTATCTGTGCAACAATGATGTACATTTGCTGTCTTTATTTTCCTGAATATATATCGCATCCCGGATGGATGAAACTAAATCCGGGGTCTTCAATCTCATTAGATCTTCACTCAAAGTACAAGTTGATCCATGTGAGAGATGTTCTGGAGTCGAACATGGAAAGACATCACCTGATTACCAGCCAATGATGTAAGCTGTTAATAGGCGCGAGAGGAATCACCGATAATGATAATGATCCTCAAAGTATTGCAGTACAATTCACGTGGTGTGAATAAGGGACTTGGCGTCGAACACCATGCAAATTCTTTCGGTCGAAGGCCATTGATGTAAACCTGTCGCCGGAAGTGAGAAACTTGCCAATGAGGCATGCAAGCTTCAAAGCACTGAAAGGGTTGTTCCTAGATTGACTTCTTAGGTAATGAGCTGATGTCAACAAGAAGCGATCTGTCATAGGAGGGCCTTAGTTAATCCCACATCAATGACACGGAATGTAACAAATGAATTTAATGGAGGTGAAAACGATCTGGTGATATACGGTTCAGGGTGGCGGTCATGAAAGAATGGAGCGAAAATGTATTATAGTGGGTGAGACACAGGTGAATTCTCTGAGCGAATTCTCTTAAACATATCGGCGACACTGACATGATGGATTGGTAGCATTAACCCCAAATGTGGATGGTGTGATGGAACCATGGTGATGTGACCAGTGAATGGAACAACCCAACCTGACTCGGATGCGGAGTGAAAGTGTCATGTTCAAGAGTGACTTGCTACCAACAAAGTTTCTTTAAGTTCCCAATTTTTTCCCAGTCATTGCTGACCAGTACCTCTTTATTTTTGTCAAGCTTGAGGAGGATAACATATGCTTGTTCTATAATTTTCCCTTTGGGCAAATCTATCGCTATGTTCTAATGAGCCTAGCGATAGTGATACTCATTCTTGTCTGTTATGGACAAGTTTTTTGCTATTAGGTTTTAACGAGTTTAACGACAAAGATAACTCGATCCTTTTCAATTTTAGAGAGTCTGAAAAGGGACATAAAGGAAACTCAAAAAATCCTTTTTCGTCATCTAATCCCTTAAGTCTGAAAAAGTATAAAATAATACAAAAGGGATGAATTTTTGGTAATTTTAACGAGCTGAACAAAACAAGCGCTTGATCTTTTTGTGTAATAATCCCTTAGGTCCAAAAATATTAAAATCTAAACAAGGGATAGCACTTCCGGTCACTTTAACGAGCTAGAGAGGCCAATGGCTTGGAAATATTTTCATATTTTACGAGTCAGTTGAAAAGAGCTTAAAGGAGACTCGTTTTTTGAGGAACAAGTGATAGATTCAGGTAACAGCTGATTCCAGGTAAGGTTTGGAATTTTCCAATCACGGCAGTGTCACAAGGATGGCTAACAAGATCACTCTTCGCACCTGTTCCTAAAAAGGGGTAAACAATCAAGTGGAGGTGATGATGAGAACACGACCAAGGCTTCAGAGGCTGAAGTAATACATTCACGATGGTTATTTACCGGAAATTGGTTCATTTTTTATTTTAAAATGAGCTTAAACTCTGGAGGAACATTTGCTCATTGCTTATGTTTATTTTTTAACGAGCTTGAAGTCTGCGTTAAAACTACTCGATCTAGTTGTATAATAAGGATGTCTCATCTAAGATGCCATTTTTAAGAAGCTTGCACCTTAAAAAGCTTTGCTTCACATCCTTTATTTATGCAAGTTAGGAAACGACCAATCCTACAAGTTGAAAGGGTTAGAGGACCTATAAATTTAAAAAATAAATGGTCGCTCTTCACTTGCATGCCCCCAGGTATAGTGAAATAGAGTTTCGAGGTTACCCCTCAATTTGGAGACAAAACATTTGTTTTATCGGGAAAGGCATACCTTTTTCAGATTACCAAAGATTGTTTTATCTGTACCACAAACAAAACACTTCCTGGGCGATGTCTACCGAAATAGACAAAGGTAAGTGGCGCAGATGCCTCCACTCACATAAATTTGATGAGGGAATCTTATTCGAGCCTAATCCCATTTTCCTAAATGGACGGGTGTGTCAGACTAGTCATATATCCTCCGTGGAAACCTACACTATACCCAAGGTTTTCCTACCGAAGCAGACCAGGGTGCATGCCCCCTGGGTTTCAGTCATGCCCTCCGAATCACTGGCGCTCATCAGGAGGATGGACTGGGGATTGATGAGACATTCCTTGCATGAAAAGACCATTCATGGTTTGTATATGACTATTTGCTATGTGTGAACCGGGGAATGAAAGCTGGTCTACGAGCTTGACCACTCTTCCTTCGTGCGGAAAACACATTACTCTAAAGAGTGAGGAGACAATGGCTCCCATGCAATAAATATAGTCTCGTCCAAGGAGTATATTATAATCCAAGGGTCCTTGGACTACCATTACGTTCATGTGAATAGTTTTCCTTCTCAATGTTATCGGCACATCGGGAAGGATCCCTAACGGTCGACTGGCTCCTTTGTCAAAGCCTGTTAGATTTCTCATCTCAGGCAAAAGCGATGGTGAACCAAGCGCTTTCCAAGCAGTTGAGGAAAGGATACTCACAGAGGCCCCTTCATCTATGATGGTACCGGCCATGACCATTCTATATATTTGAGCAATGATTCGGAATGGTACACTAACATGTAAATGGGGTCTTCCGAGTATATTCTAGCCAAAGGTAACAACCAGGTTGCTTGGATGTGGGACCGTATAGACGGCTGGATATGACTCTGACGAACTTCCTTCTTGTGGTAAAGGAACGGGTACACTGCCCCCATGTTCATCGGAGTCTGTGCTTACGAAGAGAATTTGAACGGTGTCATTCTTGTTCTCTTTGGTGACTGTATCATCTGAATATGGACCCTCTGAAGGCAAGATCGGGTCAAATGCCGCCTTGACCTTTTGACTTTCGTCTCGTATGGATTCAGATGGTTTATCTTCAATAATAGATGCTTCGGCCGACCACAAAGGCGTGTCAGCCAGATTTTCAACTAGTGACGGACTCGGCAAGAGTTTTTTGTATCCAGGAGGAAGCCGTAATGGTGAAATCGGACGGTCGTCCAAAACTCTTTTAACTTCATCTAAGAAGGGACAACGGTGGACGGTGTGATCTCCTTCACACAATTTACAAGGAAATTTATATTTTCCTTTTTGTCAAGGGGCTTCACTTTCACTAGTTGACGGTGTATGCTCAACAGATCGTCAGAGGTTGATGACACCGGATTATGCAAACAAGGAGACCAGTCCCTTAAGATCTGAGGGATGCAAGGAAAATCTCGATGATAGTGGTCTCCTTTGCAAATGACACATGGAGATTTAGGCCTGGTCGGTGCAGTGTGTGGATTTTCGCTAGACGATGCTTGGTTACCCCTTTTTGCCTTTGGCTCCTTCTTCTTCTAAGTTACTAGATTTTGGGCTTTACCAGCTTCATCAAGCGGAGAGGAAGGAGGAGAGGAAGAATCGGACGAAGTAGAGGGTTGGGGGGTAACTCTAATATCATTTAGTTGCTGACTTGATTGTTCAGGAATTACAGTGTTCTGAACGACAGAAGTTGAGAAGAGCCATACGGGCAAGCCGATTGTCAATCCTGGAAGAGACAATGTGACCATATGGGGTGCACCAACATCTCCCCAAGAGGAGAAGGGACTAGGATTTCCTCCAAAGGGAACTCCTTCATTGGTGGACTCCATTTTTCTCAACTTAAGATCAACGTAGGAAAGGTGATGATTATTCCGTTTAAAATAAATTTTAGACGCCTTGACACAACTTGTTTTTTCAATTTTTAAGAGTCGAGAAAAAACAAAAGATGACTCTAGTCGCCTTCGATTTTTAATGAGCCTGAAGTGACAAGTGCTCAGATGGACCTTTTCCGTTAAGGAGTCTAAAAAGGAATGAAAGGGACTGCTCTGGAAATCTAGACAGAGGGATTACCAAACCAACTGCAAAACTGCAGAATACTTTTTACGGTACGGCATTCAATCTTCCCGAATGTTGTGTTCAATGCATTGCGATCGATAGGGCGGCATACACGGCTTCCTATGGATAAAGGATGAAGCCTATTGTGTTCTCCCAAAATATACTCGACGGTACGTGGGAGCACAAGTCCGTACTGGCACTTATCGTCTCAAAGTGGAGGAATCACCCAACCAACAGTGAAAACAATAGTTACCAGGCTTTATGACACCAGAATACGTCTCTAGCCTAGACTTCTAGATGTTGTGCGTTAAGTTCCAAAGCGTTTTTAGATTCATTAAATTTATTTTATGGTTGATCTTGCTTAAGAAATTTTCCTTTCAGGTTCACCGCGTGATGTAGATGTACAACTCCTAAAATGCAATCTAAGATGATAAATAGTCGTTTAATCTTCTTTTTGCAATGAAAAGCCTAGCTACTAAGGAAAGAGAGATGGCGTTCTTTCAACAAAGAGCATAGAGCACACACTATATGCATTGTCCTAAATCAAGCCAACAAACAGTCTAAATGCAAATGCACATGCATGTATTTGTTTTCAGCCTTCTTAATGTGTGAATGATAAAAAGAAAGCTAAGCGCAAATATGAATTATTTTCCAAAGCAACGATTACTAACAAGTTTCTTTTGAAAACAAAATGAGGACAATGATGACACTTTGTTATTTGGAATTGAAAACTTGCTTTCGACACTTGAAAAACTACTAACTCAAATCAAATACAAGAGTAATAGTGTAATCGACTATAAAGAACAATCTGATTCTCTTCTATGACTGAAAATGACACTTGCGACACTTTCAAATCAAGAAATGACAGTACAATTACGCTACTTCTTTGTAAAGGAGAACTGAAAATGACTCAAAAATACATAAAAACATTTACAGTTCTTTGCACAATGGAGGCGGAATAACAGCAAGGAAATGGTTTCAAACAGAGATGTACTGACTACAGGTAGCAAAACTCCTGAATAGAGATGAAAAGAGTGAACATAGAAACCAAAATTTAGGGACAAAGCCTTGTCTAATCAGCGCACCTGTAACACAGTGAAATTGAAATGCAACACACCTACTACACTCGGGAAGTGTGATGCATTTGAAGTTCCCAGAACAGACAGTGCGCTGGACCAGGGAAGTGACTTTGATTGGATTCCGGGTCACAGTTTGCAGTTCAATTCAGGTATTTAGGCCAAGAAAGTGGTAATCAGTAAATCAATCATAGGGGTAGATCTAAGGAGGTTACTAGAGCCACCACGAGGGCAATTAGAAAGCTTGTAAATCAATTGTTTAATTCATAAACAAAAACCAGAGATTGAATGAAGCAGCGTCGATCTACTTTGCACTTGCATAGAAAATGCAGTTCGAAGGCTAGTAGGCTTGACTTCAGGCTCCATCTATAAGTTTATAAAGTAAATAAATGTACATGAACAAACAATCTACTCGCTCCCCAGCGGAGTCGCCATTTTGTTATCGGGAAAACTAGTGGCTATACAGAGTTGCTAGTCCCACTAAGGCTGGTAGCTACCTTAGAGTCAAACACACTAAAAACTACTTTCGTTTTCCTTTCTGAGAAATAGATAAGAGAAGAATAAGGAAACCAACCTTTGTCTTGCGCTTGGTTCCTTGCTCGATTCCTCTCTCTTCTGGTAGGTCTTTGCCACTCGCTTCCTTGTCTACCCAGCTTCAAGGAGTACCTGTAGAATCAAAGCAGCATAACACTATCCAAGAACATAGATATATTATCATAAGCAATATAGGATCAAATGTAAATTGACGACACAAATGCATAAATCATCAATCATACAAGAATGTGGAGGAAAACTTGAATAGCTTTATTGATAATCAAGAAAGAGAAAAGACGATTACAACCAATTGTTCTGGCCCAGCATCATCCTCTCAGCAAGAAAGCCCTTCTTCACCTCATGAAAAGCTTAGATCACCCAACACTATGATATTGCACCAAGAAACCAACAACACTTCCTTTAAGATACAAAATTCCAGCCTCTGGATCTTTGGGATGACGAATCCATACATAGATGTCTGCAAGGGAGGTGAGTCAGCTTTTGAGATTTGATTAGTGTCTTCTCTCTGATAGTTATTGATTCCACTTGGAGATTGATGATCTCTTACTCATCCCTGGTCGAATTCAGAGAGGCAAGTGTCACAGGAGAGGTTTCGAGAAGATTCCATGCTCCTCCACCTTGCGGATTGACCCTGCCATTTGTCTCTTCTCGCACATCGCACCACATAGAAGGGTTTTTTGACATGCATCGCACCTAGTGTGTGTATTTAGGTGGGATGCAACGCAATTTTCCTATGGAGCAGTTGAAATGGTCCAGTTTTGACCAGTTCTTAGTAGTTTTTCATGGAGAACTTCTGGAAGATGTTGTAATCAATTGACCTTGTTCTTTTAGGGGTTGGAAAAACACCTTTAGGGACTTAGGAGCCCTTGGTTTATGGACATTTATGCTTGGGTTTGCAATGCCCAAAAACATCTATAACACTTTGCCTCAAGCTTTGTTCTATTTTCTTTATCAAATGGACAAAGTCCTCAAAACCAAAAGGATTTAAAATAGAGTAGTTTACCTTTTTACCTGTCCATGCTTCCTCTGGAACACCACCATCCAAGGAACTTGAAGGCCCTCTGTTTATTAGATAAACAACAGTATCTACAGCATCTGCCCAAAACTGTAAAGGCAATCCTGCATGCAATCTCATGCACCTTGCATGCTCCATGATTGTTCTGTTCATCCTTTCTGACACACCATTTTCTTGTGGTGTTCTTGGAACTGTATTCTCTCTCCGAATTCCATGCTCTAAGCAGTACCTATCAAATTCTTTGTTGCAATATTCACCTCCATTGTCTGATCTAAGACACTTCAATTTCTTTCCTGTCTCAATCTCAACCAAAGCTTTCCATTTCTTGGAAGTATCAAATACATCAGATTTATTCTTAATACAATAAATCCATGTTTTTCTAGTTGCATCATCAATAAAAGTAACATAATAATGAGAGCCACCGAGAGATGATACCTGAGAAAATCCCCATACATCTGTATGCACAACCTCTAATTTTTCGCTCTTCTTTTCTTTCCCAACTCTGAGAAATCTGACTCTCTTCTGTTTTCCATAAATGCAATTCTCACAGAAGTCCAAATCAATATTCTTCAAACTTGGCAACAAATTCCTTGAGTGAAGAATCTTCATCCCCTTTTCACTCATGTGTTCGAGCCTATGATGCCATAATGCTACATCTGCACCTTTGGAAGTTAAAGCATTAACAGAGTTAGAAATTCCATTGCATAAATACAATGTACCAACCTTTTCACCTTTTGCTATTACCATGGCTCCTTTGGTGACCTTCCAAGCTTTATCTGTGAAAGTTGTCACACAACCTTCACCACCTAACTGCCATGTTGAAATCAGATTTTTCTTTAGATTTGGAGCATGCCTTACCTCCTTTAGTAGCCATTGGTTTCCATTCTGCTGTTTTACAAGAACCTTACCCATTCCAACAATTTTACAGGGTTTATCATCACCCAAACAAACTTGTCCAAAATCTCCTTGAACATAGTCATGAAAGTATTTCTTATTAGGTGTGGCATGGAATGAGGCCCCTGAATCTAGCACCCAGGAATCAATAATATTTTCGAAAGAAAGAATCAAAGAATCTTGTAACACCTCACCTGTCACATTTGCTTCGTGACTGTTTTATTGCTATGCATCTCCTTCTTTTCCCTTCCGAGATCTACAGTCTTTCTTTAGGTGTCCTTTCTTTCCACATTTCTAGTACACTATCCCCAATCTAGACTTGGATCTGCCTTTCCTTGATTTACTGCGATATCCTGAGCTCTTTCCTCTTTCCATTTTTCTTCCCCTAGACTTTGCACTCAAAGAATTTCCCGATGTCTCACCGGAGCTTTTCCGTCGCATTTCCTCACTAAGGATAGCACCGACAACATCATCAAACTTTAAAGTACTAGATCCAGACACAGAGTTACTAATGGCCATTACTAAACCATTCCAACTTTCTGGCAATGAGCACAAGAATAACAGAGCTCTAACTTCATCTTCAATATTTACCCCTACAGAACATAACTGACTTGTAACTGTATTAAAATCATTTAAATGGTCTGCAACAGATCCACCTTATGACATCTTCATATTAAATAGTCGTTTCATAAGAAATACCTTGTTTGAGGCTGAGGGTTTTTCATATAGTTTCGACAATGCCTGAATCAAACCCTCTGTCGTTGTTTCCTTCGAAATGTTGAAGGCGACTGACACAGTGAGGCACAACCGTATTGTTCCGAGTGCCTTTCTATCGAGAAGGTTCCATTCTTCATCTATCATACCCATCAGCATCTTTGCTTTTCCGCCCAATGGTAGGTATAGATATTTCTGATATAGATAATATTCCATCTGCATCTTCCAAGCGAGAAGTTTTGGCCGTTAAATTTCTCGGCCCTAAACTTACCATCTTCCACCATTGCTCCCACTTGAACCAGGAACCCTTCTTTCCTGTGAGTTTATCAGCCAAATAGAACTTCGGCTTCGATACCAGTTGTTAGAAAATTATATATTACAGAGAAATGGAACACATAAAATATTGCAGAAATATAAACACAGAAAATGCATAAAACAAGAGAGACACAGATATACGTGGTTCACCCAGTTTGGGCTACGTCCACCACAAATAACCAGTCCTTCCTTTCTATTATCTAGCAAAATGAAGAGACACAACCTACAGCAGTTCCGTTGTAATATCCTCTGTTTTCTCTCACAGTCTCACCTCTCTATTTCTCGCTCACAGAATACACATCTATTACACAGCCTCAAATACAATGCCATCATACAAAGAAAAGGGTTTCCTTCTAGGGAAAAAAAACCCTTAACTAAACATAAGTTCTACCGTCAGATCATTCGCCTAATGAATGGCCCAGATTGACTAGAAATTGCTATACTTTTACAAGGCAATTTTACAGTTGTTTTTAGCTTCAGGGGCGCTGCCCCCGAAACCCCCCACTAGGGGGGGGGGTCCCAAAGGTCGCAGCCGCCCCCCTTGGACCCCCCTGCAACGAATATTTTACGGGTGGCGTTGCCGGCCCCATTTCGAATTGGGGTCCAATGTGGCGATACCTTTGAATATAGAAGATAATCAGGCTCCACACCCAACACTAGTGGGAGGTGCATATATTTTGGCATAGACAAAATTTAATCATAGATTGACATGCTCAGAGTTCAATTATAGGATTTAGCAAAATGGAAAGAAAAATGATCATAGGTTTGGTATACAATATGCACAAAGGAGGGAAACCATAGAAATGAATGCCTAGTGGTGACATATTATATCAAGATTGGTGCATCCAACCTGTTGGCACAAGGAAGAGGAGTAAGGTGTGAAATTTGAAAATTGTGGGAAATTCCCCCCCAAGTTGCTCCATAATGCAGAAATATGAAACCTCTACAAGGACTCTTTTTATTTTTATTTTTATAAGGCAGTAGGAAATGATATCCATAGTTGTCATGCATTGGAGTTGACGATGGATCATGAAACAAATTAATATAGGGTGAAAGAGGGACAGGATTGGATGGCACATAATTATAATCAACTTGGACCATAAAACCATGATGGTAGAGGTCACAACATGCTAGGTAGATGACTCACTAGTACAAAATGAGATATTAGTGACTATGCAACTAAAAACATAGTCACCACAATTATTTCAAGTGAATTACTAATAAATTTGAGCAATTTTAAGTGACTCAACTAAAAACGACTAACTTAAATGACTAATTTAGTCTAGGGATAGAAATTATGACTAGATAATAAGTGACCCAACTAAAAGAAACTAACTTAAATGACAAGTTTAGTCTAGGACTCAAATATATGACTAGATAATAAGTGATAAATTTAAAAATGATTAACATAAATGACTATTATTATATTCCAAGAATAAAAGTACGACCAACTAACAAGTACAACATATGCGGTGTAAACTAGTTGGTTTGTGTGGGGTTTAGTCCCCGCCAGATCACATGGTCAGACATCATGCGGAGGGGTTGAGGAGTGAAACCCACTTTGGGGGGATTAAAATTCCCAAGGGGTGTCCAATATTGACCAAATCCTTGCACAATCCTAGTGATAAACATCCCATTCTGGGTGGATTGGTATTCTTCCAACCAATATGTAGGTTGGCCCCGGCCTAGTTACAAAAAAAACAATACAAATAAATGTTTGATTACTTAAAGAACTAGAATATCATCATGCCCAAAACCATAAGAGGCCCTTATGAGAAATGTGGGTTGGCTACATGGAGGTTCCTTTGTGCTAACAGACCTCAACATGCAAACATACGATGTCAAGAACAAAATTAAAAAATTAATCTAGTACTCGAATGTAATTTTTTTCTTAACAAGTTACTAGAAACTTTATACATTACTGGATAATTCTAAATTTTTGTGCTGAGAGGGGGCTCTCCAACCTGGTATGAAAAAGATGTTGTAATTTCCTATTAGATGTTTAGATATATATATATATATATATATATATATATATAGATAGCCTAGATCCATTTTAACTATGGATTTACCAAGTATCTATAGGGTTAAAATCTCTTTTCACTCTAAATGAAGTTTGCACCTCAAGAAATTTGATCCGTTTTAATACTTAGTAGAAAAAAGCTAGCTGGATCTCGTAGAAATTTGATCCGTTTTAATGCTAGCTGGATCTAAGCTAGTATAGAAAAAAAATTATTCCCAATTTTAACTATTGTAATGTGTTTGAGATCGAAACTCCCCACTTTTATGACTCTAATGTACATATTTTTTTTATATATATTGCAGATTTTCAATTACAATTATATCTATCTATCTATCTATCTATCTATCTATCTATCTATATATCTATCTATCTATCTATCTATCTATCTATCTATCTATCTATCTATATATATATATATCTATATATATATATATATATATATATATATATATATATATATATATATATATATATATATATATATATATATATATATATATATATATATATATATATATATATATATATTCCATTGATTTCACATTTTAAAATATTATTTTAAAATAATTTTTAGAGGATAAAATATTTTCATATTTACTCGCCACTAGTTGAAATATGAAAATGAAAATTATCCAACGCATAAACAAAGAAAAAGCGCAGTAAAATTGCTACAAACTTACATTTTCTGGGCGACGAAAAATCTCTGATCCACATAGAGTTTCATCATTTTTTGATGATTTAAAGAGGGTATACTTGAATACAAAAACAAAATTTAGCAATGTTAGTTTGTTAGCTGGAGAATGCACCTTAATGGTGCAAGTGTATCTTGAACTAGAGGATGGAATGTGTTTGATTGAGAAATTGGAGACAAAGGAGTTATCAATACCAAGTTTATGGTGGCCAAATGGCATGGGAAAAAAAACACTATACAAAGTGGATATCACTATGGATGTAAGAGATTATGGAGAGTTATATTCTTGGAGCCATCTAGTTGGATTTAAAAAATTGAGAGTTACATAGATCCTGCAACTGGTGGAATATTATTCAAAGTGGTTGGGAACCTATTTTCATTCATTGAGGGAACTAGATAGTTTCCAATGGTTTTTTGTGTCTTTTAGAAAGGCGTTATAAAGCATATATCAAGTTCAATGTTGATATTAATGTTAATATTGTTTGTTGTGAAGGCGGGGGATTATCAGAGTGGCTGGAATTCTATCCTTACTGTGATCTATATGGCTTGTTGGTCTAGAAAGAGTTTTGGATTACTGGCGATGTTGATGGGTGTGGCATTCCTATTTTAAACCTAAAAGGGCCCTTAGATCAAGGGATTTTTCTTATGTGTGTAAGGGATAGAGTTAAGATTTTACACAACCATGAAATATTGGAACTATGGCTTGGAGGTAAT
Organism: Pinus tabuliformis; assembly: GCA_031772625.1. NCBI lineage: Eukaryota > Viridiplantae > Streptophyta > Pinopsida > Pinales > Pinaceae > Pinus > Pinus tabuliformis. Next base: position 1,885,774,151 of record CM062816.1, on the reverse strand, counting down.
GAGCAACACCCAGTAGATGACATCAATGAAGCTCTAAAGAATTACTTTGAAGTTCATCCTTATTTCAAGTCCCCTAACATTGGAACAAATTTAATGAATTCACATACATGGCCCAAATCCTTTGAAGATCCTATTCAGTACCTTGATGGAACCCGTTTATACATACAAGAATCTTTATGGGATGGATTTTCCAAGGGAAATGGAAAATCTGCAGATGGCCCCTATGAATACCAAAAACCAGAAGACTTTTCCAAGGATGAATTTTATCAATATGGGCTTAATCTTGAGGTGGGTTTTGTAGGTATTCCACTTGAAACCACTATTATAATAACAATTCCTCCAAAAGTTGAGAAAATTCAACTATTTCAGAAGCTCCTAAGTGGCTACATTAAAAAGTATTATTATTATTATTATTATTATTAAATTTAAGATGAGATAATATTTTTGTATTTGATAATTTTTTGAGGAGGAATGCATCCCATTTAAACCCAGTCCACATGAGCGAGACGATACATGTGGAGAAATGGTGTATCAATGCTTGGACACACTTTGTTCATAGGTAGGTCTTGTTTAGGTACTGTGAAAAATCAAAACATTTCTATGTTATTTGTTTTATCACACTAAAAATGAATGATATGGGCAAGGATTTATATGTTGGAGCTATAGTGCCATGATCGGCCCTATAACAAAAGTTGTTGTAGCCATTTCTAGGGCTTTTTCATCATTTATTTTATCAGGTGAAAATGGTAGAGAATTACTTGGATGTGAATTAGGGTGAAGACCGACCTCATGAGTTCACTTTCTTATGAGGTGACAAAAAGGTGAAAAAAAAGGATAATCAAAATGCAGGGTTTCAGGAGTGGGTGCGGGCTCTATTTCAGACTCCAAAGTAATTTTGTTAATGAGATTTAATGGTAATCAATTCAATAATTGTCTTAGGGAATTGTATGGGGCATATTTACTTGTGAGGAATGTGGTCGTGAAGTTGATATGTAAAAATCCAAGACATCTAAAGGATATTCATCTCCAGTGCTCATCTTACCGTGCTTCCTGGTAGCTAGAAAAATGCAACTATAATAATCTCTTATAGTAATTTTCTTCCAAGAATTGAATTCCTATGAGGTGTCTATTATTTTGTCTTATTTGGAATTTCCAATCCTCGTGTTTTTAGAAAAAATGCAAACAATAATGGTCTTTCGAGCATTAAATGTTTCTTGTTCGATGTTGGTGAATTTTGTAATTCACTAACCTATGAATCATTTTACTTTGTTTGTTGATGTTACCACTCCCAAAACAACAATTGAAAATGTTGAACCAAATCCATTCCTTTGCTCCAAATCTTCTCTTTCCAATGAGAATGAATGGATTTCACTACTTCCATAGGTGCAATATCCCAAGAGAACTTAGCTACTTCATCATTATTCAATAGCTCATGCTAGTCTGTGAAGGTAGCCTCATCCAATAAATCCATAGTTCTCTCAAATTATTCTTCCAATATTTGACTTGGTTGGAAACCTTCATCACCAAATGTCATAATGTTTAAGTCACCAAGAAACTCCTCATTGTCAATTTCCAAGTCATACATGACATGAGAAGTGGCCAAGTCCATTTCAACATCACTCTCCAACTCACATATATACCTTAATGTAGGGAAGAAAAAATTAAACTTGCAATTATAATCCTCTATCTATCCCACTTCGGGTATTGGTATGTGCCTCACAGATGTACGTAAAAAATTCCAATTGTGGAGTTCTTCATGCAATTATTTGAATATATCCCATTGCTTCCTATTGAGAAACTCCAAGCTCCAATCCTTCCCACCTCTCCATATCATAGCATGGGTGTAATGATTTGTTGTGTCCAATTGAAGAACTTATTGTGCCTCATGGGTATATTTTATAAATCCATATATTTTAATAGAAAGAATCTTGTGATTATGATCTTAAGCCTTAAGCACAACCTAATCAACACATTCTCTCCACTATCTTTCAACTTCCACAGCTATGATAATTGCACTACAAAATACATAATCTAAATACATTCTTAGATGTGAATAATTATTAGAGTTATTGTTCTTCATGTCTCCCTTACATTTCCTTGAAGGAAAACCTCATCTCATATGACCTCTTTGAAAGAAATATCATCAGAATTATCACCCAAGATTAGGTTTGAAAACCTGCCATGGCGCTTTAGAAATATCATCAGAATTATCACCCAAGATTAGATTTGAAAATCTATTGTGACACTGCCTAGGCTCTAGGAATCCATTAAAAACATTTTGAGCTATATTTTCTTGCTAAATTATGATTGAGAGGTTGTTTCATTCCTATGTTGATCCTAAAATTTAGTATGAGCTATGAATAATTTTGCATCAACAACTGGTCTGTCTTGTTTTGTATATGCCTAAGTTTGTGTAAATTCAACACAACCAGTGATGATTTTTCTTGTAAGAAATTCCTCTCCACCATCCATAGTCATGTGAGAACCCTCTGCTTCAAACTCAATTACTGGTGAATTCAATCCCTAAGTAGAATGAGGCCTTGAACTCCTGGAAAATTTCCATGATCCTCTATTCATCAAGCATCTCTAAAGTTTAAGGGAAATTTCCATGAATAAAATGATAATGGTTATATTTCTTTGCTGTAGAACTTATATCATTTCCAATCCCATTAAGCTTAGAACATAATGATTGTGGAGATGACATTACCTAGCCATCAATAGTTCTTATAGAAGAAGCATCAAGATCTACCTTTGAATGCTTATTTTCATCCTCTTTGATTTTCTTTGACTTAGCTTCATCTTTTTATTTTGCAGGAAGGTATTATTCATCTCATGTCTAAAATCCATAGAATCCAGTTGTGTGGTTTTTTCTAATGAAACTACAGTGATGCTTATAGGCTATAATTAATGTCAATGTGTTGAGGACTAGACCTATATACAAAACCCAAGAAATCTAAATGATTTTCCTCTCTAGTTCATCCTATCCTACTTCCTAGTAGCTAGTCAAATGACACTCTCATGATCTCCTACAGTAATTTGCTTCCCTGCATGGAATTTTCTATGAGGTATATATTTCTTTTCTTGTTTGGAATCTCAAATCCTTTAGTTTTAAGTAAAAACGAAAACAACAATGGTCTTTCCAAAATTAAATGTTGCTTTTTTTATGTTGGTGAATTTTATAATTCACGAATATGTGACTCCCATTGCTTTGTTTTTTGTTGTTACTACTCCCAAGAAGCAGGACAAAAATATGCATCGAAATCCATGCCTTTCCTCCACCTCTTATCTTTCAAATGAGAATAAATGGCTTTCACTACTTCCACAGGTGCAATATTCCAACATAAGTCACCTACTTCATCAAAATTCGATAGCTCATCTTGGTGTGTGAAGGTAGCCTCTTCCAATAAATCCATAATTCTCTAAAATACATCTTCCAATACTTGACTTCGTTGTAAACCTTCATCAGGAACCCTCATAATGTCTATGTCACCAAGCCAGTCCTCATCCTCAATTTCCATGTCATACATGACACACAAAGTGGCGAAGGCCATTTCAACTTCACTCTCCAACTATCAAATATACCTTGAAGTAGGGCAGACAAAATTAGAATTGCAATCATAATCCTTTATATTTCACACTTCACGTATTGGTATGTGCCTCACTGAGGTAGGTCACAAATTCCAATTGTGGCATTCTTCATGCAATTATTTGAATAGATTCCATTGCTTCCTATCAATACAATCCAAGCTTCAACCCTTCTCACCTCTCCATATCATAGCATGGTTGTAACGATTTGTTGTGCCCAATTGAATAATTTATTGTGCCTTATGGGTATATTTTATATATCCATATACTTTTGTGGAAGGCATCTTATCATTATGATGTGAATCCCTAAGCACAACCTGAGCACCACATTCTCTCCACCATATTTCCACTTCCACAACTACGATATTTGTACTACAAAGTACATCATCTAAATACATTCTTAGATGCAAATAATTATTAGATTTCTTCTTCTTCATGTATTCCCTACATTTCCTTGAAGGCTAACCTCAACTCATATGACCTCTTTGAAGGAAATATCATCAGAATAATCGCTCAAGATTAGGTTCGAAAACCCACAATGGAATTTTACAAATATCATCAAAATTATCACCCAAGATTAGATTTGGAAACCCATTGTGATGCTGTCTAGGTTCTACGAATCCAGTATAAACATTTTGAGCCCTAATTTCTTTCCACATTATCACTGAGATGTTGTGCCATTCCTATACTGATCCTAAAATTTAATATGAGCTATGAATATGTCTGCATAAACAACTAGTCTATCTTGTTTTTCTTCTTGCTCAACCTGTGTGATTCAACACAACCAGTGACGAATTTTCCTATAACAACTTCCTCTCCACCATCCATAGCCATATGAGAACCCTCTAATTCTAACTTAATTACTGGTTAATTAAATCCCTAAGTAGAATGAGGCTTGAACTCTTGGAAAATTTCCATGATCCTCTATTCATTAAGAATCTATGAATTTTATGGCAAATTTCGATGCATAAAATGATAATGTCTATCCTTCTTTGCTGGAAGACTTGTAGCATTTCCAATCACATTAAACCCAGAATATGATGATTGTCGAGATGAAATTACCCAACCACTGATGGTGCTTATACAGGAAGCATCAACATCCATCTTTGATCTCTTATTTTCATCCTCTTTGATTTCATTTGAATTAGCTTCATCTTTCAATTGTGTTGGAAGGTATTATTCATCTCAAATATGAAATCCATAGAACACAATTGTGTGGTTTTTTCTAATGAAACTGTAGTGATCCTTCTAGGTTATAATGAATGTCAATGTGTGGAGGACTAGATCTCTACAAATAACCCAACACATCTAAAGGATTTTCCTCTCCAGTGCTCATCCTACCCTGCTTCCTAGTAGCTAGACAAATTGCACTCTAATGATATCTTACATTAATTTTGTCTTATTTGGAATTTCCAATCCTGTATTTTTCAGACAAAATGAAAACAAAAATCGTCTTTCTAGCATTAAATGAATCTTTTCTAATGATAGTGAATTTTTTAATTCACTAATATATGACTCCCATTCCTTTGTTTGTTGTTGTTACTGCTCCCAAGAAGCAGGCTGAAAATGTTGAACCAAATCCATGCCTTTCCTCCACCTCTTCTCTTTCCAATGAGAATGAATGGCTTTCACTACTTCCACAGGTGCAATATCCCAACAAAAATTAGCTACTTCATCACTATTCAATAACTCATGTTGGTGTGTGAAGGTAGCCTCCTCTAGTAAATCCATAATTCTCTCAAATGCTTCTTCCAATACTTGACTTGGTTGGAAACCTTCATCACCAACCCTCATAATTTTTAAGTCAGCAAGACACTCTTCATCGTCAATGTCCATGTCATACATGACATGGGAAGTGGCCAAGGCCATTTCAACTTCATTCTGAAACTATCATGTATGCGTTGAAGTAGGGAAGATCAAATTACAATTGCAATCATAATCCTCAATATTTCACACTTTATGTATTGGTATGTGCCTCACTTAGGTAGGTCACAAATTCAAATTGTGGTGTTCTTCATGTAATTATTTGAATAAATATCTTTTCTCCCTACCAGAGAAATCCATCTTCTAATCCTTCCCATATCTCCATATCATAGCATGGGTGTAACGATTTTTTGTGCCCAATTGCAGAAATTATTGTGTCTTATGGGAATTTTTTATAAATCCATATAGCTTCATAGAAAGCATGTTGTCATTATGATCTAAAGCCTTCAGCACAAATTGAGCACCACATTCTCTCCACTATATTTGAACTTCCACAACTAGAATATTTTCACTACAAAATACATAATCTAAATACATTCTTAGATGTGAAGAATTATTAGATTTCTTCTTCTTCATCTCTTCCTTACATTTCCTTGCCAGAAAACCTTCTCATCTGACCTCCTTGAAAGAAATATCATAGAATTATCACCCAATATTAGGTTTGAAAACCCATTGTGGTGTTTTAGAAATATCATCAGAATTATCACCCAAGATTAGATTTGGTAACCCATCGTGACACTCTCTAGGTTCTGTGAAGGCATTAGAAACATGTTGAGCCCTATTTTATTTCCACATAATGACTGAGATGTTGTTCCATTCCTATCCTAATCCCAAAATTTAATCTGAGCTATGAATAAGTCTACATAAAAAAGTAGTATATCTTGTTTTTCATCTCAATCAACTTGTGTGGATTCAACACAACCAGTGATGATTTTTCGTATAACAGATTCCTCTCCACCATCCATAACCATATGAGAACCCTCTAATTCAAACTTAATTACTAATGAATTAAATCCCTAAACAAAATGAGGCCTTGATCTCCTAGAAATTTCCATGATCCTCTATTCATCAAGAATCTCTAAAGTTTAAGGGAAATTTCCATGCATAAAATGATAATGGCTATCTTTCTTTGTTGGAAGACTTGTATCATTTCCAATCAAATTAAGCTCAGACTATGATGATCATGGAGATGGCATGACCCAGCCATTGATGACGCTTATAGTGGAAGCATCAACATCTACCATTGAATTCTTATTTTCATCCTCTTTGATTTCCTTTGACTTAGCTTCATCTTTTGATTTTGCTAGCAAGTATTATTCATCTCAAGTATGAAATCCATAGAATCCAACTATGTGGTTATTTCTAATGAAACTGAAGTGATTCTCCTAGGTTATAATTAATTTCAATGTGTGGAGGAATATAGCCATACAAAGAGACCAAGACATCTAAATCATTTTCCTCTCTAGTGCTCATCCTACCCTACTTCCTAATAGCTCGATAAGTGCCACACTAATGATCTCTTAAAATAAGTAGTTTCCATGAATTGAATTTTCTGTCAGGTATCTATTATTTCATCTTGTTTGGAATTTCCAATCCTCCAGTTTTCAGAAAAATTGCAAACAACAATGGCCTTTCCAACATTAAATGTTGCTTGTTTGATGCTAGTGAATTTTGTAATCCACTAATCTATGACTCCCATTCCTTTGTTTTTTGTTGTTACTTCTCCCAAGAAGCAGGCTGAAAACGTTGAACTAAATGCATGCCTTTCCTCCACCTCTTCTTTTTCCAATGATAATTAATTGCTCTCACCACTTCCACAGATGAAATATCCCAATAGAAGTCACCCACTTCATCACTATTCAATAGCTCATGTTGGTGTGTGAAGGTAGCCTCCTCCAATAAATCCATAATTCTCTCAAATGCTTCTTCCAATACTTGACATGGTTGGAAACCTTCATCAACAACCCTCATAAAGTTTACTCCACAAATCCACTCCTCATCCTCAATTGCCATGTCATACATGACACTCTGAAGTGGCCAAGGCCGTTTCAACTTCACTCTCTAACTGTCAGATAAAATTTTAAGTACGGTAGACAAAATTAGAATTGCAATCATAATCATGTATCTTTCACACCTAATCTATTTGTATGTGCCTCACTTAGGCAGGTCACAAATTCCAATTTTGGCATTCTTCATGCAATTATTTGAATAGAATCCATTGCTTCCTCAAGACAAGACAAGCTCCAATCCTTCCCACCTATCCACATAATAACATGGGTGTAATGATTTGTTGTGCACACTTGAAGAACGTCTTGTGCATTATGGGTATATTTTATAAATCCATATGGTTTCATAGCAATCATCTTGTCATTATGATATGAAGCCTTAAGCACAACTTGAGCACCACATTCTCTCCACCATCTTTCAAATTCCACAACTAGGATATTAGGACTACAAAATACATATTCTAAATACATTCTTAGATGTCAAGAATTATTAGAGTTATTCTTCCTCAAGTCTTCCTTACATTGCCATGAAGGTGTTAGGTTCCTATACAAATAGGTGTCATAATTTTTGAATGGATGAGGTCAAAAATGTAATATGTACATACCTTTGCTTTCTGCAAAATTTTTCGATATTTGTAAAAAATAAAAAATAAAAAATGTAAAGAGGGTATGTCCTGAAAGGAAAATCAAAGGACAAAAAGAGTGAAAAGGTCAAAAAAGATGAAAATATGAACCCTAAGGAAAAGAAAAAGACCATGAAAGCATGCAAGTCCAAACGCCACTACTATTTTATTTGTTGTACATTAATGATTGTGTGAAATTTGTTATTTATGCCACAATCCATCGTAACCAAACTATTTAATCTTGGTTATGCCATGTTTCCAATTTCATTCTTAGAGATAGAGAATAAAATCTGACCAAACTGTTTAATCTTGGCAAATAGGTAGATAGGTAGAGTAAATAAAAAATGAGCTCAACAGTTTAATCTAAGACCTTGGATGTAATAAGGATAGACTTAGATAAGTTTTATTGTAAAAAGAAAAAGGAAATGTTTTGATAAGGGTTTTCCAGCTTAAGTGCACCCTAATAAAGAGTAGAAAAAGTGGTAGGATGTGTAGATGGGTAAGTAGGTGAACGGTTATAGAATTATGGTGATTTATAGGATAAAATCATGTCATTTAGTTTCATCATCAAATTGCTTAAAGTATGGATTACAATGGGATAGTTACAAAGTCAAGAGATTAATTTCCCCATTCATTTTACCTTTTCACTAATTTCCCACAAGCAAAAATCAAAAGTACCTAAAACCCTAAGTTAAAGTGGCTCAGAGCATTTCTCTGACTTTTGGAGGGACCGGACCCTCGGCCTAATAACTTATAAGGTTTAAGTACTACAACCCCCTTACAAACATTTACTCCCTCTGTCAACATTCATCTCACCTAAAAATCCCTTTTCCTAAGGTGAAATTACGATTTACCTAGGGAAAGTAATAAACCTTACCTAAAAACCCCTTTTTGTTTACATAAAAAACCCACAAAAAAGCATTAAGACCAAGTTATGATGTGCAAATATGGATGTATAAATGTCAATATATCATACTTAGAACAATTTGTTTTTCCACCTCTACTTCATATTAACTTTAACTTTTATTATATTTAACTCGCGAAAAATAAACCCCTTTCTCGTATTAGTTAATTAAAATCCCAAATGTTAAATATCCTTCCCCATGGTTTGAAATATAAACCATAAATAGTAAATAATTAAATGGATTAATTAGTTGATTCGCGACTAATTAAGAGCCATAACCCCCCCGGAAAACCAAAAGGGATTAATTAATCAAACAGTGATTAATTAATAACCTTCCTCTAATCATATCGCCCCCGACGTCATAAAGCTACCCTAACCAGCAATTAAAATCCCATCGGGCCCCTCCATTAACTCCCGATCAAATCATACTCCTGATCACCTTACAATATGACCCCTCTAGATCTAACGGTTGTCACTCATATCAGGCGGCCTTCGATGCCAACCTTTACCTGCTCGATGTGAGTGGTTTTACTATTCACCCCTCTGCTACAGGTCGCCCGATGAATGGCATCAGGCCGACCTCCCCCAATACCCCTAAGCACCCAAAAGTGGCGTGATAAATTCCGCTTACCGCCTACACTTACCACCTTCACTACATGACAAAACGTCACCTCCGCCAGTTGGTGCCAACTGTGGCTTTTCCATTATATCTGCGAAAAATCATTGACTTTGTAGATAAACCAAAAATACTCATTATTTTTGTTTTCTTATGGAGAAAAGAAACTTTTGTTCTGCATGCAAGCACAGAGTACGTTCGAGTTGCCAACCTGCTACCAATCGTCAACCTTCCACAGTCATTGAAATCCAGATTACCATTGCAAACCCATGTCCTCCCTCCAAACAACATTCCAGTACCATTAATCCGTTTAGACAACCAAAACCGAGTATTTACCCTATTTTCGACTGAGAAACCCTGTTTTCGTGCCAAACTTGATCTAAATTTCATTAAATACTAAATAATTTAGTTAATTAAGCCACCTGATAGTCCTAAAACACTCTGAAAAGACCAATTACTCCCAATTATTTTGAAACCTTTTGCCCTGTCCTTGAATCCACAAGAACCAAGGAAGGAAGCCCCAATTGCACTAAATGTTATGCCTATTACTACTCCTCAGCAGGATTTAGATCACCTTCCCCTTGCAGACAAAGACTTCCAAATAAAAGACACCTCAGTCTCAAAACCCCCCCTGAAACTCTTCTACAAGTATAGAGACCAATATCTGAATGAAGCCGACTCCATTGGACTTTGGGAATCAGGTTTGCCTATGTACCAGTTGCCCAGAGTACATGTATTCCAAGAAATTGTACATTACTGCCATATGAACTATGATACTATCCAGTCTGTTTTGTTTACTATTACTACTGAATCCATCAACCAAATGCTTCAATTGTAGCCAAGCCAAAACCTAACCCCTCTTTCCATTCGGGACATGTTGAATAGATACCCTACACTCACTTCAGTTAGACTAGCCCAATTGTTCCAGATTTTTATCAAGGAAGAATAGTGTATCCCAAAGGAACCTCCTCCTTATATATGTACTATATTCTCCAACCTTGGTCGAGATATCATAGATATGATATCCAGTATACTAGGCTACACTACTAATGAATTTGTTGATGAGATCATAATATCAATCATGTCAATCTATTCTCTTGGCCAACCACCAGCCACCATATTTGACTATGCAAAGTTTATTGCTGACAGGATGCATAATCAGTTTTTGAGATTGGAAAATTAAAGAGTGTTCAAATATTCATCAGTCCTGTACCATTTATTTCTTTACTATCAAGCTGATAGGTTTCCAATTGCCCTCCAAAAACTTGATACTAAAGGAAACCCTAGATCAGCGATCTTCTGGACTTCTCTAATTCATCAGTTTGATTCTCAATACTCCTACACGGACTTCATAGATCTCTTTGTTTATCCAGTGACAACCATGCTGCTAGGAAGCCCTCCACCTAGAATCAGTGTACACATCACAAGGGTCCTGCAGTTGTTAAAGCAATACAAAGTAGGAGATTGGTACTTGTACCAAAACCATACAGAAATTAGAATCTATGGATGTGAGTTGCCACCTTACGAAATGCCAAAGTACCTCCCCATGAGATTATTTTCTCTGGAGTAATACAAACAAGTAATCAATTCAGATGAGGTGCATTTTGTTAGAACCAAGAAAAAGGCCCAACTAAGAATAAAATATCATCTTGGCCCTTTCATTTGTAACATTAGACAAGTAGGAAAGGAGGCAGATGAAATCCTCCAAAGGTTCAAATTCAAATAGAGTTTCATGTGGACCTATGATCTTCACAACTTTATTTGTAATAGGAGACAAAAAAATAAGGTATCTCCTTACATCCACCATAGGATCCCAGAAATTGAACAGTATGCCAATCAATCTGAATCGGTGAAAAAAACATTAGTAGATCCAGATAGTACAGAGGTTGTCATTGACAATGTACTGATGGATTTAGATAGGAGGCTTGATGAAGATTTATTTTTACATGTGCATGGAGAAACTCCATCTCAAACGCAGTGATAGGAACACAGTGGACATACTTCGAAACAAGAAGGGCCGTCAAGACAACCAAAATCATCAGAACAAGCAAATCCATCAAAACAGCGGGAGCTTTTAGAACAACAAGAAGAATCTAAATAGCCTAAAATTTCAGAGGAGCTTGCTCAACCTGAACAAATCATGAGAAATCCTCATGTTTTGTAGACTCCTCTCAATGAGGAAAGAAATCTAAAAAGAGACAGAGAGGAGGCCACTCCTTTCACCATACCTGTTAATCAAACCTATGCTAAAAAGAGAAGGTTAAACCCATTTTTTGAACAGGAATACACCGAGGAAATAGCAGGCAACACAGTGGCAGAAAAAACTAATAGTGTGCATACTATCCCTTCAGCAGGTTCACCATCTACCTCACAGTTCCAGGTATTAGAAAGGCAATAGAGCACAGAGGTATCATCCTTGAGGGCTCCCACGGGACAAAGCCTAGATATTAAAGAAAAATACAAAGAAATCAAAGCAAGGAATGAAATATTAAAACTGCAAAGCTATGCACATTATTTAAAGATGGCTCCACCAAACCAGACAAGTTTGATGTTAGCCTTTGACGTAAAGGAAGGCAAGATGTAAATGATATTTCTTAAGCCAACAGTGCAACAACCAAGATCAATGGCTGAATATTTGAAAACTGATTTTGAAGTTTTGGCAAAGGATATTCACCCAATTGATCAAATAGAGCTACATAAGCAAACAAGGGAAATGGTCTACTCCACATTGACCAACAAAGCAATCACAACTCATCAACTGAAGAACTCACTAAATAACACATCTGCATAGCTTCAATTAGAAAAGGCCTCTTCTCAGGCCAAAGGAACCAGAATAAAGACTTTGGAAGACTTGGTCATAGAGCATGATCCCAAGGATATCAAAGCAGCAGACCAATTAATAAAGAAGAAAAATGATGACATATCTGCACTAAAGAAGCAACTCAGGATTCCTCTTCTCCACCATCCTCAAATTGCTGAAGTTTTAGAAAAACAGAAGGAGGAAGAACTTTTGGACTTGGTCCTTAAGTTGAATGATCAATTAAAGGAAATTGAGAAAGAATTGGATAATTTGATGTAGCCTAAGCAGAGTGAGCTAGCCACTACTCCACAGACTGTAATACCTACAATTTCCATAGTAGTACCCTCCACCTTGGCAGCTTCCTTAGCATCAACGATTCCAACAACAACAACAACATTGCCAGTAGTAGGTACTACTTTAGCCATAGGTACATCGACTAGTACAGGTATAACAACAAAAAAAATAGATGAATTGGTTAAGGCTATGGAACAAATGAGCATCGAGGCCATAGAACTTAAGAAACTCAGAGAGCAAGTGAGAAGCCTAGAAACTAGTTTTTCACTTGCACAAATACAGCACAAAGAAGAGACCTAGGAAAACCAAAGGATGGAAGAAAGAATAAGAATCCTTGAAAATGATTTGACTCTAGAAAAGTCATTGCAAGATATCAAGGATATACTGTGGATCAATATCATTGATTCCATCAATGATATTTGGCCTTCCATTCAAGTTATTTTTTAGCAGACTGAATTAGTCAAAATAGCCATGGAATCGATACAAAAGGCAAAGGAAGAGCTAGGAGACAAGCCTGAGGAAGAAAATCAGTTGATAGAGTTTTTGAATAGTAGAAACATGTATTATCTAGATGAACTAGAGATTCAGGACAGAACAACAACTATTATTGAGATAAAGAAGGTTCTTACTAAAAGGAACCTAATGCTTAATTTGGAGAAAAGATGTCAAAGCATTCAAGCAGACATCGACAACTTTATGTTAAAATATGGCATTTTGAGAGAAAAAGGACTTCCTATTGCACTGGTCATACATGAAAAATTAATGACACAGGAAGATTACATTAAATGATTGAATAAACAGTCCAAGAGCCAAGCTAGTTGTTCTGGAGTAAAAGCATTGCCTACAGGGAAAGTACTCTATGATGGCTTGGAGAATCTATTCTATATAGAACATGAAGTGAAACAATTGTTCATCAGCAAACCAAATTTTTCCAAATATACATAAGTTGATGAAGTCTATAGGAAAATGATCAGAATAAAATTACCAGATAGTGAGTGGCGGACCAGTTTGACAGATTTACTATAAAGTCACTACAGTAAATCTGTGAGGTAAAATATGTCTGTAATGTAAAAACAGGTAATACAGGATTAATCAGCACATGTAAAAAGTATCAGTAGGTTAAAGATAAGAGTGAATCTAGCACATAACTACCAAGGCAACTGCAAGAGCCAAATCCGAATTCCAGCAGCCAACACATTCACAAATAAAGGGACAGTAAGAAAACATTTTTCCATCTATCTCTATCTTCGTGTTGAAGATATTTTTTGTTTCCTAGAATAATTCTCATATCGTTATAAGATATTTTGTACTAAATTTTGTATAAATACTTCACAAGTTGAAGTAATTAGTGTGGATTAAAAAACATTTTTGGAGACATTTTGTTTTAAGCTAAGGAGCTATTGTACTCAAGACTGGACTGGTTTACTAGATTATGAAATAAAGCTGAGGACATTTCACTCGATTCTTGTGCACAGTTGGAACAAATAAGTATCATTTTCTCATGTTTAGATATTGTATTCTCTTTATGTTATGAAATATTCATATGTGTTTCTTATATAATCTTAAAAGCAAACAATGAATGATATCATTAGAATTAGCCTAATTTCTCTCTGTTTTAACTGTTTTCTTTATTTATGTTTTCTACCAAACTACCTTGGTCTGGGGATCCTTAATTTCCCCCTTACTTGCGTAGTTTATCCCCCTTTTTTCCCATAGTACAAGATTCTTCATTGCCCTTTGCTATGAGCCATCCTTCCTTTCTTCGTTTTAATCCTTGTTAAGGATTCCTCATTGCCCTTAGCCCCAGTTAGGATTTTCATACATTTAAACCTATAAATTTGCTCTTGTTGTGTTAGCCTGCCATGTGGACTCTTACATAAGTGATAAATCAAATCCAGTTAAGCCTTTCTTGATTGACTCCATATCCCAATGACCTAAATATTTGCTCTGCCCATCTGTACTCTTTATTCCACCACCCAATCAAAACAAACAACCCTAAACATTAAGAACTAGCCTGAAATATTATTTAAACAAAGTTAAATCCTAAAGACAGAGCCCTCTCTAGACTTAGGTTAGCTAGAACCTAAGTCTAAAAGATTTGTTTGTGGTTACCTCGAGCCATTCCTTCTTTAATAACTTCTAAGGAAAAACCTGAGTGATAACAGAAGGAAAACCTCATCTCATATGACATATTTTAAAGAAATATCATCAAAATTATTGCCCAAGATTAGGTTTGAAAACCCATAGTGGCACTTTAGAAATATCATAAGAATTATTACCCTATATTAGATTTGAAAACTCATGGTGACATTGCCTAAGTTATGGGAATCCATTATAAACATTTTCAGCCCATTTTATTGCCACATTATGATTGATATACTATGCCATTCCTATCCTAATCCTAAAATTTAATGTGGGTTGTGAATATTTCTAGATAAACAATCAGTCTCTCTTTTTTGTATTTGGCTAAACTTGTGATTCAACAACCCCAGTAATGAATTTTCCTGTAATAGATTCGTCTCCACCATCCATAGCCATGTGAGAACCCTCCTCTTCAAACTAAATTAATCATTAATTCAATCCATAATAAGAATGAGCCCTTGAACTCCTACAAAATTGGCATGATCCTCTATTCATCCAACATCTCTAAAGTTTAAGGGAAATTTCCATTCATAAAAAGATAATGGCCATCTTTCTTTGTTGGAAGACTTGTAGAATTTCCAATCATATTAAGCTCAGAATATGATGATTATGGAGAGGACATTACCTAGACATCAATGATGCTTATGGAAAAATCATCAACATCGACCTTTGAATTCTTATTTTCATCCTCTTTTATTTCATTTGACTTAGCTTCGTCTTTTGATTTTGCTGGCAAGAATTATTCATCTCAAGTCTAAAATCCATAGAATCCAAATGTGTGCTTATTTCTAATGAAGCTACAATGATCCTTTGAGGTTATAATGAATTTCAATGTGTGGAGGAATATAGCTATACACAAAACCCAACACATCGAAAGGATTTTCCTCTCTAGTGCTCACACTTACCCTACTTCCTTGTAGCTAGACAAATACCACTATAATGATCTCTTACAATAATTTTCTTCCTTGCATTCAATTTTCTATGAGGTATCTATTATTTTGTCTTGTTTGGAATTTCCAATACTATAGTTTTCAGACAAAATAAAACCATCAATGGTCTTTCCACCATTAAATTTTGCTTGTTTGGTGCTGGTGAAGTTTGTAATTCACTAACCTATCACTCCCATTCCTTTGTTTTGTGTTGTTACTGCTCGCATGAAGTAGGCTGAAAATGTCGAACCAAATCCATGCATTTCCTCCACCTCTTCCTTTTCCAATGGTAATAATGACTTTCACTACTTCCATAGGTGTAATATCACAACATAAGTCATCTAGTTCATGACAATTCAATAGCTTATGTTGGTGTGTGAAGGTAACCTCCTCTAGTAAATCCATAATTGTCTCAAATGCTTCTACCAATACTTGAATTGGTTGGAAACATTCATCTCCAACCCCCATAATGTTTAAGTAACACATCCACTCCTCATCCTTAATTTCCATGTCTTAGATGACATGGGAAGTCTCCAAGGCCATTTCAACTTCACTCTCCAATTTTCGAATATACCTTGAAGTAGGGAAGACAATATTATAATTTCAATCATAATCCTCTATCTTTCACACTTCAGGTATGTTGGCATTATGATGCATGTGTTGTCCTTGATGAAAACTCACTTGTAACAGAACATAATATGGTAACTAGATGAAGCCATAGGCTAGTTCAGAGGTGATAGAGTGTTGGAATGAAATAACAGAATGATGGAACAAAGGCTTACAAATTAGAATCAGAAGTTTGATAAAGGTGAATATTTGAATATCTATATGCGGGTTTGTCAAGACCAAGTCACGTATACATCCAGGTACACAGAAGTAAAGTAGCGTACATGCTAGTGCACTAATTTAATAATACCAAGGGCGCTTACCATTGTATTAGCCCACAATATTGATAGCAGTAATGGTTAGTTTATCCCATCCAAGATTACCATGAGAACTAGTGTAGTTTTGACTCATGGTATTGGCTAAGGCCCTAACTATATAAGGAGGTGAAGATAAAAGTGCTAAATGTGCATGTGAAAGGGTTTTTGATGAATACTTAAATCCGAAGTATATTTGCATTGTAAGGGCCATAGTTGATACATAGATCTGAAATAATTATGCATCAGTGAATGCAATGATGGATCAGGATCATGAGACCTAAAATGAGTTTCCATTGTATGATCTTCTCTTGGATTGTCTAGATCTAAGTATTTACACATGTTTTTATCTCTTATTATTATGACTTAGGTCTTTCTCAAGTTCTAAATAGTTGCACAATTTTAGGTCAAAATTTGTAAATCTATACACAAGTTGGTCTCGATTAAGTCATGTACACACATGAGTTCATTTCTTCAAAGTTGTGTACATAAAGAAAGGGTTTATGTTCATAAATGACATATCAAACTAATTAATGTTGTTGTATCTCTATTGTATTTCAATGATGTTCTCATGTTGTTGTAGGTTGAGTGAAAATGTTTGAAGTATAACTAATTGAATGATGAAGTTGAATATGGTTACATGTTGATTGATTGAAAATATTATTGATGTTGCTAACTATATGAGGGTTCTGTAAGCTAACATAATATTTCAGAATAACTCTGGTCAACTTTGTCTAATTCATAACTACAAGCTTTTAGTATAATGAGATCTGTACAAAGGTTTCTTTACAGAAAAGCATGTATACATGCGGGTTGCCTTAAGTGAAGTAGTGTATACATGTTGTCATATGAATGATCAGGGTTGCAGTTGATTCTATGTGTTGAATTATTCTGAGTTTAGTTCTATGTTGTGGTTACAATGATCTCATTGTTCTGTTTGAATTAATTTGGTGTTTTCTTCGGTTGATATACAAGTTGTGATGTATTAAATCACGCTAATCTAGTGAAAAAATTTATGAAACATTGTCCATGGATATTGTTGAGGGTTGGAGCCTTCAGTGAGCAAGTCGAAGCTTCCTGCCAGTAGTAGATGGTAATTAGATCAAGGGGTTGGAGCACCCTTCCAATAGGAGCTAGAGAATGAGTGAAGGTTGTAGCCTTCAACAGGTGTGTGCCTACTTATTGGCATGAGACTACACTACTACAAGAATGTAATAAGTTTTAGATATTAATAAGTTTGGAGACTATGACAACAACAACAATGGTTTCACCCACATTGGGTTTTTACCTTAAATCCTGGTGTTCATGTGTGTTTCTTTTGTCTGACACTTTTTTTTTTTCATACTGCACCTACCTGTTGCTTATCAAATTCTTGATAAATGTCCTATATTATCGTTTAATCTAAACACATAAAGAATTAGTTATTTTACAAGTTTACTAAGCATACATTAGTTTATTTTACAAGAGTCATGTACATATGCAAGATGAGTTTAGTAAATTTCCATACATATTTTAGAAAAAGGAAATTATTATTGTGATTTTTTAAAATATTGATTCACTTGCCCTCCTGCCCCCCTCAATATTTTTCCCAACAATTAGAGTTAGAATAGGTCCTTCAAAAGAAGCTTGATCGCTTGAAGGAAGATCTCCCAATGTGAGCAATCAAGATAGAATGATATCTATGAGACCACCACTCTTCAATGAAAATAATTTAATATATTGGAAGAGAAGAACTAGATCCTATATTTAGTCCCTTGGAGCAAATGTTTGGGAAATTTTGGAAGAAGGTTACCAATATCTAGTTGCAGTTCCCACAAAGGCAGCAAAAAATAAGACGTATGAAGCAAATCCCAAATTTGTCAATGCATTATTGGGAAGTGCGACATAATCAAATTTTTTCAAAGTTATGCAATTAAGCACAACAAAAGAAATATGGGATAGAAGCATACAAAGTTATGAAGTTTATACCAAGGTAAAAAGTGCTAAACTCTGAACTCTCAAAATTCAATATGACACTATGAGAATGCATAATGATGAGAGTATTTTTAGTTTCTTTCTATGTATAGATGAGATTGTAAATCGCATGAAAAATATGGGTGAAGAAATAAAGGAAACCAGATTAGTAGAGAAAATATTAAGATCTCTAACTCCTAAATTCAAGTCAAAAGTGTTTTCCATTGAAGAGAAGCAGGATTTGTAGACTCTCACTATTGTTCAACTCCAAGGGATCCTGACTACTTTTGGAATGAGGAAAGTAGGTCCCTCAAAAGTCATAGAAGTCGCATTTAAGGCATCTTTAAAAGGAAAATAAAAGAAAGAAAACAAGGAATCATGATATATCTCAAATACGATGAGGTGAACTTTCTAAAGAAACTTAAAATGGGCATCGGGTGGTTCAGAGGTAAGCTTCCCTTCAAATATTTTTCTTGTGGTAGAGTTGGTCATTATGCTGCTAAATGTCCTCATAAAGACAACCATGAAAAAGGGAAGGATACTGCAAATGGTAATAAGAGACAGTTTGATAATAGAATAAGTTATTATACTCATGAAGATAATGATGTCTTCTCAAAGAGTGAACAAGAAGAATATGATCAATATCTTACATTACTTATGGCTTCTGAGAAATTTATTAATGAGTCTAATGATACATTTGTGGATGCTTTGGAGGAAAAAAATTTCTTTTAAGAAATTGCACAACAAAAAATTTCTTGGAAAAAAGAAAAGTAGCATAGATACATCGAAGCATCAACTCATAGAAAAGGAAAATCATAATGAGAAGTTAGAATGTGAAGTAGTAAGTCTAAGAAAGGAACTTGAGAAAATAAAAAATTTAATATTAGATTTTATAAAGGATCTGAAACCTTGGATGAAATTATGAAGGTACACTGCTCTCCTCTTATGAAGACGAGTCTTGGATACACTAGAGAAACATATCAAACAGAAAAGTCTTCAGTGACTACTGGAAGCTATTTAAATGTAGCAAAACCTAATCAGCAAAGCTTTAGTCCTCAACAAAAGAATAAAGGAATTCCATTGGGTAAATCATGTTCACTTTAATCCAAGGATAAAAATCAATAGAAGCACCAGTCAAAAGTTAAACAACACCAAAAGATTCTATGATGACAAAATTTTCTTCTTCTATGGAAAATGTTTCTCATGTCATAATTTTGGTCATAAGGCTTCTTAATGTGTTACATAAAAAAACATCATGACTAGAGAAGAAACAAAACAAAGGAATGAGACAAGAGTTAAGAAGAACACTTATAATAACTTCTCACCTCTTAAAGATGAAATTGAATTCTCATTTTGCAATAAATTTGGATGTGAAGAATCTGAATGTGAGAGAAGATTACAACCAACATCTCAAAATGAGAAAATATCAGAAAATTCTAAGGTATGGGAAAGGAACGAGGTACAATCTGAAAGCTATGGCATAGCATTGTTTGGAGAAGCATAATAAAAGCAGTGGTACATTGATAGCGGATGCTTAAAAAACATGAAAGGTGATAAAGATAAACTTATTTCATACAATGCTTTAGAGAAAGGAAAGAATGTCACTTTTGGAAATGACTCACCTGCTGTAAGTAAGGGTAAAGGTTCTGTTTCTCTAAAATAAAAGGTTAAGGATGGTAATGTTATGTATTTTGATGGATTAAAGAATAACTTGTTGAGTCTTAGCCAAATGTGGGACTAAGGAAATGAGGTGGTATTCTGATCAAAAGAATGTGTGTTCATGAATTTAACATAGGAAATACCATAATAAAAGGAACAAAATGACCAAGCAATTTGTATATATTGAAGGTGGCCAAGAACAATGTTACCTAGGTAACGTAGAGCAAAACTTCTTATGGCACGGAAGGTTGGGACATCTAAGATTCTCTCAAATAAGGAAATCAAGCAGGCTCAAAGTTGTTCGTGATCTACCCAACATCACCCTACCGAAAATTACCATATGTAAGTCATGTCAATTCGGTAAGGAAACTAGAGTTCAATTCAATGCCAAAGAAGGATCAATAGGTAAGCCTCTTGAACTTATACATATTGATTTTTGTGTACTAGTAAGGAAAAAGTCACTTCGTGGAGAACAATACTATATCTTATTCATTGATGACTTTTCCAAAATGTGATTGACTAGTTTATTGAAACAAAAAGATGAAGAATGTGATAAATTTAAAGTCTTCAAAGAATTATTTGGAATGAATTAGATATAAAATTCAAATGTCTCAGATCTGACAGAGGAGGAGAATACATATCAGATGAATTCTTTGATTTGTGTGAACAACATGGCATAAAAAGACAATTTTCTATAGCTAAAACTCCTCAACTAAATGGCATGGAAGAAAGAATGAAAAGAACTATTCAACAAATGGATCATGCTATGTATGATGAGTTTGGATCTCTTGACACCTTTTGGGGCGAAAATAGACATACTGAAGTAGATATTCTCAAAAAGGTTGATGTTCATGTGAATAGTGATAAAACTTGGTATGAACTTTGGTATGGTAAATCTCCCACTGTGAAGAATTTTAGAGTTTTTGGAAGCAAATGTTTCATAAAAAATGATGATCAAAAAGTTGGTAAGTTTGAAGCTATAGCAAATGAAAGAATACTTCTTGGTTACTCATCTTGAAGAAAAGGATACAAATGTTACAATAAGAGACTTCGGAAAATTGTTCAATGAATTGATGTTGTGATTGATGAAGCATGGATAGATCCAAAAAAGGTAACATCAACAAAAGAGGATGATGATGATTAATGCTTTCCCACATAAAATCACAATGATGTAGAAGAAGAAACTAATGAAGCAAAATAAGACGACACATCAAAGAAAGAAAATGCTTCATTCAGGTTTGTTCAAAAGAATCATCCAGAAACTCAAATTCTAGGAGGATAGGAATTTGGGGTACAAATAAGAAGAAACCTTGTAGGATCTTCTAGTTATCTAAATCTATTATTAACCACTAGACCACAAAATGTAAATCAAGGTAGTAAAAGTGAATTTTGGGTTAAGGTCATGAATGAAGAACATGATCAAATTGAAAAGAATGACACCTGGGAATTGGTTCGAAGGCCTCATGATAAAAACGTTATTGGGACAAAATGGATATTCAAAAATAATTAGAATGAAAATTGAGAGGTCATTAGGAACAAAGATATACTTGTTTGTAAAGGTTATGCCCAACAAGAAGGTATAGACTTTGAAGAAACATTTGCACCAGTAGCCAGACTTAAAGCCATAAGAAAGTTTATTGTACTTTCAATTTTTCGACATTTCAACATTTATCAAATTGATGTAAAATATTGTTTCCTAAATGGACATCTAGAAGAAGACATATATATATTGAAAAACCACAAAGATTGATTTTTGGGAATGATGAAATCCTTGTATGAAAACTCAAAAAGGCTTTATATGGGCTAAAACATGCTTCACAGGCATGGTATTATCATCTTGACAAATATCTTCAACAACAAGGTTTCACGAAAGGATCCACAGATAGCAACTTGTAGACACAAATTGAGGCTGTTAAAATGCTAATTATTGTTGGTTATGTTGATGATATCATCTTTGGAAGTAATGAAGAATTTATGAGCCAAAAATTTGCTTCTATTATACAAGAAGAATTGAAATGTCTTTACTTGGGGAACTAACCTATTTTCTTGGTCTACAAGTGAAAAAAGAAAAATATGGCATCTTTCTCTCACAAACAAATTATCTCAGGCAGATTCTGAAGAAGTATTGGATGGAAGATTTCAAACATGTATGTACTCTAATAATGACACGATGTAGCCTCAATTCTAATGATTATTCTACCGCGGTAAACCAACCAGAGTACAAATATATGATTGGAAGTTTGTTTCATCTAACAGGTACCAGACGAGATATCATGCATGCAGTTGGGATTGTTGGATGTTTCCAAGCCAATCGAAAGGAATCACATCTTCAGGAAGTAAAGATAATATAAATTATCTCCAAGGAACCCAAGACTTTGGTCTATGATATCCTAAATATGCAGATATTACCCTTCATGCTTACACATATGCATATTAGGCTAGAAATGTTCATGACTGGAAAAGAACTAGTGGAGGTGCATTTTATATGGGGCCTTGATTGGTATCTTGGTTCAACAAGAAACAAAGTTCCGTTACCTTATCTACAAGGGAACCAAAATATGTGGTTGTTGCATCTTATTGCACATGACTTCTTTGGATTATGCAAACATTACAGGATATACAAATCAAATGTTTTCCACCCATCTCCATCCTATGTAATAATACAAGTGCTATTAGTATTTAAAAAAATCCTGTTATGCACTTCAAGACCAAGAATATTCCAATTAAGTATCACTTTCTATGAGAACAAGTTCTTGAGAAAAAGGTTAAATTGGAGTATGTTCCATCCAAAGAAGAAGTTGTTGATTTATTTACTAAACCTCTTCTCGGAGAAGCATTTGAATATCTCAGACAAAAACTGGGAGTTGGCTCTACCTCATTTTGCTGTTAATCTAGTCTGATCAGTCTACAAGTGAAAATTCAGAAGATTTCTTTCTATACGTGAGCTTCATGAATTATAGTCACGTATATATGCAAGTTTCTTTGTAGACATTTGCTTATGTTTTCCTCTGATAGAAACATAGTGGGACAGACTGAAGATCACTTTTGACATGCTATTGGCATCTATGATTTGATTTTTCATGGTCTGGTGTTGATGGGTATAGTCTACTGATATGATATTGAGTTATGTTTTTTCCCATTGATATTTATTTGATTGATGAATATTCTTTTATGAATGCGTTTTTGACAATGAATAGGTAGCATAGGTTCAAGGGGAGTATTAGCCTTACAGAATATAATACATTGTTGGCATTATGGTTGTTGAATTATGATACTATTAAGATATTTTGGTCTCAGTTATTAATGTCATATCTGTCATTTGATTTATAGGTCATGTGGAGGCCTATGATGTAATAATTTTCATATTCAACGATGTATGGACTTTGGAGGTCATGTCAAATATCTAATCCCACTTGGTTGGGTGGTTGAGTCAAATAGTTATCCCCACTTGTTTGGGTGATTGATGTAAGTAGGATTCCCTGGTGATAGGAAGGTCATACTCAGTTGAGTTATAGAGTCATGTTCTTCATTTGAAAATCCTTCTGATGATTCAGCATGTGTGCAGGGGTAACATGGATAGTATAGTGAAAATCAGATTCAAATGGGGATCTATGGCTCGCTGTTTTCCCTTTATGTCAAATGGTGAGAGTATTTTGGTGTTTGAATATCGGTTATTTGATTTATCTAACATGTTTCTATAGGTTGAGGTCACCAACACCAACATGGTTGCCATCAAGTCCAAAGGGGTATATTGTTGGCATTATGATGCATGTGTTGTCCTTGATGGAAACTCACTTATAACAGAACAAGTATATGGTAACTAGATGAATCCACAAGTTAGTTCTTAGGTGACAAAGTGATGTAACAAAATAAAAGAATGATGAGACAAAGGTTTACAGATTATAATGAAAAGTTTGATAAAGGTGAACATTTGAAGATCTATATGATAATTTGATTCCTTGAATTGGATTTTCTATGAGGTATATATTATTTAGCCTTGTTTGGAATTTCCAATCCTATAGTTTTCATACAAAATGAAAATATCAATGGTATTTCCAACATTAAATGTTATTTCTTTGATGGTGGTAATTTTTGTAATTCAATAACCTATGACTCCCATTCCTTTGTTTGGTATTACTTCTCCCAAGAAGCAGGCTAAAAATGTTGACCAAAATCCATTCCTTTCCTCCACCTATTCTTTTTCCAATGAGAAATAATGACTTCCACTACTTCCACACGTGAAATATCACAACAGAAGTCAGCTACTTCATCACAATTAATTAGCCTATGTTGGTGTGTGAAGGTAGCCTCCTCTAGTAAATCCATAATTGTCTCAAATGCTTCTTCTAATGCTTGACTTGGTCAGAAACCTTCATCAGCAACCCTCATAATGGAGAAGTAACAAATCCATTCCTCATCCTCACTTTCCATGTCATAGATGACATGGGAAGTGGCCAAGGCCATTTCAACTTCACTCTCCAACTATCAGATATAACATTAAGTACAAAAGATAAGATTAAAATTGCAATCATAATCCTCTATATTTCACACTTCGGGTATTGGTATGTGCCTCACTAAGGTGGGTCACAAATTCCAATTATGTCACTCATCATGTAATTATTTGAACATATTCCATTGCTTCCTATCAAGAAAATCCAAGCTCCAATCCTTCCCACCACTCCATATCATAGCATGGGTCTAACTATTTGTTGTGCCTAATTGAAGAGCTTATTTCTCCTTTTGGTTATATTTTATAAATCCATATAGTTTCATAGAAGGCATCTTGTCATTATCATCTCAAGCCTTAAGCACAACTTGAGCACCATATTCTCTCCACCATCTCTCAACTTCCACAACTAGGACATTTGCACTACAAAACACATAATCTAAATACATTCTCAGATATGAATGATTATTAGAGTTATTCTTCTTCATGTCTTCCTTATATTTCCTTGAAGGAAAACCTCATCTCATATGACCTCTTTGAAAGAAATATCATCAAATAATCACCAAAGATTAGGTTTGAAAACCCACTGTGGTGCTTTAGAAATATCATGAAAATTATGACCCAAGATTAGATTTGAAAACTCAATGTGATGTTGTCTAGGTTCTTGGAATCCATTATAACATTTTTCACCATATTTTCTTGCCACTATGACTAAGATGTTGTGCCATTCCTATCCTTATCCTAAAAGTTAATATGAGTTGCGAATATGTCTGCATAAACAACTAGTCGATCTTGTTTTTTATTTGGCTAACCTTGTGTAGATTCAACAAAACTAGTGATGAATGTTACTATAACAACTTCCCCTCCACCATACATAGCCATGTGAGAACCCTCCTCTTTAGACCCAATTACTGATGAATTCAATCTCTAAGTAGAATGAGGCCTTGAACTCTTGGAAAATTGTTATGATCCTCTATTCATCCTAGAGGACTCAAGTTGGCAAAGGCTAGGTTGGACCACAATGACCATCCTTGTTAAATCAAATTTGAGTTTTTAATGTAAAGATTTTGAATCCCTTCCTCATGGGGTAAACTAATATTCTAGAATTTTTGGCTTTATAAATACACAGGAATTTCCTGGTATTCTTGTCATTAAATTATTGTGGCTCTCTTTGCTCCACAATTTACTCTTTGTTAGTTGTCGTAGGATTTGATGCATTTTGTTAGGATATTTCGACACATAGCAAAAAGTTAAGTATAACTTGGTCTAGTATAGATTTAGGTAAAGTGTGTTTCTTTACTATGTACATTTTGTAACTTACAATCCGACGGTCACGATATGTAGTGATCTGACGGTTCATTCTCTTCTTGGTATTACAGACACTTGATCCGTGGCTTAACACCCGATTGGTCCATGATCTCTATTTAAAGAGCATGGAGGGTCATCTGTAGGGTAACCCTTCATGACAAAAGATTATGTAAATTTTCATTCTTTTTATTAATATATTGCCTGAAGTGGCCGCTTTGGCTCAGGCCGTGGACTGTTTCCCTCTTTGAGGGTTTTAACCACGTCAAAAATACTGGTGTATTGATTTGTGATCTGTTTTTGAGTGGTGTACTTTGGTGTTCTATCTAAGGAACTTACCCTGTAAATTCCTATATGGTATCAGAGCTATTTGAGGGCCGCGTCCATTGGTGATCCAAATCTGAAGCTGGTAGAACTGCATCCGACCGTCATTTCCTATATCTACTGTTTCTGACTACTTTCTGGCCGAGAGGACTACTCTATTGTGTTGGGAGCATCTGTTTCATTAAGGAACCCCTTTCGTTTCATGCAAAAAGGTTTCTGGTAGCCCTAGCTACGTCATTTTTAAGATCTGGAGGTATACAGTGTTTATTTGCAGTTTACAGTTATTTTCTCTCTGTTTATTTCGGTTTATTTAGCTTTTTTTTATTATTATTACCGGATCTATACCTTTAATTTCTATGTGTGCTCTTTGCCCCGTGACTCTATGTGATCTGGGCAAATGAGAAATAGAAAGGAAGGATTTTTCTCATGCGTATGCTCTTTTCTGCTATGCCTTAGTGTGATCTCGGAAAATCAGAAACATTGAGGAAAATATTTAGCTTCCAACTAAAGCTAACTTCGAGTCGTAAGGTTCATTTTTCTTTTGTATGTCCATGTTGGGTTTTTTGTTTTTTAGGGAAAAAGAGATTTCTCAAAGTAAGCACGCAGCCCAAAGCTTTTTTTCGCTGCGCCTTAGTGCGATCTCAGAAAATCAGAAACATTGAGGAAAATATTTAGTTTCCGACTAAAGCTAACTTCGAGCTGTAAGGTTCTTTTTTTTTGTATGTCCGTGTTGGGTTTTGTGTTTTTTGTTTTGTAGGGAAAATGAGCTTTCTCAAAGTAAGCATGCAGCCCAAAGCTTCAGCGACTAAAAAAAAATAAAAAAACCCCTTCCTCTTTTCCAAAAATTACTAAACTTTTAGTTTAGCTCACTTGGTCCAAAGCTACTTTATGGGAGTAGATGTCTTGAGTTCAAGTCTCCTTTTTTTTTTTAGCTAATTAGATTAAGTTTGGAAAGGGAGCGGATTATTTTTTAACATTATCATTCATTTCCGCACATTCCCGCACTTCGTCGACATCTTCATCAAATTTTCTTCAGAAAGCCATAACTTCTTTATCCGAAAGCCATTTTTAGAGCTGTTTTTTTTTAACCAGCCTAATTTTTCAAGATATTTCCATTGGGACACTTAGTTTCAGCATCTATAGCTTTAGTTTCTATTAAAATGGAAAGTCCATGCCATGTTATTCTTGACAGCACCAACTACTTCCAATGGTGGTCCTACATTGTGGATTTACTTAGAAGGAAAGGTCTCTATAGAATAGCCTCAGGCCAAGAAACCAAACTGAAAGATGAGGATAAGGCAACTAAATGAGAAAATAGGCAAGATCAAGCATGAGGGTTGATAGGGATGTCTATTTCTCTAGATCTTAGATTCCATATTGTAGAACTTGATACTCCTGAGGAAGCAATGAAACAGATCACTAAAGTTTTTGGAATTAAAAATGAACTTAAAGCCCATCAACTCGAAAATGAGTTGCTTACATTGGACCCCAATAATTTTTCTTGCATTGAAGATTTTTTGTCCAAGTTCAAGACCCTTAGACTTCTCTTGGAAGGTGTTAAGGTTAAGAAAGAAGATAGTAACCTTATCTATTCCATTCTTACCAAGTTGGGATCAGCCTATTCTGTGTTTGTTTCCACCTTCCATTCTACAAGAGAAGCCTTCATTTCTCAAGGACAAGCCTACAAGTCCCCTTCCTTTGATTCCTTTTGTGACTCTTTAATAAGAGAACAAAAAAAACTCTTACACCTTGGTATTCTTCATCTTGGAAACTCTTCTAAGAAAGCGTTAGCTGCCCAGCAGCAACCAAATTCAAAGAATCCTAAGATGTTGTATCCTAAAAGGAATGGTCCTAAACCAAACAAGGGTCCTAAGCAATTTTAGCCTCAAAATGAAAAATCATTTCAACAAAATGATAAGACAAATAAAAACAAAGGGAAGAAGACTGATAGACATTGCAACTTTTGTAATCGAGATGGCCACTTAGAATACAAATGCTTTAAGAAGATGGAAGCCTTGGAAGCAGCAATGAAGAAGCATAACATCCATTTGGAGCACTCTTCGACTTCAACTTCATCTTCAGGAATAGCACTTTCTACATGTGGTTTTCAAGCATCTCGGTCTGGCTATGCACTAAATGTATCTTCTTCTTCTCATTCCCATGAGTGGCTCATTGATTCTGGAGCTTCTTATCACATGGCCAAAAACAAAGTCATGTTTTCTTCTTTAAATGATTGTAACACCAAAAATATATATGTCGGTTATGATAGATCTCTTATTGTTGTAGGGATTGGAACTGTTCATATAGACAATGGTCAATTTAATGATGTATTATGTGTTCCAACCTTATCCTGCAACCTTCTATCTGTATATCAGATAACTCATTCAGGTTAAGGTAAAATCATTGAATTTTCACCTCACGATGTTGTAATTAAGGACGTAAGAGATCCTAGACAGATTTTAGCTACTGGCATTGCTGATGATTCTACAAGGTTGTATAAGTTTCACAACTTTGGGTCATCAAATTTTCCCTGGGTATTTGTTGCTCATAACGATGAAGTGAGCAAACTTTGGCATGAACGATTTGGTCACTTAAACTATCGCTCCCTTCAGAATCTATGTAAAGAAAATATGGTGACAGGTCTTCCAATGGTATCTTGCAGAGATGGTGTTTGTTCCAGATGTGTACTCAGAAAACATCATCGGGATAGTTTTCAAAAACGTGCCTCTTGGCACGCCTCAACCCCTTTATAGCTTGTGCATAGTGATTTGTGTGGTCCACTTCCAATTGTTTCATTCTCTGGCTACAAGTATTTCTTAACTTTCATTGATGATTTCTCCAGATGCACTTGTGTATACTTCTTAAAACTCAAGACTGAAGTATTTAACATTTTCTTTCCCTTTAAGGCCTTTGTTGAAAAACAATCTCGATATCAAATTCTTAAGCTAAGATCTGATAATGGCGGAGAATATGTTAACAACAAATTCATCAACTTTTGCACTGAGAATGGAATTCAAATGCAACATACTGTTCCATATACTCCACAAAAAAATGGTGTAGCTGAAAGGAAGAATCGCACCTTAAAGGAAATGGCTAATTGTATGCTTCAATCTAAAGGACTTGGTCTTAATTTTTGGGCAGAAGCAATTAACTGTGAAAATTACATGATAAATCGCACTCCTACTAAGGTTTTAAAGAATATCACTCCACAAGAAGCATGGAGCTCAATTAAACCAGATGTAAGTCACTTTCGTGTTTTTGGAAGTGAAGCATGGGCCCATATTCCAGATGAGAAACATAAATCTTTAGAACCTAAGAGAGAAAAATGTATTTTTGTTGGATATTCTGAAGATGTCAAAGGATATAGACTTATTCCACTTAAGTCCAAAAATGTTATCATTAGAAGAGATGTAAAGTTTGTTGAAAATATATCGACCTACGAGCCTAGTTCGGTGGATGTGCCACCTCTCCCTATCTCTTCTACTTTTGAAATTATTTCTTCTTCAGATGATGAAAGCGAGGACGAAAATCCTCCCCCACCTTCTCAGGATCCCCCTTCAGCTCCTCAGCTTCCAAAATGGGTCTGTGCTACTCGGGATGCAGCAGGTGATCTTGCCAGTGATCCTACAGATCAGCGACGTACACATTCTCAGTTTGATAGAGCCTCTTCTTTACTGGCTCAAGCTTCAGTGGATTATGATCCTGACACCTTTGCAGAAGCTTCAGGCCATCTAGATTGGGAAGCAGCTACGAATGAAGAATATCATTCATTATTGGCAAATGATACATGGGATCTTGTTTGTCTACCAAAGGGACGAAAAATTGTTAGATGCAAATCGGTTTACAGAACCAAGTATGGACCAGATGGGAAAGTTGATAAACATAAAGCTCATCTTGTTTCTAAGGGTTTTTCACAAGTTGAAGGCATTGACTACACTGAAACCTTCTCCCCTATTGCCAAAATGAACTCTATCCGCCTTGTTCTTTCCCTTGCTACCTCTTTCAAATGGGAAGTCCATCAGATGGATGTTAAATCTACCTTCTTGCATGGGGACTTGCATGAAGAAATCTATTTGGAACAACCTATGAGCTTTATACAAACAGACTCCAGCCTTGTATGTCAGCTTAAGAAATCCCTTTATGGTCTCAAGCAAGCTCCTCGAGCTTGGTATGCCAAAATGGATAACTTTATTTTAGAAAATGGCTTTTCTAGGTGTCGTTTTGACAATACTTTCTACACCAAGAAAGTGGGCAAGTCTCTTATCATTCTTGTTCTTTATGTTGATGATATTATCCTGACTGGTAGTGATCCCAACCTTATAAACCATGTGAATTCTAGCCTTAAAAGGAAGTTTGAAATGACAGACTTAGGACACTTACATTATTTTCTTGGTCTTCAAGTCTTGCAATCCAAGGAAGTTATTTCCCTTTCCCAGTCCAAGTATGCCTATGATATTATATGCCATTTTCACATGGAAGACTATAAGCCAGCCCCTTCTCCCTTTCAGTCTGGAGTCAAACTTTCAATCACTTGTACTTCTCCTGAAGTTGATGCTACCTTATACCATCAACTTGTAGGAAAACTTTTGTATCTAACCATACTCGTCCTGACCTTTCCTTTGTTGTTGGCCTTGTTGCTCGGTTTATGCAAAACCCACATGAAAGTCATTGGAAAGTAGCTAAAATAATACTTTGTTATGTTCGAGGTACAATTTAGTTTGGGATTCATTACAATGCCGAAGCAGCTCCTCTATTGGTTGGTTTCACTAATTCCGATTGGGTTGGTGACCCTGATGATTGGAAGTCTACTGCAGGTTATGTGTTCACTCTTGGTTCAGGACCTATTACATGGGCTTGCAAGAAACAAGGTGCCATTTCTCTTTCTTCAGCAGAAGAAGAGTATCGTGGTGCCATAGAAGCTAGTAAGGAAGCCTTGTGGCTTTGTGAGATCCTGTCAGAGTTTGGCTTTCAGCAGCAGCATCCGACTACACTTTGGCGTGATAATCAAAGTGCCATTCAACTATGCAAAGATCCAGTCCAACATCAGCACAGCAAACACATTGAACTGCACATGCACTTCATCAGAAAGCTCATTCATGACCATGTTCTTGAAGTGCAATATTGTTCAATAGATGATCAAGTTGCAGACATCTTTACAAAGGCTCTCACAGAGGTGAAGTTTACCAAACTTCGATTTATGGTTTGAGTTTAGGAAGTTGTCACTAAGGGGGGATAGGCTCTAGTGCCTGCTTCCTTCCCCTATTGTTTAATATTTTTACATCCTTCAATCCTATCCAAAGTTGTTCTTAAGGGGTGATGTTAGGATATTCCAACACATAGGAAAGAGTTAAGTATAACTTGGTCTAGTATAGAGTTAGGTAAAGTGTGTTTCTTTACTATGTACATTTTATAACTTACAATCCGACGGTCACGATATGTAGTGATCCAACGGTTCATTCTCTCCTTGGTATTACTGACACTTGATCCATGGCTTAACACTCGATTGGTCCATCATCTCTATTTAAAGAGCATGGAGGGTCATTTGTAGGGTAATCTTTCATGAGAGAAGCTTATGTAAATTTTCATTCTTTTTATTAATATATTGCCTGAAGTGGCCGCATTGGATCAGGCCGTGGACTGTTTCCCTCTTTGAGGGTATTAACGACGTCAAAAATATTGGTGTATTGATCTGTGATCTGTTTGTGAGCGATGTCCTTTGGTGTTCTGTCTGAGGAACTTACCCTATAAATTCCTACACATTTCTTAAAGAAGACACTCTCCCTCAAGACACAAATGATTATGGACATTTGAAAATAGTTACAGAACAAAATTTCACTCCCCCTTATTGAATTTCTGTGGAAATATCAGTGTAAGGCTACTTTTTATTCAAAACTATCCCCACTTAGTTCATGGGAAGGCTTATTAAACACAAAAACTGACCATCCTTTTTAAATCCAAATTCAGGATTTATTATAAATATTTTGAATCCCTTCCTCATGGGGTAGCCTCATATCCTAGCATTTCTGGCTTTATAACTACATAACATTTCCTTATATTATTTTCATTAGATTAATGTGGATCTCTTTTCTCCATGTTTTACGCTTTGTTAGTTGTGGTAGTATTTAATGCATTTCTTAAAGAAAATGTAGGACTCTATGAAATTTCAAATAAATTAGGCTTAAAAAAAACACTGAAATAGTGGATTTGAAATTTCTATATTCCATACCAAACTTATCTTAATTTATTAAACAATGAGTTGAGTCATTAAACCAAAGTAGGGATGCCCGCCTGCGAAGACTTTTTTCGCATGGTTTCAAGCTGAGTTTAAAATTTATAACGTCTCAATTACTTACAAAGGTATTTTCCTTCAGCACATGTGGACAATTAGGAATAGATGCAAATATTTATTCAAGTAGAAGTATCTTACTGGAGTTGGCGATTCAAAATATTATCAACTCCCTTTATTTTTCTTCTTGTCTCGACACAATATTGCTGATATCTCCTGAAGTAGTCAAGGCTAGTTGGAAATGGACTTAATTTTCAAGTCGTTGAAATATATCAATGCTATTGATAGAGACTTAGAAAAATGTGAAGCGCTTGTGTCTTAATTTGTCAGCAACATTCCCTCTTTCTTTTGGCATAGAATTTCTAGTAGCATGGGAATATATTCTAGTTGTCTATACCTACCAAACACAATAATCTAATTTTCTGATTTTCTTTCCCGCAAAGATAAGAATTTTTCTGATACAATTTCCTTTTTATATGAAATATTATGTTGTTTGTACAACTCTAGGTATCTCAAGGTTTCTTGAAACAACGATATGGCTCCTTTAATGAAGGAGGGAATTGATGCACTTTTGATGTACCTTTATAGAGTTCTTAGAGTGACAAATGAATTGGAGCAACTTTCATCTTCTAAAAATAGTCTTGTTGTGGTATGTAACTTTCATTGTAATGTATTATGCTACTTTAATACATAATATTTTTTCAAGTTAAACTGTGTATTCATTTGCATGTTGTCAAAAAAGGCTAATGTATGTCATATTGCATTCTAGTTTCGTAGTATATCTTAGTGACTAGACACCTTAAGATCATGTGTCCTGTGGATACTGTTGGGATGGGATCCCCTGGGGTCCATTTTGGGGAAAAGCCCAAGTTTTTATGTAAAAACACGAAAAGTCTCTACTAATTGTGGTGGCGGAGCTCATATCTAGTTAAGAGTCAAAAAGGGTTTTTACCCTCCTTTATGTAAATTTGAGTCAGCTTTTGAGATCTACCCATGGTGCGAAAACCATGGGATTGTATAAATAAGTGTGTCTTAGAGAGTATAAGAAAAGAAAGAGGAAGTCTATGGGTACGAGCAAAGAAGCCTAGCATAGAGATAGAAGTCGTAGAGGAGGGAAAGGTTGTGCAGCTGAGTGTGCAGAGGCCTAAAGTAGTGTCTGTAGCTTAGTACGTGGACCCATGCAGCTGAGTGCATAGGGAAGTATTGAGTATGTAAACCTATATTAAAGATCAATAAAGAATATTATTGCAGAAATTCTTGTGTTTCAGCTCTTTACATCTATTATGTATGATTACGATATATGCTACGATGGAATGATGTCTTTATAAAATAATGATTTATTGATGCATGAATTTACTCAATTTGTCTTGTTATTTGAACGCAATTAATGTTAAGTTATTACGCAGAGATGATAACACTGTCTATTAGGGTTATCGAACACTTAGGTGGATCCGAGTAAATACTCATCTAAAAGTAATCTATGGTGCATGTAAGTAGCTAATTCACCTCTTCAGGGTCAGGAAAAGCCAGTCATAGACCTTTGCGAAGGTCTAGAGGTTGCTTCAAGGAAGTTACCTTCATAAGCCATAAGTGCTTAAATAACTACACAAAGGAAAATCTAGGTCGCAGAAGGACATCACATTGATCTCAGGGTATGGAAACTTGGTTCCAGCATCCCCCCATACTGCTTCAGATGAGACTTCATTCTGCACACTACGGACTGATTCCGAAAGGGCCAATAGTCTAGGGATTTGTTTGGCACAACTAACCCTAAACATTGGTTAGGACCCCCTAAGCCAACAAATGGTTCCGTTGCAAGGACCAGGATGTTCATAAAGAGATGTGTGATGTTGCATCACCAGAATTTGACCAAGAAGGAAATTGAGAAGTTGTTGGATAGAAAGATCCATGAATTCTTACTGCAGGAAAACAAGAATCTGCACCTGAAAAAATAGCAGAGGTTGGACAGATATTTGTACAATGAAATACAAAAAATTTTCTTCTACACCTTTGCCATTGAACTATATGAGTGGACAACTAAATTGGGAGACAGCCAAGGGAGGTGGAAGCTTGATGGCCCAATAGTGTGGACTCTAGAATTAGTGCGACGGCTGGAAGCTTCTGATGATAAGATCACGCATGTTGTTAACCATTGGATTAATCGGGTTATAGGAGGATTTGTTACAGAGTTTGAGTTCAACACCTTTTTCAGTTACAATGAAGCAGAGCGACGTTTCTTCAAGGGATGACGAGGTAAGTATCTAAGATCTTTGAATACCTAGATTAAGATGTTGTTGTGTGAAAAATGAGTTATACCACTGCCTTGATTTTTCGAGCTATGCAAAGTGGGAAGCTCCTCAGGAAAAGAGGAAGAACATGCCTTGAATATAGCCCATTGATTGAACCTCCTGTGTGTGATGATGACGGAGTGGCATAGGATTCCTAGCAGAGCGTTGTCCAGTTGATAAGGAAGCATTTTCTGTGGATACCTCATCCGTCCACACCACCTCCACCTTCACCACCACAACATACACCTTTTCCCACAATGCCACCACCACCATCGTCGGTCAACATGTCGAATACAATGAAGTTGCCAGTTTTCAAGGGCTTTGGAAGTGAGGACCTGGATCAATTTTGGTTTGTTGTGAAGGCTACGTGGACAACACAACAAATTACAAATGATAATATAAAAAAGGCGCAGTTGGTTATTTCTCTGTAGGATCATATGCTAACATGGTATGTTAAGTACTACACCAATAATCCATTGGCATCATTAGCAGATACTTAGACTCCTTTAAACAAAGAAATTGGTAAGCCTAAGTCTACCTCGCAATCAGTAATTAGATTTAAGGAAATCATGAAGAGACCTGGGGAAATTCCATGGGAGCTAGATCAAATACTCAAGTGTATGATCTGTGAAGCTAATATGAATCTCATAGATAGTTAGCACCACGATTGGTTTATAGTCGCGCTCCTGCCCCAGTTAAGGATTTGTTTATCACAAAAAAGGATAGGTACTCAGACGGAAGGCCTGGAAATTGTGATGAAATTGCATGAAACTCCTATTCAGGATGCTTCCTTGGGGTTTCAATAGATACACACAGAATTGTAGAACTGTTGCTTGGAATTGCAGAGCTTAAAAAAAGAAAAAGCGGCATGACTGGAGGTGCGCGATGAAATTTGGTGTCTCAAGTGTAGAAACCAAGGGCATTATAAAGATCACTACCCTGTCTTTGTGAGTTACATCGCAAGAGGGGGGGTGATGCCCCTAAGGTAGGAAGGTCCAGCAGGACCAAGTGCAGAGCCCACGCTATGGTGCGCTATCTTCCAGGTGGAGGGAAAGCATGTAACAGATAATTGTTGCTTACTACAAAATTTTGTGCAAATGCCGCAACAATTGTTCTCCAATTTCTCAAAGTCGGTGGGCCATGATGAGGGCCACTATTGAGGCTATGAATTAATGATGGAGAGGACACCTACGTATCGAATGCAAGTAGAAACTCAACCTCTAGATCAGGGCGCTGGAGGAGCGTTCATAGGATATCAGGGACACAGACGAGGCCAAGGAGGAGGAGGACCTAGTAGGGGTCATGGGTAGGACATTTTCTATAATTGCGGAATGCATAGACCCTACACACAGGAGTGTATGAATCAAACATGTCTGTCATGTCAATACTAGATTTAGTTTGACCACACAATCGAAGAATGCCACGTGTTGGTGTCAAAGATGCAGGAGAAGAAGGTGAAACCTTAGAATCCTACCTAGAACTTACAGATGATGAGGGACAAGCCCCACGAGGATGTTGGAAATAATACTGAGAGGGGGGGTGAATCAGTGTTATTAAATCAATATAACTTTTTCATTTCCATATTAAGATTCATATACGCTACTTCAGTTAAGGCAAACCACGTGTATACACAATTGTGTGTAATGCAACAAGCGTATATCCAGTAAACTTATGATTCAGTTAGTTGATCCTTAATGAGTGCATCAGAACATTATTAACCATATGAACAATAAACAGGAGTAGTAAAATATAATAGATCATCACACACAAGAAGCACACATGAACACCATGATGTAAGTTGGAAACCCAATGTGGGTGAAAACCACCTACTGCAAGTCATCTCAATCTTCTTTTTAATAAGAAAATTATTTTACAATGGTTCTATACTGGTGCAGCCTTATACCAGTACGTAGGCTTCTACCTACAGAAGACTACAACCTTCTCTGATTCTCCAGACTCTCTTGAAAGGGAGCTACAACCCCCTTAGCTCTTGTACTAGATGATCCATTTAGTAGTACATAGGTGCCGACCTACTGAAATGCTCCAACCTTTACTCATTTTCCAGCTGCTATTGGAAGGGAGCTATCACCCCCTTTGCTCTTGTACTAGCTGATGTACTAGTACCTAGGTGCCAACCTACAGAAGGCTACAACCTTCTCTTTCTTCCTCTAGGTACCACGTTTCATAAATTTTCGGACTGGATACTCATGGAACACATCATCATAATCTAAAGGCCACGTTTCATCCAATTTTCATACTGGACCCATCAACAACATTAAAGCACAAAATTAATCATCACAGTAATACACCCATCAACTACACCTGCGTCATCAATCTCTGCATCACCCAATACTGAAACACTGAAACCCTGTCAACAACACAGTCACTAGAACACCGAACAAAAAACAGAACTATGCAACAATAATCAGATCCAACTACAACTTCAATTATCATATCTCATAATGTATACGCTACTATGAAGAACCAAACCCGTATACATACGCACTTTCACCAAAGCCAACCCGCGTATAGATCTGCAAATATTTACTCATAACTTTGCGGTTGTTTCAGACATGAGTCATACACAGATCATAACATTAATATAATATGACATGCGTCAATAATTTAGATCTAGTATATCCATAATCAAAACATATAATGATAAACATTCCAAGCCTTAAGATCCCAATCCATCCTTAGATCTTGTTCTCCATCAACCATTGAGATTCCTCCTTAGCTTAGATCAAGCAATGCATCATGAACCGAAAAACTGCATACTGAATCTCATACTTGATCAGATATTCAAGACTTTCTCCATACCTTTGCCTAATGGTCTTCTTCTCCTATTATAGTCTTAGGCCTTACTCAATACCATGGTCCAAAACCATTGAGAACCAATACTAGGGACCCAATACTAGGTTCAACACTTCGAACGTAATACCAAGGACCAAAACCATAGGTCTAAGTACCATGGACCCAAAAGTAAGCTTTCCCACTTGTATGCGCTTTTCCGTGCATGAAAGTGCGTGCATACGCATATGTGACTTTTGATCAGAAATCCCGCATGTATATGTGTCTTTATATATAGTGAACTTGCATGTATAACCTGCATGTATACCCTACTTGGTATATAGCGAACTTGTGTATATATGCGACTTTCTTCATTCTTTGTAGTTTGATCATCAACTCTTTGCTACTAACCTGCTGAACTATGATCTATCATCTGTATGAGTTTCCATCAAGGACAACACTGGTATCATAATGCCAACAATCTCCCCCTTTGGACTTGATGGCAAAGCTAACTTGTCATACTGAGAACTGTCATCTGATTCCTTTGAGCCGTCCTGCATTCCATGTATTATGTTGCATCTGTTATCTCTTCTGTAGATTCATCTATTTCTATATGAGTTGTTCTTCTACGAGTGGGTTGCCATCAAGTACAACACATGTATCATAATGCCAACAGAGTAGGACTCAAATGTGAATATTGTGCTACAAATCAAGATCGCGATTGGTGATGATAAGGGAAAACAACCTAAAGAAGGTGGATGGGTCTGCAAGGCCCTAGAAAAGGAGACTAGTTTTGATATGGAGCATGCAAAGGAAAAATTCATGGAAATGAGGAAATGCTTCATTGAAGCCTCTACCTCAGGGAGTCAGAAGAAACTTCCAAACACCATCACGCCTATAGAGATTGACTCCTATGTGCTTACCATCTTCTTGGAGACTTGGATGAAACTACTACGTGGTAGGAAGGCTATGAAACGACTACAAGATTTGATAAACAAGTGTGTTGGTAAGGATGATGCTCTTGAAGGATGTCGCGTAGTTAGAAATATTGGTAAGCATAAGGCAAGAACAGGGTGTGAGAAGAGGCTTAACGCACAAATAGGAGACTATGAGATGGACCAAGTTTTTTTATATTTTGGGTTTGACATGAACATATTTCCTAAATAGATTTAGGAGAGAATGGGGGACCTGAATTACAATGGTCTCCAACTCAACTAAGGATGCCAAACCAGCAGAAGATTATCCCCATGGGATGATTGCAGGGATTTACCATAGATATAGAAGGTGCGTGCACGCTGGCTAATTTTGAAGTGATAGAATTTGTTAATGACAAAAATCCATACACTATTCTCCTTGGAATAGACTGAGCTATTGATATGAATGGGGTAATCAACTTCAAAAAGCTTACAATGTCATTTGAAAGAAAATCGCTCTACGTTGTAGTACCATTGGACCCTGCGAAAGGACCACGCTATACTGAACCGGTCCACGACTATGAAGAAAGCGATGATGATTTGGATCAGATATATAAAATAATAACACGAGACCAAAACTGGGTGAATCCAATGGCTGATGGACAGATTTCATGGGACCATGAAAGTTCCTATACCTCGGATTCAGATGAAGAATTGGAACATTAGAAAAATAGGTTGCACGAACTATCCACACTACACTGCAACATGATGACCAAATCGCTACGCTGTGTGTCACCAAAGGTAATAAATATACATTATTATGATGGTTTAACTAACATAGATAAGTTTTTGGATTCTTTTGAAGGAGAAGTCCTAGAGGATCATGCTTTCAGGCACTTGATTCGGCACTGCATGCTATGCCCGCCAGGTGGTGGGGTAGGCACAAAGACAACTTTGATGAGTGGCGCGATTATAGGAGTGTGATGAGGATGCCATTCGGTTTTCCTAAAGGTCGGTTACCCAAGAATTATGATGGGAGGGATCTACGTGATTATTTGGCCAAATGGACTAAGGTGTATGGAACGGAGCTGCAGCCAAAATGGGTGCATTTATTTTGTCACACTCTAGATATAATCCCTATGAATTGGTATTTGGAAATAGAGCTTTGCCACGGCACCGCAGAGTGGGACATCTTAAGAGAAGGATTCTTGAAGACCTTTAGCTTTGACAATGGATTTAGAAGCATTGATGAAGAACTACAAGAGGTTAAGGAAACAATCTTCCAAATTCTACAAGATCCTTTGGAATTGATTCAAGCAGATTGGAGCACTCAGTCGTGCCATGCGCTGGAATTCTATAATATGACTTTTGAAGCATAGGATGAGGATCCGAGGAATATCAATATCCTAGAAGAGTAAGGTCACCGCGAGGTTGGAGTTCTATAGATAGAGAGCCCGAATATCACAGCACCACTGAAAACTAGGCAGGTAAACATTGTTACTGAAGAGAACCTAAATTCATGAAGATTGGAGATTATTTGGATGATGCCACAGTGGATAAAGTTGTTGAGTTACTCTGTGAATACTAGGATATTTTTCCTACAAAATTTTGATATTTCAAAGGCATCATAGGCGATTTGGGAGTGATGAAAATAACTTTGAAACGGGATATGAAGCCCATTAAGTAGAGGCCATATCGCCTTAATACCAAATACAAGGAAAAGGTCTGCTTGGAATTGGAAAAAATTCTTGAGGCAGGTATTATTGAACCAGTATACAAATCTGATTGTGTGAGCCTAATGGTAGTTCAGGAAAATAAGCATAAGGAGAGATAAGGATTTTCGTAGATCTAAGGAAGCTTAAGGATGCCTGCGTTCACGGTCCCTTCCTGACACCATTTACTAATGAGGTACTGGACAATGTTGGAGGGAAGGAGGCCTACTCATTTACTAATGGGTTCTCTGGATACCATTACATTAAGATCATGCCAGAGGACAGGAGTAAAACAACCTTCATAATGGAATGGGGGTGTTTTCAATATACGGTGATGCCATTCAGTCTCAAGAATGTGTCAACGATATTCTCTCGTGTATTCATCCTGATGTTTAAATAATTTATTCACAAATTATTGGAGGCATATTTTGATGATTGGATAGTGTTTGGGCTAGTAAAGTGCCATGTAGCTAGTCTGCACTTAATGTTGGATACATGTCGAAGGTATCAGATCCCGCTGAACCTGAAGAAGTGCTTGTTTTGTGTCTCCTTTGGGATTTTACTGGTTCATGTGATATACAAGCAAGGACTCATGGTGGACCCTACCAAGATCATGGTAATAATCATTTTTGAAGCCCTAAGGAGGGTTAAATAGTTGTGCGGAATGCTGGGCCATACTGGGTACTATCGAAAGTTCATCAAGGCTTATGCTTAGATTACCATGACCATGGAGAAGCTACTAAAGAAGCACACTAGATTATATTGGGATGAAGAATGCCAATGCAATCTACATGTCTTGAAGGAAAAGATAGCCACCGCACCGATATTGGTCTTCCTAGATTGGAATAAGGAATTCCATGTGCATGTTGATGCCTCATGTATTGCGCTGGGAGCAGTGTTGACAGAGGCTGGCGAAGGAGAGATCGATCATCCTATAGCATTTGCAAGTAGAAAACTATCAAAGGATGAGAAGAACTACTCAACAATAGAGCTTGAGGGATTGGCTATGCTATATGCGCTCTAAAAATTTTGACACTATCTGTTGGGCAGACATTTCAAGATGTACATAGACCACTCCACCTTGAAGTACCTAGTTAATAAGCCTGTGTTGGGGGGGAAGATATGCAGATAGTTGTTGTTGTTTCAAGAATATGACTTTGAGGTAATTGTCAAGCCAAGAAGGTTGAACGTAGGACCTAACCATTTTTCACACATTGAAAGGGGGGTGGAGACTACTAATTTGGAGGAAGGATTGCCCGACATGCAACTGTTCATGGTGCGCATAGTGGATAACCACTTTCTAGATATTATCCATTTTTGAAAAAGAGGAACAACTCTAGAAGGCTACACCAACCAGCAGAAGAAAGAATTGGTAGTACATGTGACATATTTCTCAATAATTGTTGGACATCTGTATAAAATGGGATCGAACAAGATACTCCAACTGTATGTGCTCGATTTCGAAATAAATAGCATCCTTGTGGAGGCTCATGGGGGAGCTCCAAGAGGGCATTATGTAGGAAAGGAAACAACATAGAAGATTTTGTGTGCTAGGTTGTAGTGCCCTACGCTGCATAAAGATTCCAAAGAATTTGAAGGGCATGTAATGCATGTCAA
The DNA here is from genome assembly GCA_031772625.1 of Pinus tabuliformis. Taxonomy (NCBI): domain Eukaryota; kingdom Viridiplantae; phylum Streptophyta; class Pinopsida; order Pinales; family Pinaceae; genus Pinus; species Pinus tabuliformis. The sequence goes on along the minus strand of CM062816.1, from coordinate 1,885,732,273 downwards.
AGAACAGGTAGGCCATTGTGAAGGGATGAACTACCTATGAATCCTCAAGTGTCATTATAGCCATTTGAGAAATGGGCTATTGACTTTGTAGGACCGATTCAACCTCCTTGTAAGAAAATAGGTGTGTTTTACATCATCACCACGACAGAGTATCTGACCATGTGAGTGGAGGCACAACCTGTAAAGTATTGTACAGGGGCTGCAACAACTAAATTTTTGTTTGAGTATGTGCTAACAAGGTTCGGGTGCCCAAAACCATTGATGAGTGATCGCAGTACGCACTTCCTTAACAAAACGATTAGTGTGCTTATAGAAGAATTTTAGGTTTATCATCAGATGAGTACACCATATCACCCCCAAGCTAATGGAATAGTGGAAGCCTTCAGTAATATATTGGAGAATGTGACAAATATTTGCAATAGGAAGTAGAATGATTGGGATGTGTATGCATCAGCAGTATTATCAGCTTATATGACTACTTGCAAAAAACTAATAGGTCAAACACCTTTCCGGCTGGTCTATGGCATAGAAGTTGTGATGCCTATGGAATATATCGTGCATAGTCTACGCATAGCAGCCTTTACAGGGATGGCGGAACATGGAGATTTGGAAGAATGGCTCATGCAATTCATGGAGCTTGAAGAGGACAGATTCTTGGCTAGATTTCAGTAGCAAGTACAAAACGAACGTGAAAAGGCATGTCACGATCGACACATCAAGATGTGCAAATTTAAGGTAAATGACTTGGTTTTATTATATGATAGTAAGTTTGCTAAATTTCTAGGAAAGTTTTAGATGCATTGGTTGGGGCCATATGTCATCAAAGAAATGACAGATGGGGGTGCAGTTCAGCTCACAGAGCTGAACAAAGAACCTTTCTAGAGAAAATTGAATGCAAGCTGGCTGGAGCCGTATGCAGGAGACCTGGCTCAATAACTACATGACGACAAGATAGTCCTAGTGCTCCAAGCAGTTGCATGGGAGTGCGGGACTATAAACTACACCACCTGGTTTTGGGAGATACGTGACATAGGGGCAGCATAGAAGAGGGTGATGTCATAATGCCAAAAGCAGTGCAAAGGGAGCTGCATTATGAAAGGAGATACCATGCAGCACAACCAGAAAATGACCATTAGCATTGTTCATGATTTGAAATCTAGGAGACGGTTAAGAGGAGCAGGGGGACGACATTTAAGGTTGAAATATTTGGAGATATGCTGCCAATTCAACATTAATCGATGGATTTTGGAGGGAACAGTCAAATTTGAATATAAAATATTTCTATAAATTACACATGGTCGTCCAATAGAGAACACTTTTCATACTTAGAATTTTGCGCTATGTTCTCTGTCGCTTATGAATCGCAAGTTTTTCGAGGATTTGGTTGCAAGATCTATGTTTGATAATCTACCCGAGGATACTCAACAATTTATTCACAACACTATGTTAGGACCAGGAGAGACTGCAAGCACCAAAGGAACTGTTGCCTCTGAAGGAGCTGCCCCATAAGTTGTGAGTGTGTAAGCTCAGGCTCCTGTGCCTAGGGCACAAAGGTCACCTATGGTGAAGCATACACCAGCATGCCAGATCCACATGCCAAAGAAAGATAAGATGAAGAGGTCAATTCCAGTGTGCGAGTCACCTAGAAAGCACTATGCTACCTAGGCACAGAAGAAGGATAAGAAACATGAGAAGCTTGTACACTTGGAGGCAAAAGAGGGCACTAAAGATATCAATGCTAAGGGTGTGGAGCCCATCTCCAAGTTTTTTTAGTATAGCCCTCCACGTAAAGGAAAGGGGAAGGTCACCAAGGACATAGACACAGAGAAATTCAGCATTTCGCACACCCCTGTTGCTAGAAAATATAACCTTTGAAGGTCCGCACTTGGTAGAGAAGTTGAAAGGAAAGTTTGATCTTTGAACGAAGCCACGCAGGTACTCCAAAACATCCATCAAGAACCCCCTAGTTTAAATTGCGACACAAATATTAGTTGGTAAGGCCATTAGGAAGTGTCGCGCAGATGAGGTTCTAGTGCACATGATCTCGTTAGCTTCATAATGTGCAGAGGGCGTGCATTTAAACTAGTCACGTTATCTATGTAGTGAGTTCCTTGCAAATTGTTGTGAGGCTCAAAATGAGAACAAGACAGTCAGTTTTCCCCATTGGAGGCAGGTTTGCTGGAGGCTGCACAATTTTCCTCCCTTTGGGCCACGAAAGACTTCCAATCATAGATTCGTCCTCTCATTGGTTTTGATGGAGTTGAGCATTCACATGGCCATCAACCAGTGGCCATGTTTGTCCCCAACCATGTATGAGAACTTACTGGAGTACGTCGAGTTCAAGGCAGACTTCCATTGCATGTATATCAGTGTGTGAAAGAATCCAAAGTAGAAGTGGTTCGCTCTTCCATATCTTACCACAAATGATGTGACTCAGGAATTTACCAAGGGGTGGCCAACATATTTTCATTCTTTGTCTGACTTTACCACGGGTACCAACAAAGGTGCGAGGAGTTCCACAGAAAGGAAGAAGGAGGAGGTAGCAAAATAGGTGTTCTAGAAGTTAGTCATGCAATGAAGGAAGGAGGTCGAGGAGAAGTCCCAATTAGAAGAAGAGTGCATTGCAAAGTAGAAGACCAAACAAGAAGAACAAGACTCTGAGCAAAGCAGTAAATCCCCTTCGCCTGAGACTGAGGAAGAGGAGAAGTCAGCATAGGGCTGTGGTGGTGATGAAGCAGATAACACTCCATTTTGGGTCAAGAGGTATAGAGAACAATAGACAGAGGGGACTAAAAAGAAGTCCAAGGTGATTAAGTCACCGCTGGATCCCATTACACTAATAGAGGGTGACCTCAATGAGATCGGGGATAATGTGCACAACACCATGATGAGCTACTGCATAAATTTGAATAAAAACACCTCTAGTCAATAAGTGTTATTCAAAGGGATTTGCGTGAATTGCAGCTCCAAATCGGCACGATACAGGTGGGAGCAGGTTAGGTGGGCGCTGCACAGACAAGCCTTGCACCAGGGATAAGTAAGGCTGCAAAAATTGTCAGCTCAGTGCACCTCATGAGAGTCGTTCTACCGAAGGGTCCTTGAGCATGGAATTGGTCTATCACAAGGTCATCATATGCACTCTAAAGAATATCGGCCTCAACATTGTAGCACTCCTCAACGAATATCTTCGCGCGCTACAGACTGGTGTGACAACAGAATTGAGAGTGTGGGAGCATCGCACCCTCAATTTAATTAGTGAGTACAGGGTGAAGAATGAGAAGATATTTGCCAAAGAGATAGAGGTCTGGAAGGGAAAGGAAACAATCAAGGCACAAAGTGCCTAGCTGGCAGCCATGGTTGCAGCACGGTTGTAGAGGCAAGCCGCACAGTGTCGGAGTTGTACATACCTGAATAGGCCCCACTCGAGGCCAAGATCTGGAAACTTGCTGTGGGAATCTGAGATGCTAAGGTAGAGGTGGTCAGAGTTTAGTTCGAGCTTAATATGAAAATCACCAAATTGGAGCTTATGTCAAAACCTTTGACCCCGCTAGAAGTTAGGGAAAAGTGCAAAGTTGCTGTCAAGGAAGGGATAACTACTGTGGATGCCACGATGGCTGATTGTAAAAATTTGTTTGAATAGGCCATAGAAGTGGTGTTGAGTTTTGGCTTAGTGGGTCTTATCCCAGGTTTGGAGTTAGTTTTTCCAAGCAAATCCCTACACTACTGGTCATTTCAGCATCAACCCGCGAAGCGCATATTAAAGTATGGGGGGGTGCTGGAACCAAGTGTTGGGTCCCTATAATACTAGTGGTTACCCCATTACTATTGTAGTTTTATCCCTTATTAATATTGTTGTGCCCCTGTTGCCCCCATGTTGCTATTACTGTGCCCCATAGAATCCCTCTATTGTTATTTTTGTGGCTTTATATTATTATTGTTAGGTCGGCTGGGTTATATTGTGACTCTTTAGACTCCTATATATAAAGGAGGTTTTTTCATTTGAATCTTCAAAAAATCATTCATTTGTGTAATTTAAAGGAGGCTTCCCCCTCGAAGAGGCTGAATTATAAGGCGTTGATCTATCTTTTCTATCTTTTTGTGAGCTGGTTTCATAACATTTGGTATCAGAGCTTTGGATTCTAGGGATTCACTACTCGAAACAGGTCATCGTGGCAGTTTTGCTATAACTTTTTTTTTGTGATGTTTCAGAATCTAAAACAAAAAACGATTTGAGAAGAAATCGCGCTAAATCTTGGGTCCAAATTTAAGATCTTTTTGCGCTATATTTACGGAGATATGATCTGAGGAAGTTGGTCTTTTTGCAGACTCTTGAATTACATTCCAAACAGGTGATCTGGGGAAAATCGTCATAACTTTCTCTCTGAGCATCGGATTGAAATTTCGTAAGAAGGTACAGAAATAGGATAGACTTTAGTTTCTTGTATATCTTTTTCGAGCCAAAGGTTGAAACAGGGACACGTGGTACATCATACAAGTTCACTCTACTGAACTAGTCTATACTCATGTGACTGTGGGAGATTTGACATAACTCTTCCTTGGAGAATCAAATTGGGGTAAGACTGGTGGCATTGGAAAGAGGACACAAAGAGCTACTAAATATCACAATTTTAGATCTGGATGATCCAAAACTACAGAGATACATCAGAGGCAATATCGAGCTCCTACAAAGTGAAAAAAGGTGTGCAGATTTTTTTAAATTTTTTCTTAAGCTTGGTTTGAAAAATTATTTTGAAGGAATTCAAAGGGCATAGTAGAGCATTGTTATCAATAACTGATGCCTCGAGCAAACAAAATGAAAACACCTAGTAAGCAACCTGAAAGCTCTAGCATGACTCATGAAGAAGAGGAAGAAATGCTACATCATATATCAAAATTACAAGACCAAGTGCAACAAATTTCACTCTCACAAAAGCTCACAGAAGCTAAGATAAATGGCGGGGAATCTAAGATAAAGGGTGTGGAAGCTAAGATTGATGATTTGAAGATAGATTTGAAGAGAGACATGGTAGATTTGAAGACAGATTTGAAACATTTTCCACAAGAAATACTTACTAATGGTGAAAAGGTAGTAAATGAAACTCATGATGTGAACAAAAGAAATGTTAATCATGATTTCATAGACTCTAATGTGGGATCAAAGACCAACCATATTCCAAAAATCGATATGAGGAAGTTTGATGGCAAGGATCCCACAACATGGATATTACAGATGGAGCAATTTTTCGATCTCAATAATGTGCAAAACACACAAAAGGTATGTATTGCAACTTTATATTTGGAACCAAATCAATTTGTATGGTATCAATGGCTTTTCTCTCATAAAAAAATTATCATTTGGGAAATTTTTATGGAAGAATTAACAACACATTATGAGGATACAAAAAGCAACAATTTTTTTAGCCAATTGATAAGTCTCAAACAAAAGGGTTCAATAATGGAGCACATTGAGGAGTTCCAATAATTGAACATAAGGATAAAAATTATTCCAGAGGAGCATAGGATTGATGTGTTCATAAGGACTTTAAAGGATAATATCCAGCATGATGTTCGCCTTTGGGAACCTGATTCATTAGAGAAGGCATTCAGGTTAGCAAGAAAAATGGACAGCAAAATCATGGCAACCAGGAAGCATACCACTCACAACTATAAAGACGGAAGTGTTGTTGCCCCTAGTCTTCCATAACCTATAAGGTTGACACCACAAAAATTGGAAGAAAAAAGAGCAAAAGGGCTTTGTTATAGTTGTGATAGAAAATACACTAAAGGTCATAAGTGTGCTGAAAAGAAATTATTCTACATAGATTGTAAAGAGGAAGAAGAAAAGGAGCAAGAAAGGTGAAAAGAAGAGGATATACTCCAGGAACAAAGCCTAGATAAAGAAGAAATGAATCCGACCATATCTTGTAATGCATTGGCAGGAATTACCACTCCTCAAACCATCAAGATACAAGGACAAATCAAGAAGAAAAAGGTAATAGTGTTGATTGATTCAGGAAGTACCCACAATTTTATTCATTGTAAGGTAGCAAAAGAATTAAATTGCTTCTTATATCCAGCACCAGAGTGTCAAGTGATGGTTTCAAATTGAGGAACAATAAATTTTTCCGGAAAGTGCCATAATATCAAGCTATCCATGGGAGAATATGTATTGACTAGCCCAATGCTTTTCATTCCAATGGGAGGTGCTGATGTTGTACTAGGAGTCCAATGGCTACATTCTTTGGGTACAATAGCTTTTAATTTTCAAGAAATTTTCATGAAATTTTCTATGGAAGGAAAGGAAGTTGAATTAAGGGGTATTCCAGGGAAACTGGGAAAGATAATAAGCTCTAACGGTATGACAAAGCTTATAAAAAAGGAACAAAGAGGTGTAATTGCACAATTATGTTTGTTAGATGTTTCCACATTGGAATCATTTATTTCTCCAGATCTCCAGAAAGTCTTGGACAATCATTCCAAGGTATTTGAGACTCCCAAAGGTCTCACACCTATTTGTGATCATGATCATGCTATTCATCTAATTCCAAGAAGTATTCCTCCAAACATCAAGCCGTATAGATATCCCTATGCCCAAAAGAGTGAAATTGAACTTATGGTTGCAGAAATGCTAGAGGCTAGTATAATTCAACCGAGTCAAAGTTCTTTCTCTGCTCCAGTAGTATTGGTGCACAAGAAGGATGGATCATGGTGCATGTGTCCAGATTCTAGGGAGCTCAACAAGCTCACTATTAAATATAATTTTCCCATTCCTGTCATTGATGAATTACTGGATGAATTGCATGGATCAAATTACTTCACCAAGTTGGATCTTCATTCAGGATATCATCAAATTAGAATGAAGACTGAAGACATTCCAAAAACAGCATTTAGAACTCATGAGGGTCGTTATGAATTTTTGGTCATGCCTTTTGGCCTTACCAATGCACCTTCAACATTTCAAGGTTTGATGAATTCCATTTTCAAACCATTCCATAGAAAATTTGTTTTAGTATTTTGTGATGATATACTAATCTACAGCAAGTCTTGGAAGGATCATGTTGAACATGTTGACAGGATGCTACAACTATTGGAGGAGAAACAATTATATGCAAAAAGATCCAAATGTTTCTTTGGAGTACAAGAGATGTAATATCTAGGTCATATTGTATCTCATGAAGGAGTTAAGGTAGACCCTAGAAAAATTAAAGCCATTAAGGAATGGAAAATCCCCACATCCATAAAGCATCTGCAAAGATTTCTCGGGTTGACAAGGTATTATCGCAAGTTTGTTAAGAATTATGGGAGAATAGCAGCACCTCTAACAACACTATTGAAGAAAGTTGCATTTTCATGGACTCCAGCAGCAACAAAGGCCTTCGAACATCTTAAACAAGCAATGTGCCAAGCACCGGTCTTAGCTACACTAGACTTCACAAAAACCTTTATTGTGGAATTTGATGCTTTAGGAAATGGAATTGGTTCTATTTTAATGCAAGATGAAACACCCATTGCTTTTAAAAGTCGTCCAATCAAGGAAAAGTTTTTACACAAAGCTATTTATGAAAAAGAAATGTTGGCAATACTGCATGCACTTAAGAAATGGCGACCCTACCTAATGAGAAGACAATTCAATGTAAAAACGGATCATGATAGCCTTAAATAATTTTTAGAACAAAGATTATCCTCTGAAAAGCAACAAAAGTGGGTCACAAAGATGTTGGGTTATGACTTTGAAATCATATACAAAAATGGGAAGCAAAATGTGGTGGCAGATGCACTGTCAAGAAAGGATGAGGATGTGGAAGCATTGTTGTGCGCCATTTCTATTATCCAACCAGATTGGATAAATGAAGCAAGGGAGGAATGGAAGAATGACGAAGAAGTGTGGGCACTTATTCGAAAGTTACAACAAGATTCCAGTACGCTTGATACATTTAGCTGGCAAAATGATTCGTTATGTTACAAAGATTGCTTATACCTCTATAAGAATCCCCAGCTAAAACAAAAGATCCTTATGGAATTGCACACCTCTCCCTTAGGAGGGCACTCAGGATTTTTAAAAACCTACCACAGCGTTAAGAAGGAATTTTTTTGGGATGGCCTTAAATCAGATATTCAAAAGTTTGTGGCGGAATGTTTGGTTTGCCAACAAAATAAAGTTGAAACAATTAAGACATTGGGTATATTACAACCTTTATCTATTCCAAGCCAACATTGGGAGGAGGTTTCAATGGATTTTATCATAGGTTTACCAAAGTCTGAGGGAAAGAGTGTGATCATGGTGGTAGTTGACAGACTTACCAAGTATGCACACTTTTGTGCATTATCACATCCATTTAAAGCCAATACAGTTTCTTCTGGATTTATGGAAACAATTCAAAAGCTATATGGAAACCCAAAGATTATTGTAGGTGACAGAGATCCCATTTTCACTCGAAATTTTTGGACAGAATTATTTTCTTTTCTTGGTACTCAGTTAGTTCATAGCTCATCTTATCATCCTCAATCTGATGGGCAAACTGAGATAGTAAACAATTGTTTGGAAGGATATCTTCGTTGCTTTGTATCTGATAAATAGACACAATGGGTGAAATGGTTGCCTCTGGATGAATGGTGGTATAACACTTCCTTCCATACAGCAACAAGAATGACCCCATTTATGGCACTTTATGGATATCAGCTACCATCCATCACATCATATTTAAGAGAAAATTCTAAGGTTCAAGCAGTGGAACATCACATCGAACATCAACAACAAGTCCTCCAACTCTTAAAAGATAACCTCATGTTGGCAGAAAATAGAATGAAACAACAGGCAGATCAACATCGCAGCAAAAGAAGTTTTGATGTAGGTGATTGGGTATTCCCACGGCTACAACAATATAAGCAAATGTCCCTCAAGCAAGCTAGGAAGGATAACAAGTTATCACCAAAGTATTATGGTCCGTACAAGCTATTGCAAAAGATTGGTACTATGGCATACAAATTGGAACTTCTTGCAGCTTCTCGATTGCACCTAGTTTTTCATGTTTCATGTTTAAAGAAGGTTATAGGCACCAAGCTCCTAGTTCAAACAATATTGCCAAAACTTGACGAGGAAGGAAAAATTATATTGGAACCAGAAGCAGTCACAGAAACAAGAACTTGATAGCTATGAAATCGATCAGTTTCAGAGTATCTTAACAAGTGGAAGAACTTATTTGTTAAAGATTCCACATGGGAGGATGAGAATTTTATACAAAAACATGTAGAACTACTTAAGCATTGAGGACAACACTTTTTTGAAGGAGAGGGGCATGTTGGGTCCCTATAATACTAGCGATTACCCCATTATTATTGTAGTTGTATCCCTTATTAATATCGTTGTGCCCCTGTTTCCCTCATGTTGTTATTACTGTGCCCCATAGAATCCCTCTATTGTTATTTTTGTGGCTTTATATTATTATTGTTAGGTCGACTGGGTTACATTGTTACTCTTTAGACTCCTATATAGAAAGGAAGTTTTGGCATTTGAATCATCAAAGAATCATTCATTTGTGTAATGTAAAGGAGGTTGCCCCCTCGAAGAGGCTGAATTCTAAGGCATTGATCTATCTTTTCTATCTTTTTGTGAGCTGGTTTCATAACACCAAGTTTCCACACTGAGAGATTAGTGTAATGTCCTTTTATGCCCTATACCTATCTTCATGCAGATCGATAAGTCTTTAGGGCTTATCGATATAACTTACCTTAATCGAATTCTATACCTCCACGAATGTTCACAACTATCATCCATAGACCCTATATAGGTGAATCAACCACTTACGTGCCTCTGTGCTTACCCTTACTTCCATATTTACCCAGATTAGATTAACTATTTGATAACTTTAACATGAAACAATATATTCCTCACACAAACAACTATTATTACTTGTGTTCATATAACAAGATAAATCATGCAAAATCGCACATAAATACAGTATTAATTCATAAATCCATCATTCATGATAACATAATAGAGAATTCATTCATAACAAAAGGAAATAGATAAACATAAGAATTTATGGAATAATATCTTTATTAATACTTCAGTTCTGTTTATAAACTCAAGACTTCCCCTATGCACTCAGTTGTAGGGGTCCGTGCACTCAGCTGTGGACTCTACTCTAGGCCTCTGTGTACACAACTGCAGAGTCTCCCTTCTACTCTAAGACTTCTTTGCTTTTCCTTCTATTGACACATTACATTCGTCTTCATTGATATCTACTTCTCTTAGACTCTCCAAGACTCGGATCTACAAAACCCAACATAACTTACATAAAATAAGGGTAAAACCATTTATGACAATTTACTATCTATGTGCTCCATGACCACATCCTGTGGAGACTTTACATTCTTCACAACAGAACTTGGGCAATTTGCCCCAAAACTTGGGCTCTTGCCCCAAAATTGACCCTAGGGGACCTTGTCCCAACAAGCCCCCAACACAATTATCATGACTCGCACTCACGTCACTCTGTTGTTGTGAAGATATTACTGTGGAGACCTCCAAACTCTACTTGTGCCAATGCTACCTTAGTCACGCTCTGTGTGGTTTCCTATTTGATCTTCTCCACAAGATGCTCAGTTGTTGATCTTTCTTTCTTCCTTTATCTTCTGTTGCGTTCTCTATAGGCCTGCCAACTTTTCCTCAATGGTGGTAGAGATAACATAGGCCTCATCCAGCCAAGGCCCTTATCTGGCCTTGAGGACCACCTCTTTCCTTTGCTCTGCCTCCACCTATTCGAGCAACTGTTTTACCTCATGCAACTTGGCCAAACACTGTGATATAGTGACTGTGCACGCCATTGCTATTGCTTCATCATACCACCGTTACAATTCGCATGCTTCTGAGTCTAACCTATGAAGGTTAGGGTCTTCCTACAACGCCATGACGACCTCCATGGGTTTCTCGAAAAACATGGTGCAATCCCTCACCGCAACATCCACTACCGCAACTACATCATTTATAGCTGCTTCCCTTTTTCTCTGACCTCTGGCAGAGTTGAAGGCTGTGACTTCAACTCTAACTCAGTAATCTTCAGGTTTAGTTCAAACTGAACCTTAGCCACTTCCATCATCGTGTCGCACACACCTGTAGCCAACTTCCTAATATTCGCGTCCACTGGTGCTTCCTCTAGGATATGCAGTTCAAGAACTATTCTACATGCCTCAGCCACCATGGCTATAATTTGTTCATTTTGCACCTAAAATTTCTTCCATGCTTCCAGTGCTACTGTTTTCTCCATGAACATTTATTCATTGTTGACCTTGTACTCTCTGATCATGCTCAGTGCACGCTTCTCCTGGGCCTTAATCTCTGTGATCACACCTGCTTGTAGCGTGTGAAGGAACTCACTAGGGAGCACAACCAAGTTGATACCCACATTCTTCAAAGTGCTGAAAATAGCCTTGTTAGTGGCTACCTATGTGCTCAAAGATCCATCAAGTAGCGTGACTGTCCAGATATCCATTGACCGAACCATCTCTGCTGCTTGAGTGGTCCCCAATGCCAAACTAGTTAGTGCAACACTACTCTATCCTACACCTGCCTCAAGTCTAGTCATTTGGATCTATAGCTCATGTAGACCCGTATGTATGGAAATCAGTGCTTGCTTTTGCTGCTTCTCAAACTACTGTAACAGTTCTCCTATCGTATCTCACACCCTATCTCTAATATCTTCCAAGTCACCCTCCATCAAGGTAATTGGATCTATTAACGACTTAGTGGCTTTTGTATTTTTGGGTGGTCCTTTCTTTTCTTGTTCCCTATACATCTTGACTCAAGAGGGAGTGCTCTAGTGATGATCTTCGCTGCCCTGCTCTGACCGCTCTTCTTCCTCCATTTGGGGCGAGGGATATTTTTGACTTCTTTCGGAGTCGTGCTCTTCCTTTTCTACTTATTCCTTTGCAGCAGGCTCCACATCTACCGGGCCTTCTCCTCAGCCAATTTCTTCCTCCTTTTACCGAATGGATGAATATTTTGTCTGGCCACTTCCTTTTTATGTTTCTCTAGACTTGCTATTCTCGGTAGCCACATCAGATGCATAATGCTATTCTGTTGGCCAATGCTTGATGATGTCTACAATAATGTCATCCATAGCCAGATAGGGTAAGTCAAACCATTTCTAGTTGGGGTCCTTGCGTGCCTGGATGTAAACATGGTGGAAGTCCATCTTGAACTCCACGTACCCCGAGAGTTGCTCAAACATAGTTGTCAACAACCACGACTTCTCGTTGATGGCCATGTGAATGCTCGCCTCCATCATTACCCAAATGACTTTGCTCTTTATGACCCGCGCAACATCTTTGGTGGCCCATAGAGATGCAAACTTCATTGCTTCATGTAAGTCCTTCTCCAGAGGAGGAAACTAGCTATCCTTCGGCAGATCCCATGCGACCAGCACAATTGAGAGCAAAAACCACAAATAGTGAAAGGTCTCACTATCATTCTATGCCTATCTATAGTTCGTGAGGAACTCACAATATAGGTAACATGCCTAGTTGAACTGTACGCCTTCTGCACACTGAGCTTCCAATGAAACCACTAGTGCCGGAACCTCATCTATGCAGCACTTTCGCATAATTTTTCCAGCTAGAATCTGTATGGAAATTTTGACCATGGGGTAAGTAATACTAGTAATTGAATACCCGCGTGGCTTTTGACAAGTTTAAACTTGCCCTTCATCTTCTCAGCGAGGCCGCGATCAATCGTCTTCCCCCAAATGCCTTGGATGGATCCAATCCAGAGTGCGTTTATAATGTGATTCGATGGATCAGCATATCTGTGATAGGGATTGGCTCATTTAACCACAAGCACCTGTCATGCACTAGGCACAATAGCTGCTTAATGACAATTAGGTTGATATTTGGTTGATGATAGTGCAACACCCATAACAAGTTCAACAACCCTAGCGTGTTGAATCCGCGAATCCATTCCACTGGCTCCAACGCAGCGACACCAGAATCCTTATAGAAAACCCTATGCATGAAGGTGTCGGTAGCAAGGTTTGGGAACCACTCATGGCCTCCCGAATCCCAATCTTCAAGCCTCAAGTGTGGGACCCGTGCCAAGCGCAGACTTTCCAAGGGGATTGTCTTTGGCAACATGGTTGTGTTGAGGGAGAACTGTCTGGCATCTAGGTCCTTCGAAGCCTTCACCTTGCCCTTTCGTAGAGGGATATACTCTAGTAGCTCAGAAATAGGGTCCACTCCTTCAATGTCGATATCTTTTGCACCCTCATCCGCTTCCAGATCTACCACCTTCCCCTTCTCCTTTGCACTTGACTTTTCTTTCCTTTTGGCCTTGGTAAATGCATGTTTCCTCGGTGACTCACGCACATGGATCATCTTCTTTTTCTTATCCTTCTTCAGCCTAGGGACCTCTCTCATCATCGTAGGAACTGTTGTTGGAACCTCCATACTCATGAATTCTTGAGTATCTCCCTTAGAGGCGATATATCCCCCAGTACTACAAGTTTCTGTGGGACCTCATCCTAACATGATGTCATAAATAGGCTTTCTGCCTAACTTAGGATACTAATGAAACATAGGGTTTGCCAGCAAATCCTCCAAGAACTCACGGTTCATGCACAATAAACAACACAACTCATAAATTATCAGAATGAAAAGTGTATCTCGCTAGATGGCCACATATTTTTAAATTGTCCCCCCCATAATCTGTTCATAAATGCTAGATTGGTGGTAGATTTCTAAAGAATTCACTCTTAAATTTAGTCTTAAATTCCTTAAATGTCGACCACCTGCTCCTCTTAACCCTCTTCTAGCAGTAAAATCATGAACAGTGATGGTAACGTTCACTTTCTGGCTACACTATGTGGTCTCTCCTTCTATAGCACAGCTCCCTTCGTGCTTGTTCTAGTAGTGTGACACCCTCATGTTTCAGGTAGACCCCTTGTCGCATAGCTCTATGACCCAGGCAGTGTAGTTTATAGTCCCGCACCTCCTTGCAGCTTCTTGGAGTGCTAAGACTATGCTAGAAATATGTAGTCATTGGACCAAATCCCCTGTGTATGGCTTCAATCGGCTTCCATTTACCTTTCCCCGAAATGGGTCTCCATTCAATTTCATAAGTTGAAATCCTCCACCATCAGTACTCTCTTTGATAAGGTACCACCCCAGCTAGTGCATCTGAAATTTTCCTGGAAACTTATCAAACTTATTGTCATATAATAAAATTAAATCGTTTACCTTGAAGGTTCTCAGTTTGATGTGCTGATTATACCATGCATTTTCGTGTTCCTTCTAAACATGTTGATGGAATCCAAATAAGAACCTATCTTCTTCAAGCTCTATAAGCTGCACGAGTCGTTCTCCTAAGGCACCTATGTCTGCCATCCCTGCGAATGTCTCCATGTGTAGACTAGGCATGATATAATCCATAGACATCACAACCTCTACAACATAGATCAACTTAAAGGGTGTCTGACCAGTAAGCTTTTTACAGGTAGTTCTGTAAGCCCACAACACAACTGGTATGTGTACGTCCCAATAATTCCTCTACACATCGCAAACCTTTGTCAGCGCATTCTCCAATATCTTATTGAATCCCTCAACCATCCCATTGGCCTGAGGATGATATGCATACTCATCTGGTGATAAACCTAGAATTCCTCTTTCAGCACATTGATTGTTTCATTGAGGAAGTGAGTACCGTGATCGCTCATTAAAATCTTCGGGAAACCAAACTTGGTCAACACATACTAGAACAGAAATTTCATTGTTGTTGCCTCTATACAGTCCTTCACAGGTTGTGCCTCCTCCCATTTGGTCAAATACTCGGTCATGGTGATGATATAATATGCACTAGTCTTCTTTCTGAACGTTGAATCGTTCCTACGAAGTCAATTGTTCATTTCTAAAATGGCTGCAATGATACTTACAAATTCAAAGGTAGCTCATCCCTTCGTGATGGACTGTTGGTTCTCTAACATGCATCACACACCCTACAATATGCTTTTGAATCCTTATGTAATGTTAGCCACCACAACCCAACGCGTAAAAGCTTCTGCATTGTTGCTTCTCTATTGTAATGGCCTCCCGCAGTTCCTCATAGAGCTTTAGCTAGGATACTATTTCGTTCAAAATTACGCACATAACATCACAATATCTTGTCTGATCCCATCTTATACAAGTGACCTGCAATAAGAGAGAAATCTTCCGCATGCACCACCAATTCCTTCTTCTGTTGACTAGTGTATCCTTCTGGAGTTGCTCTCGTAGTTAGGAAGTGGATAATGTTTGTAAAGTGATTGTCTACTACGTGTACCACAAAGGGACACACATCAGGAATCCCCTCCTCTAAATTGGTATAATCCTTTCCTGTTTCAATGTGTGACAGATGATCTCACCCTGCATTCAATCACCCTGGCTTCACAATTACTTCGAAATGATAGTCTGAAACAACAACAGCCATCTGCATATTCCCCCCAACACAATCTAGTTGTCTAAGTACTTTAATGCATAATGGTTGGTATACATCTTATAGTGTCCACCTAGCAAGTAATTATTGAACTTCTGGAGTGTGTACAACATATCCAACCCTTCGTGCTTTGTCATCGAGTAATTTTTTTCAGCCTTAGACATCTTCCAGCTCGGAAATGTTATCGGTCTCCTTCACCGTTCTGTGTTAGCAATTCTCCCAACATGATACATGACGCCTCCAAATGCACATGAAATTCCTTCTTCCAATCTAGAAAGACTAGGATTAGTGTGGTAACTATTTTCTCTTTTAATACATCTAGACTCAGCTAACATTCTTTTTTTAATACATCTAGACTCAACTAACATTCTTCATCCCAACAGAATGTAGCGTCCTTCTTCAATAGCTTTTCCATCATCACGGTAATCTGGGCATAGCTCTTGATGAACATTCGATAGTATCCAGTATGACCCAGCATTGTGCATAGCTGTTTCACACTCCTTGGTGCCTCCAAATTAATTATGACAGCGATATTACCAAGGTCAACCATTAAGCCTTTCCTACACACTACATGACCCATCAAGATTCTGAAAGGGACACAAAATAAGCACTTCTTCAAGTTTAGTGCAATCTGATACCTCCAGCATGTATCCAACATCAAGAGAAAACTAGCTACATGGTGTTTTACCAGTCCAAACGCTGTCCAATCATCAAAATATACCTCCAAAAACATGTGAAGGAACTGTTTGAACACCGCAATGACTATGCACAAGCAGATTGCTGACACATTCTTAGGTCCAAAATCCATTATCGTATACTAAAAGAATCCCCACTCAGTCGCAAAGGTAGTCTTACTCTTGTATTCTGGCACGATCTTTATCTAATGATCTAGAGAACCCATCATTGAGTGAATATGCTTCATGTTCACCAACATTATCTAATACCTCATCTGTCGACGGAGTTGGAAAAGGATCATGAACACAAGCGTTATTCAACTTCTTAAGATCTACGCAAATCCTTATCTCATCCTTTTGCTTCTTTTCCTGAACTACCATTAGACTCACCCAATTGGATTCCTTCACTGGTTCAATACTACCCACTACCAACATCTTGTCCAAGTCCAAGTGGACCTTTTCCTGATACTTAGGATTAAGGCGATATGGCCTCTTCTTAACAAGCTTCGCATCTGGTTTCAAAGTTATTTTCATCACTCCCAAATCGCCTATGATGCCTTTTAAGTCTGAAAATTTTGTGGGGAACAAATCCTAATATTCACAGAGCAACTCAACGACCTTATCCACCATAGCGTCATCCCAGTAGTGTTATAGATATTTTTGGGCACTGCAACTCCAATCATACATGTCCATAAACCAAGGGCTCCTAAGTCCCTAAAAGTGTTGTTACATGCCCTAAAGGAACAATCTCAGCTGATTACATCATCTCCCAGAAGTTATCCACAGAAAAATGCTCAGAACTGGTCAAAGTTGGACCATACAGACTGCCCAGTGCAGAGGGAGCGATGCATACTAGAAAGCCCTTCTGTAAGGTACAATGGGCGAGAGTAGAAAAATGGCAGAGACAGTTGGCAAGGTGGATCGTCATGGAATATTCCAGAAACTTCTCCTGTGACACTTGACTCTCTGAATTCACCTAGGGATGAGTAAGAGATCATCAATCTCCAAGTGGAATCAAGAACTATCATAGAGAGGACACTAATCAAAATCCCAGAAGCTGACTCACCCCCCTGCAATCATCTATATACGGATCCCTCATCGCAGAGATCCAGAGGCTGGAATTTTGTATCTTGTAAGGAAGTGTTGTTGGTTTCTTGGTGGAACATCATAGTGTTGGGTGATCTAAGCTTTTCATGAGGTGAAGAAGGGCTTTCATGCTGGGAGGATGACGTTGGGTGAGAAAAATTGGTTGTAATCCTCATTGCTGTTCTTGATATTAATAAGGCTATTCAAGCTTTCCTCCACATTCTTGTATGTTTGATGAGATATGCATTTGTGTGGTCAGTATATATCTGGTCCTATATTGTTTATGATTGTAGATCTCTGTTCCTCGATAGTATTATGCTGCTTTGATTCCACAAGTGCCCTTTGAAGCTAGGTAGACGAAGGCAAAGCGGTAAGGATCTGTCAGAAGGGAGAGGAACCAAGCAAGGAACTAAGCGTGAGACTGAGGTTGGTGTCCTTTGTTCCCCTCTTATCTACTTCTCATAAAGGAAAGCGAAAGTAGTTTTAGTTTGTTTGTTTCTAATATAGCTACCAGTGTTAGTGGGACCAGTAGCTCTGAGTGGACACTAGATTTCCCGATAACAAAATGGACACTCTGCTGAGGAGCGAATAGATTGTTTGCTTGTCTATATTTTTTGTTTTATAAACTTACAGACGGAGTCGGAAGTCAAGCCAGCTAGCCTTCGAACTACATTTTCTATGCAAGTGCAAAGTAGATAAATGCTGCTTCAGTCTATCTGCAGGTTTTGTTTATAAACTGAAAATTTGATTTGCAAACCTTCTAATTTCCCTAGTGGTGGCTCTAGTAACCTCATTAGATCAACCCCTATGATTTATATTTACTGAAAATCACTTGCTCGGCCTAAATCCCTAAAATGAGCTGCAAACTGTGACCCGGAACCCATTTGAAGTCTCGTCCCTGGACCATCACACCTTCTCCTCTTGGGATTCTAGATGCATCACACCTCCCGTGTGCAGTAGGTGCACTGCATCACACCTTCCCTGTGTTCCAGGTGCGTTGATCAGAGAAGACCTCTTCTGCTCTCATATTTTAGTTTATGTGTTCACTCTCTTCAGCTTTATTAAGGAGTTTTGCTGTCTGTGATCAATATACCACTGTGGAAACTCCCTTCCTTTCCATCATTCTACCTCCATTGTGCAAAGAACTGTGAATGTTTTTATGTATTGTGTGCCATTTTCAGTTCTCTTTTACAAAGAAGTAGCATAATCAAACTATCGTCTTTTGATTTGAAAGTGTCACAAGTGTCGTTTTCAATCGAATAAAAGAATTCTATTATTCTTGATGGTCGATTATATAGTTACTCTTGTATTTGATTTGAATTAGTAGTTTTTCAAGTGTCGAAAGCAGTTTTCAATTCAAAATAGCAGAGTGTCATCATTATCTTCCTTTTGTTTTTGAAGAGAAATTTGTTAGTACTGTCGCTTTGAAAAGATAATTCAGATTTGTACTTGGCACTCTCCTTGTCATTCACACATTAAGAAAGATGAAAAACAAATACATGCATGTGCATTTACATTTAGACTGCTTGTTGGTTTGATTTAGGACAGTGCATATAGTGTGTGCTCCCTGCTCTATGTTTAAAGAATATCATCTCTCTTTCTTTAGTAGCTAGGATTTTCATTGCAAAAAGAATATTAAACGATTGTTTATCATCTTAGATTGCATTTTAGGAATTGTATATCTACATCACGCGGTGAACCTGAAAGGAAAATTTCTTAAGAAAGATCAACTATAAAATAAATTCAATGAACATAAAAACGCTTTGGAACCTAACGCACAACATCTAGAAGTCTAGGCTAGAGACGTATTCCAGCATTGTAAAGCCTAGTAACTGTCGCTTTCACTGTTGGTTGGGTGATTCCTCCTCTTTGAGACGAAAAGTGCCAGTATGGACTTGTGCTCCCACGCACGGTCGAGTATATATTGGGATACCACAATAGGCTATATCCTTTATCCATAGGAAGCCATGTCTGTCGCCCTATCGATCACAATGCGCTAAACACAACATTCAGGAAGATTGACTGCCGTAGTGTAAAAAGTAGTCTGCAATTTTACAATTAGTTTGGTAATCCCTCTGTCTAGATTTCCAGAGTAGTCTCTTTCATTCCTTTTCAGACTCCTTAAAGGAAAAGGTCCATCTGAGCACTTGTCACTTCAGGCTCATTAAAAATCGAAGGCGTCGTCTTTTATTTTTTCTCGAATCTTAAAAATTGAAAAAACAAGTTGTGTCAAAGCATCTAAAATTTATTTTAATTGGAATAATATCACCATTCCCGCATTGGTCTTATGTTGAGAAAAATGGAGTCCATCAACCAAGGATTTCCCCTTGGAGGAAATCCTAGTCCTTTCTCCTCTTGGGGGGATGTTGGTGCACTTCATATGGCCACATTTTCACTTCCAGGATTGATGATTGGCTTGCCAATATGGCTCTTCTCGACTTCTGTCATTCAGAACACCATGATTCCTGAACAATCAAGTCAGCAACTGGATGATACTAAAGTTACCCCCCAACCTTCTACTTCATCCGATTCTCCCTCTCCTCCTTCCTCTTCGCTTGATGAAGCTGGCAAAGCCAAAAATCAAGTAACTAAGAAGGAAAAGAAAGGGAAGGAGAAGAAAGAGAAGAAGAAGAAGGAATGAAAGGCAGAAAGGGGTAAGCAGGCATCGTCTAGTGAAAATCCACAGACTACACCATCCAATCCTAAATCTCCATGTGTCATTTGCAAAGGATACCACTATCATCGAGATTTTCCTGGCATCCCTCAGATCTTAAGGGACTGGTCTCCTCATTTACACAATCCGGTATCATCAACCTCTGAAGATCATGTTGAATGTACACCATCAACTAGTGAAAGCAAAGCATTTGGACATAAAAGGAAATGTAAATTTCCTTGTAAAGTGTGTGAAGGCGATCACGTTGTCCATCGTTGTCCCTTCCTAGACGAAGCTAAAAGAGTTTTGGATAACCATCCGACCTCACCACTACGGCTTCCTCCTGGATATAAGAAACTCTTGCCAAGTGCGTCACTAGTTAAAAATCTGACCGACACGCCATTATGGTCAGTCAAAGCATCTGTCATTGAAGATAAACCTACTAAATCCATACCAGAAGAATGTCAAAAGGTTGAGGTGGCAGTTGACCCGATATTTTCTTCGGAAGGTCCATCTTCAGATGACACAATCACCAAAGAGAATGAGAATAACACTGTTCAAATTATTTTCATAAAAACAGACTCCGATGAGCATGGGGGAAATCTACCGGCTCCTTTACCATAGGAAGGAATTTCGTCAGAGTCATATCCGGCCGTCTATTCGGTCCCACCTCCAAGCAACCTAGTCATTTCCTTCGATTGGAATCTACTAGGTAGATTCCCTCATCAAAGTTATGTGAGTGGAGGCGATCGCGCCACTCACCTTTGTATATTTCGATAGACGTTGCCAAGGAAGTGTTTTGTCTGCAACACGGATGGAGCAATCTCACATATGCGAGAGCTTTCATATGGTAACCTGGAAACTCTACTTCCCTATGCCTGGGGGCAAGCAAACCTTTTTGCCTAAAAGTAAAGAGCGACCACTTATTTTCTTAGTTTGTAGTTTCTCAACTCTTTAAACTCGTAGGATTGGTCATTCCTAGCTTCCATAATGAAAGGATCCTGAGCAAAGTTTCGAATGGTGCAAGCTCCCTAAAAATTGAACCTATCGATGAGGCATCCTTATTATACAACTGGCATGAGCATTTTTTATGTGAATTTCAAGCTCGTTAAAAATTAAACCTTACCAATGAGCAAATGTTCCCCCAGAGTTTAAGCTCATTAAAAAATGAACCAATTTCCGGTAAATAACCATTGTGAATGCATTATCATCATCTTTTTGAGCCTTGGTCGTGTTCTTACCATCACCTCCACTATATTTTAGCCGATCATTCACCTCCATTTGATTTCTTACCCCTTTTGAGGAAAAGCTGTGAAGAGTGATCCTGTTAGCCATCCTTGTGACACTGCCGTGATTGGAAAATTCCAAACCTTACCTGGAATTAGCTACTACCTAAAATTATCACTTGTTCCTCAAAATACGAGTCTCCTTTAAGTTCTTTTCATATGACTCATAAAATATGAAAAGATTGCCAAGCAATTGGCCTCTCCAGCTCGTTAAAGCTACCAGAAGTGATATCCCTCCTCTACATTTTAATTTTTTTGGACCTGAGGGATTATTGTACAAAAAGATCGAGTGCTTATTTTGTTCAGCTCGTGAAAATTACTGAAAATTCATCCCTTTCATATTATTTTATACTTTTTCGGACTTAAGGGATTATATGATGAAAAAGGATTATTGGAGTTTCCTTTACGTCCCTTTCAGACTCTCTAAAATTGAAAAGGACCGAGTTATCTTTGTCGTTAAACTCGTTAAAACCAAATAGTGACAAACTTGTCCATACAGACAAGAATGAGTTTCACTATCGCTAGGCTCATTAAAACATAGTGATGGGTTTGCCCGAAGGGAAAATTATAGAACAAGCATATGTTATCCTCCTCAAGCTTGACAATAATAAAGAGGTACTGGTCAGCAATGACTGGGGAAAAATTTGGAAGAAAACTTGAAGAAACGTTATTAGTAGCAAGTCACTCTTGAACATGACACTTTCACTCCACCTCTGAGTCAAGTTGGGTTATTCCGTTCACTGGTCATATCACCATTGGTCCATCGCACCATCCATATTTGGGGTTAACACTACCAATCCATGTCAGTGTCACTGGTATGTTCAAGGGAATTTGCTCAGAGAATTCACCTGTGTCTCATCCACTGCAATACGTTCACGCTCCATTCTTTCATGACTGCCACCCTAAACCCTATATCATCAGATTGTTTTCACCTCCAAAATCATTTACTCCATTCCATGTCGTAGATGTGGGATTCATTAAGGCCCTCCTATGACGGGTGACTTCTTGTCGACATCAGCTCATTATCCAAGAAGTCGACTTAGGACCAACCCTTTTAATAATTTGAAGCTTGCATGCCTCAATGGCAAGTTTCTCACTTCCGACGACAGGTTTACATCAATGGCCTTCGACCGAAAGATTTTGTATGGTGTTCGACACCAAGTCCCTTTTTCACACCATGTGAATTGTACTATAGTACCTTGAGGGTCATCATCATTATCAGTGATTCCTCTCGCGCTTGTTAATAGCTTGCATCATTCACTGTTAATCAGGTGATGTCTTTCCATGTTCGACTCTAGAACATCTTTCACATGGATCGACTTGTACTCCGAGTGAAGATTGGACGAGTTTGAAGACCCCAGATCTAGTTTCATCCATCCGGGCTGTGATATATTCAAGAAAAAATAAAGACATCATTGCTACACAGATGATCATCCGAATCAAAGGATAATGACTCTATCAGAATCATCAGTCTACCACACAGATGGTTGTCTGTCTTATGTACGTTAAAATTAATTTATAAAGCTGGGCATGGGAATGCCCGCCTCAGCTAGATCATGAAAAATATTATGAAGATAATGTATTGTATCGTATCTTATTACAGGTCTCCTTCCAGCTTGAAAGCACTTTGGATCCTCATGATAAAGCATTTCACCCGACATCAAAAGATTAACAACCTCATGCTTTAGGGGGCAACTGTTATAGACATTTTTGGGCACTACAACCTCAACCATACATGTCCATAAACCAAGGGCTCCTAAGTCCCTAAAAGTTTTTTTTCATTCCCTAAAGGAACAAGGTCAGCTGATTAAATCATCTCCCAGAAGTTCTCCATAGAAAACTACTCAGAACTGGTCAAAGCTAGACCATACAGACTGCCCAGGGTAGAGGGTGCGATTAATCTCACCTACCCAGTGTAAAGGTTGTGATGCATAGTGGAAATCCCTTTTGTAGGGTGCGATGGGAAAGTGTAGACAAATGGCAGAGATAGTTTGCAAGGTGGATCGTCATGGAATCTTCCAGAAACTTCTCTTGTGACACTTGCCTCTCTGAATTCGCCCAGGGATGAGTAAGAGATCATCAATCTCCAAGTGGAATCAAGAACTATCAGAGAGAGGACACTAATCAAAATCCCAGAAGCTGACTCACCCCCCTGCAATCATCTATATATGGATCCCTCATCCTAGAGATCTAAAGGCTGGAATTTTGTATCTTGTAAGGAAGTGTTGTTGGTTTCTTGGTGGAACATCATAGTGTTGGGTGATCTAAGCTTTTAATGAGGTGAAGAAGGGCTTTCATTCTGGGAGGATGACGCTGGGTGAGAACAATTGGTTGTAATCCTCTTTGCTATTCTTGATATTAATAAAGCTATTGAAGTTTTCCTCCATATTCTTGTATGTTTGATGATATATGCATTTTTGTGGTTAATATATACCTAGTCCTATAGTGTTTATCATTTTAAATCTTTGTTCTTCAATAGTATTATGCTGCTTTGATTCCACAGTTGCCCTTTGAAGCTGGGTAGATGATGAGCCCCAAATTTTGGTAACATTTTGGGCTCATCTAGCCTACTCACCTTGCTCAACCCTTCATTTTTTATCAGTTATGCATCATTTCTTAGTATATTCATGTTATTTGTAGGAAGGAGGGCAGTGATTATGCCTATGTGGCTAATACATGATTATTTCAGGTTTTTGACATTAAATGGAGCAAAGACCACGCAGATGGAGACAAGGAGACAGCCAAGGTGGCATTGCGGGTTTATAGGAAGGTTGTCCACAGCCTTGAATGACCTTCCTCGTGATCTCCACCCCAACTCCGAGCTCCAACATCTATCACCAGTGAGCTAGAAGGCAGCCAACGGATTCTACAGGAACAACAATTTACTTTTAGTTGGATAGCCAAGCCCCACTAATTGAGGAGGCCAGCTTGGCCCTCATCATGTATAAATATTGAGGCTGTAGCCTTCGAAAGACTCTTGAACCTTTGTTGCAGATTTTGAATCACGAGATATAGCTCTGTTTTGCTCTTTGTAAGCCATTTTTGGCATGTTGTTAGACTCATGATTATGATCTTTTAATAAAAGGCAGGCAGATTTGGATTCAATTCTGAGTTCTTAGAGGAGCTATAGCTCTCAGGTTAGGGCCCAACCTGAGAGCAATAGACCTCCTTTTCTTTGTATTGTTACTTGTCTTTCCTTTCAGCATTTCATTTCTTTGCCTTGACATGCATTTGGAAAACACAGTCTGCTGATTCAAATTGCTTGATGTGATTAAGTAGGTTAGTTTATGGATAAAATGCTTTCAGCAGCTTAGATTAGAGTAGGAGGATTAGAATTCATCAGAGTTCCAAGAAAAGGTTGATCGTACACTCACTTCCACCTCTGTTGAGAGATTGGGAGTGTAGACCGTGCCAACCACCAAAAAAACGCAGTTTTACATGTTCATGGTAGAAGTATACATGCATTTAGATCTTGAGCAATAACCCTTTTCTTCCAGCACCATGCATGATTTCTATCTTAACTTCAATCACTGTTCTTTGGTTTTTAATAAAACAGGTAGAATAGGTTGATGAATTCTTGGTTTTGTGCAAGACAGAGGTGATTTGTTTCATTTACACTGCGCAGCACCACTTCAACACTTCCTTATCCTTCTCATCTGTGCCCAAGCCATCTCCTTACCTTCCAGCTAGATCCTTTGCCCACCATCTCTTCTGTTATCCACGTTGTTTCACCTTTTCGGCCTTCCATTGCCTCTACCCGTCTATCGACCAACCAGCTTTACACACACCTTCCCCATCTCATCTCTCTGTCCATAGGCCATCACAAGCTCCTCTCTCATCCTACCTATCCACCCATATAGCTCATTCACTCCTCCATCACCCAAAACTCCGACTGCAGAACATCCTGTAGAAGTTAGCAGACTTCCTGTAGAAATCCCGAGCTTCCTGTAGGATCCCCTGCAGACATCCTGTAGAAGCCTGCAAACACGGTTGCCAAGCACCTGAACGTTGTGAACTTCTGTGGAATGATGTTAGGGATCCCCTGGAACCTCTCAGAGTCCTCTTGACCTTTCCCAAGCCTTCCTCCCCTTTGAACTACCCCTGCACAGTCAAGGCCCATTAAGAAGCACAATCATAATAACTCCAACCACTTGAGAAAAAATACAAAAATGTGTTCTCTTCAATGGAAGTCATTTAAATTCATGCATCTCATCTCACTAGAAGTAATGGCATCATTGTTAGGAGTTGCATTCCCATCATTGCATTGTAAGGAGTAAGCTGGTCAGATTAGGGTTTACTAGGGTTTCCATGCTTTGTTGGCTTTCAGTTCATTCTTGCAAAGTAGGTTAATTTCCTTTGAGATAGCTTTCGTTCATCACTTAAAAAGCTTCTTCTGAGAACATATAGAAGTTGGCTTGAGCCCTAGCGGACTTGTGCCAGCTGACCAAGTGACAGCTGCGACAAGAGCTAGTACTTGTGCATATAGCACCGTCACTTCCAAGTTTGTTACGAACTACCGGGTTGATAAAATTAGAGAAGGAAGCTCTAGGAGTTGTAGCATTATTGCTACAATAATGGAGCCCACCATATTTTTGGCGCCGTTGCCGGGGAAGCGTCGGGGTATTAGTAATTGTTTCTTTTCTTCTATTTTCTTACTCTCGCCTTCTGCCAAGTAGTTTATTTCATTTCCATTCTGCAAAAGTAGCATAGACATTTCCTGCTTTCGTAGACTAGCATTTCAATTCCGCAATTTCAATTTTGCAAGCATAGATTAGCCTTTCAATTTTGCAAGCGTAGACTAGCATTTCCATTCCTGCAATTCCATTTGAGCAAAGTAGATTAGTTCTTTGCTGCTTTAATTTCAATTCTGCATTTTATTTCAGCAAGATAGTTAGTTGTAGATCAATCTGTTTCAGTTTTGCAGGCACCAAAGAAAAAACAAAAGAAATCAAAAAAGTCTTTCCATTTCATGCCTCGTAGGAATTGAGATAAAACAGGCAAATTCCTACCCAACACCCCCACCACATCACTGAGTCACCCTTCTCTCTTCTTCGGTGACAGTGATCTAGAAGAACCTATAGGTGAACCTCCTGAGATATACGAAGATCCTATAGCAGAAGAAGAATTAGAGACCATCCCATCTGAAGCTATGGCTGACAATAGGGGAGAAGATGAGAGAATAGAAGGTGCCTTCCCCATCTGAGAAACCAATGGAGACATGAAAATGAAAAACATTAGTCCCTCCACTCTACCTCACTTCCATGGACTGACTACTGAAGATCCTGATACCTTCCTGTTTGAGTTTGTTGTCCTTTGTCGAACCTATGACTATACTGAAGATGAGCAGAAGCTGAAACTCTTCCCTTCGACTCTTAAGGATGCAGCATTATGCTGGTTCATGGGCTTACCTGGGAATAGTATCACCACTTGGGCTCAGATGCAGCAAGCTTTCAATACCAAGTATCGGGACTACTGTAGGTCCAAGGAAACCAAGGGGGAAATCTTTCGGATGACCATGGGAAATGATGAGTCCTTAGAGGATTATGAGGAGAGGTTCCAACTTAGCTATAAATGGGCCAGGTGCACACTTGACCCTGAATCCCTCAAGTTGGTCCTGCTCCGAGGAGTCCCTGAAGACCTCTTAGATACCCTTCACATGTTAGCTGGGGGAGATATTTATCAACTGCCTTATGAGGACATCAAGACTGTATTTAGAAACCACTCTAGGGCAGCCCGGAAACGAGGTAGAGGAAACCTCCTCTCAGCTGGTATCCCTTTCTCCAAGCATGAGTTTGCAAATCAATTGGAAGATCTTAAGAGTGAGGTGAGACAGACCATTGCCATGCAACTGGACACATTCAGGATCCAGCAGAAGAAGGAAGAAGCTGAGAGGGACTTGGCTATCTTCTGCCCTAGATGTACAAGGAGACACCCTAAGAACGAATTCCCATTGCATTCGGTTGAAGTGTGCTTCATTTGTGAGGAGGACCATCCCACAAATCAATGCCCAACCTTACCTGGACTTAAAGCCATGTACCAAGGGACAGAAGCCCCCACTGAACCTCTCTATTTCCTCAACCAAAGGAGGCCACAAGGACCTAGACCTTACCAGCAGGGGATGCAAGGGGCACCCCAAGCTTATTACAGCCCCAACCAATCGACTCCTATGCCTTCCTGGGGTCCCCCTGCTCATCCTTCCTGGCCCATGCCTCCTCCATGGTCTTATCCACCTCAGTACCCTACTCAGCCCACTACTCATTCATATCACTCACATGCCCAGCCACAACCTCAGTGGAATGCACCTCAGTCGGGGTGGAGGCCCCAGTACAACACTCCTCCCACCATTTTGCCTCCACCACCAGTTCAACCTCAACCATTACCTCCCGCTCCTCAAAGGCAACCTCAAATGCCTGCTCAACTGAACCCAAACCCCAACAATAGACAGGCCCAGCAGGTATACACTCGGGAAACATCATGTCCCACCTATGCTGTGGAGATCCAGGAGATCAATCTTCGATCTGGAAAGAATCTTCTGGATCGCCAACCTCCTCCCCCAGAGGACGAGGAAGACAAACAGGAAAGTGAACCAAAGGCTATTCCACCCTTTCCTGAGAGACTAACAGCCACCACACAACCCAACTCAGAGGAGGATGAGCTTTTGGGAGAGCTCAAGCAGTTGTGTGTGAAAATACCACTTCTCCAAGCCATCAAGGATGTGCCAATATACAACAAACTGGTTAAGGAAAAGTGTTTCAAACACCCAGGCAGGCGAAAGAGAGATGCTTTAACCATCAATGTCTTAGGACAACTGTCTGACCTTATGTTAGGACAAGTCATCTGCCCAAAGTACCTAGATGCTGGGAGTCCTGTAGTAGATGTCCACATCAATGGCACCATCATACCTCACACTTTGATTGATCTGGGGGCTGCCATTAATGTGATGACCAGGGATACCATGCTCAAACTCAATCTTCAGGGTTCTTTGAGGAAGACCTCGACAGTCCTGCAACTAGCAGATCGCTCCACTGTGACTCCCGAAGGGATTGTGGAGGATGTCTTGGTCTCTGTCAACTCTTGGGAATACCCTGCAGATTTCTTGGTTCTACAACCCAAGGCAAAGCTTACTGGATATCCTCTTATTTTGGGAAGGCCTTGGTTAGCCACTGCATATGCTTACATAAGTTGCCGTGCAGGAAACATGACCATCAAAAATGGTCCTAGATACCACTAGAAGAGACCCCCCAACCGAGGATGACTTGATTGAGACCTTGATTCAGAATCCACCTTCTAGTGCACTATCCTTAGAGAAATTGGTGGAGGATGCCCAAGCCAGCACCTTAGTGGACCTTTGTTCCACCAACCCTGTCACTCCCAGAGTCAAGAATGTGGAGTTCGGCCCTGAGAGAACATTAAAGATCACCTCCTCCCTATCTCCTTCCCAGGAAAAGGAGCTGTGTAGCCTGTTGGCCAGCCATCTAGATGCTTTTGCTTGGAGCTATAAGGAGATGAAAGGAGTCCATCCTTTGGTCTATACCCATCACATATACATCAAAGAGGATTGTAAACCGGTTAGGCAACCTCAGAGGAGAATGAATCTAGCCCTTAAGGACATTGTCAAGAAAGAATTGCAAAAACTGCTGGATGCCGGATTCATTTACCCCATCTCAGATAGTGAATGGGTGTCCCCTTTGGTGTTGGTTCCCAAGAAAAATGGGAAGTGGAGAATCTATGTGGACTACCGAGAACTGAACAAAGCTACCAAGAAAGACCATTTCCCTCTACCTTTCATAGATCAAGTGTTGGATGGACTGGCAGGAAAGAAGTTCTTCTCTTTCCTGGATGGGTTTAGCGGGTACAACCAAATCCAAATCAGCCTAGAAGACCAAGATAAAACCACCTTCACTTGTCCTTGGGGTACCTTTGCCTACCGAGTTCTTCCCTTTGGGCTCTGCAATGCTCCTGCTACCTTCCAGAGAGCTGTTTTGAGCATCTTCTCGGAGCTGGTCCATGATGCGGTGGAAATCTATATGGATGACTTCACTCCTTATGGGTCCAACTTCCAGGAAGCATTGTCCAATCTGGGAAAGGTCCTAACCAAATGCATTGAGATGAACCTGTCCCTTAGTCCTGAAAAATGTGAATTCCTGATGACTGAAGGGACCGTGCTAGGCCATACCATTTCTTGCCAAGGGTTACAAGTGGATCCTAACAAAATTGCTCTCATCAAGAAGGTTCCACCTCCCCAAAAGGTAAGGGATGTTCGGAGTTTCTTAGGATTAGCAGGGTATTACAGGAGATTCATTAAAGACTTCAGCAAGCTAGCCTCGCCATTGTTTGGCCTATTGGCAAAAGATGTGGAGTTTAAATGGACTGACGATTGTCAGAGGGCTTTGAATGAATTAAAGGACAAGTTGGTGTCAGCCCCAATCTTGAGAGGTCCAAACTGGGCCCTACCTTTCCACATCCACACTGATGCCTCGAACAAAGCCATAGGGGCAGCTTTAGTACAAGTTGAACAAAAAATTCCATATGCCATTTACTTTGTTAGCAAAAACTTATCCAAAGCTGAACTGAATTACACTGTAACCGAGAAAGAATTCTTGGTTGTGGTCCATGCACTGAACAAGTTCTGACATTATATTACTGGTTATCAAACCTTTGTACATACGGATCATGCTGCAATTAGATATTTAATGAATAAACCAGATGTGAATGCTCGTATTATTAGATGGTTACTTTTGTTGCAGCAGTTTGATTTGACCATTGTTGACAAGCCAGGTAAAGAAAATGTTGTTGCTGACTTTTTATCTAGATTGGATTTGTCTGCAGATGAGGATGGAACAGTGGATGACCAGATGCCCGATGAACATCTGTTTGCTATCTCAGTACTCTCTCCATGGTTTGTTGATATAGCAAACTACCTTGTTTCAGCACAGTTCCCTCCGCACCTATCTTCAAGAGAGAAGAGCATAATCATCGGGAAAAGTGCTTCATTTACTTGGATCGGGGGCAATTTGTTCAAGTTTGGCCCTGACCAGATCTTAAGGCGTTGTGTAAGGGAGGAGGAAGTCTTTGATATCCTCCTCACCTGTCATGATGGGCCTTGTGGAGGACATTTTGCAGCAAAGAGGACTGCCTTCAAAATCCTGCAGGCAGGCTACTATTGGCCCACACTTCATCAAGATGTCAGAAGATATATCAGCCAATGTGACCGATGCCAAAGAATGGGGAAACCGACTCAAAGGGATGAGATGCCTCTCCAACCTCAAGTGACTCTTGAGCCATTTGAGAAGTGGGGCATGGATTTTGTGGGTCCAATCAACCCTCCTTCGAGGCAAAGGTCTTACATCATTGTGTGCATTGAGTACCTGACAAATTGGGCAGAGACTAAAGCAATCAAGGCAGCAACAGAAGAAAAGGTGGCTGAGTTCTTAAGGGAGAACATCTTCTACAAATTTGGCTACCCAAGAGAGCTGGTCACCGATTAAGGGAGCCAGTTCACATCCAAATTGATTGAAGACCTACTAGCTCACCACAAAATCAAGCATAGGACTTCCACCCCCTATCATCCACAGGCAAATGGGCAAGTGGAAGTCACCAACAGAGCATTGGAAGGGATTTTGACTAAGGTGGTGGGTAGCAGTAGGAAAGATTGGGCAGATCACCTCGTTGAGGCCACATGGGCTTACAACAGCACCTGGAAGACCACCACTGGCTTCACACCTTATGAGCCGGTCTATGGGAAGAAAGCTTTGCTGTCCATTGAATTTGAATACAACACTTTGAGGATGGCAGCTCAGCTGGACCTAGATCTCAACCATGCACAACAAGAAAGGTTATTGCAGCTAAATGGACTGGACGAGCACCGGATGCAGGCCCTCCTTCACTCAGAAGTGGTTCAACTTCAGAGAAAGGTGTGGCATGACCAACACCTCAATGACAAGTAGTTCCAACCAGGAGATTGGGCACTGTTGTATGACTCCAGGTACAAAGATTTCAAGGGGACGCTGAGAACCAGATGACTGGGACCATATGCAGTGGAAAAATGTCATGACAATGGATCTGTTCTTATTCGGACCATTGATGAGGAAGCCATCCCCATGCTTGTCAATGGGCATCGATTAAAGATCTACAGGAAACCTCTCTCAAGACAAGAGTTCATTAAAACTATGGAGAAATCAGTGTTGGTCATAGAGAAGGGTTCTGCCTTTGCTTTGGGCATACCCTGAAAAGATCTAAAAAAAAAAAAAAATAATAAAGATCCTTGGGTGAAAACCTTTCTGAGGCTCCCAAGGCAGGTGGTAGGGGTGAAAACCTCATTGAGGCGCCCCTATTGTCTTTCAAAAAAAAAAGAGATTTGAAAAAAGATCCTTGAGTGAAAACCTCTCTGAGGCACTTAAGGCAGATGGCAAGGGTGAAAACCTCATTGAGGCGCCCCTGCTATCTTTCAAAAAAAAAGAGAAAAAAGAAAAAAGAAGAAAAACAATAAGCAAGAAAAGACAAGGACAACAAGTTTATAATGTGAAAATGCATGCAGGTTGCAGGTGTTCTATGAAGGAGAGGAGGTCTTTTAACGCAAAGCCAAAGATCCTTATCATGCTGCCAGGAGACCTCACCAGCACCTCCTCCAAGAGTACTCATCTTCTCCAAGGTATGGGCACGATTTCATCACAGCTTAAGTCTTCTACAGGAAGGTGCAGACTTTCTACAGGAAATGCAAACTTTCTACAGGAAGTTCTGTATTTCTATAGGAAACTTCCTGTAGAAGTTCGGGACGGCCCAGAATTCATTTTATGAGGAGATATAACGAACAAGGATCAGTTTGGACGCATGCAAGCTACTGTTGTCACCCTTACACACTGCTGTCACCTCTTTCTACCATCCCTGTCGACATCCAATGAAGTTACCTACACCATCAAAGCAGATCATTGAGTTATCAAGAGAAAGCAATTTTTAAGATGAAAAAATGCTGAGATGTCATACCATATCCATCCCAGCCATCCATGAGCTCTGTGAGCGTGATCGTGTGGCCATTGTCTTCGTCGTGCAGCATGCACCCGAGGAGGAAAAACGGTTACAGGACATCCTGCAGGAGTCGCGTAACAGTTAAGCCCGCTAGAGTGTACACCATTCACAGCGCTTGCCGCATGCAATGAAAACGCGGGCGCATGCAGCCGAAGCATCTGATTCATCATCAGCGGCCTGCGAATATGAACCTTCGGGCCGGTGCAAATCCACCAGCAGCAAATAAATCCACTCATCGCCGTCCAAGAGCCGAAAAATCGTGTTACGGTCGCACAGGTAAGTGCCTCGACCCTTTGTTCCGTCGAATTTCATGAATTTTACTTTGAAAATGTTTGCAAGTGTGAAGTGAATGGGTTGAGCGGTTGTATGGCCATTCGACTGGCCACGTTGACCGTTAATGGTCTAGTCGGATGTTTGGGCGGTGGTCGTGGCAAAAGAAACGGGCAGTGCACACGTGAGAGCCATCCCATCGGGAAAAACGAGTTTTAACAGAAGAGACGGCAGCGGATCTGCGGGGAATGATGCAGCAGTAAGGGAACTCGTAGGCGAATGATGGAATGACGTCGTCCAACGGTCCGGCAAGGATAGCTCACCCCCGCGCCACGGATTCTGCCGATTCAAATCTAATTGGCTAGATTTCCACCCCATGCATTTATCATTCACCGTTTGGAACTCGAGTGATTATCCGGATCCCTCTGCAGCTCGACACTCCAAGTCTTTGGCCATTCGAACGCCTGTTGAGCAACACCAAGAGCGCAGACCCACTGCAGTATCCTCCAGAAATCACGCGCTGCTCCTACAGGAAAGCTGTTTCTACAGGAAATCAGGTTCCTCACGTCAAAAGGTGGTGGATTAAAAAGGTAAGCCTGAACTCTCCATGCAATTGGTTTTGAGGGTGGCAGAATCGTCGTCTACAGTCTGGTCGTAGAAATTTTTGGCAAATAGTGTCTACCGTTGCATGAATTGTCGTCCTATAGGATGTCAGTGGAATTAAGCTGTGTTAAGGTCCTCAGGAGATAAGCTTCGTGAATTATATGCATGACAGAAGTGTAATTCTACGCTCTGTCCCAGTAGGCCAAGTTTCTTTCGCATTCGCCACCTCCAGCTAACGCAGCAGTTTTCACCATGCCAGGTGGGTTCATCAGAAGGGAACCCACTGATTCAACAAAGTTAAGAGAAAATCCTGAGGTGGTGGAGCTCTTCACACGAGCGCAATGGATATCCTTCTGTGACAAATTGCAGGGCTATGACGACGAAGTGGCAGAGGAGTTTTTGCAAGCTCTAAGGCCGAAATCCAAAAGATTGGCCACTGTTAACTTCAAGGGTTTGAGCCTCAAACTCACCCCACAATTCATCAGCCGAGTTACAGAGCTCCAAATGGGATTGCCATGGGATAAAGAAGAAAGGAAATTGGGCCAACAGGCTAAGAAAGAATTCTTTCCACCAGAGGAGGAATTCTCAGAAGATAAAAATGGGGTTCGTAGAACTAGTTTACTGCCACCGTGGAATGAAGTTAGCCTGTAGATTATGAAGTACATCACCTGCGAAGGTCGTTTTAGCATTGTATATGGGTACCATTTTCGGTTACTCACTGAATTACGGCACCAGATGGATCTACCTGTAGAAAACAAACTCAGTCTCCCTTACTTTCTACTAAAGTCTCTGATTGAGTGTGCAACCAAGTTGAAAGAAGGCACACCAGACCAGGTAGCCCACCATGGACTCATCAAACTCCTTGTGGAGGATGCGCTCCACACATACAAGGTTCCTCTCTCATGGGAAGCCTTCAGAAATTTGACCAAGGATGGTGATATAAAGATGCTGACCGAAGAGCTCGGTTCATCTAGTAGTGAGGAAAAAGAGTCAGTGCCCGCAGCGAAGAAAGAAAGAGGCCAGAAGACCCCGACCACGGAGCAGAAGAAAAAGCAAGAGAAGAAACAAGAGAAAAAGGGTGACAAAGAGAAAGATGACACACCTGTTTTGACGGCAAGAGAGAAAAGATTGCAAAGCAGAGTGGACAAGACTGAGAAGGTCCATGTCAGCAAAAGTTCCTCGACGGCAACTGCAACCAAATCAAAAAGAAAAACTCATGCAGCAAAACAAACCAAAGCGGTGACACCTGTTTCTACAGGAAAACCGAAACAGGCTTCTACAGGAAGCCCGAAATTAACTGAAAAAGGGTCTTCTACAGGAAGCCCGAAATTAACTAAAACAGGGTCTTCTACAGGAAGCCCTGAAAAAGTGAAACCCAAGGAGAAGAAGCTGACATTCTTGCAAGGGAGGCAGCAGCTATGCTGGCCGCCCTTAGCACACCTCCTAAGCCAAAGGAGAAGAGAAAGAGGGAGACCCCTCTATATTTTAAAGCTAGAAGAAGTGTGAGAATAAAGACGGGCAAGCCACAGCCTCCGTCCAGCAGCCCGATCATTATTGAAGATGCCCCTACTTCGCCCAAGGAAAGGTCCCCCTCGAGGATATCAGTCACCTATGAGAGGGGGAGCCCGAAGAAAACTACGTGGCAAGAAAGGTTAGACCAATTGACTACAAAAGCTCGACTACAGGATGCTGAAGATGCTCTACAGGAAACCTTAGCCAGGCTTAAAGAAACTGAGAGAATGGAAGGGGAAGCACCCTTATCACCACCGAGGGAGGGTGAAGTAGAACCACCAAAGGAAGTGGAGAAAGAGCATATACCAGAGCCCAGCCCTCAGCCAAGTCTGAGTTCATATTACACCTTTTTAGAGGCTGGCAAAATTATACCTCAGAAATTTACTGTGCCACTATTTTTTGCATTGGAGGAAGAAAGAGTCCGTACACACACGTGGATGAAAATAGCCAAGTCAAAGGGTGTGGCAGACATAGGTCCCTTACAGGAGCAGCTCAAGGAGGCTAGAAGTGAATTGTCCATGGCTAAACACGTGGCAAATTGCCAACGAGTGTTCCTACAGGAAGAAAACCAAAAGCTGAGATTGCAGTTGTAGGAGCTGAGGGCAGGGACAGGTACATCCTCCAAGGACACCACAGCAGCACAGCAAGGCAAAAAGGAACTGAACACCGGTCTTGGGGAGCCAACCACACCTCTACAGGAAGCAGAACAACAAGCACAAATTGAGGTGCAAGCTCTCAGACAACAGCTGTAGCAGAAAGAGGCACAATTGGCCTGCATGGCTAGCTGGGCCATGGATGCTATCCAATGCAGACAGCCAGCCAAATTCTATGGCCTGTACTTGAAGGACCAATGGCTGCAATTCCAAATCAATACCTTTGCGTAGAGAGGCATCTCTCAGCTCCAAGACCCGCAGCAATTCACTGAAGTATGCAGTACTAGTTCATCAGAGGACAAGGCCAAATTAGCGGAGTTCTACCTCCATAATCTGGCCCTACCTAATGTAGTTTCATGGGATCCCAATACGGCCTTGGGAGATATGCAATTAATGGCGCTTGCCTCATGGCTGAACCATGAGGACAAAAGAGCAGCAGAAGCCAAAGCGATCATGAACCGAGAGCTGAACGAGCCATTGCTCATCAGACCAGAACCAGGGGATCCAGTTGCACTAATCTCAGCACACCAACATTTGTCCACTGACCCTCAAGCTTCATTAAGATATATGGATCAACAGGCCCAAGCCATAGCTCATTTTGAGGACATGGAGAGACTGTTAGGAGACAACGTTGTCCAAACATGCACACACAGATGGAATACATTGGCACACAGTCTGAAAATACAAGAGTACCATACCCCAACTCGGATGAGGGAAGCTCTGGTACGGGTAGCCCTCTATAAGAAATCCATGCAAAACTTCTAGGCCAGCTGGATTGGCCTTAAACTCAACCCACCACTGTTGCTAGGATTGATGGAAGGCAGCACAGAGAAAGATGATAATGAACAGTGGGAAGAGGTAAACAGAAGGGCTAGGTTTCATATCAGCAAGGAGGACACTACTACAGAGGCTTGGGATGTAAGGGTAGCAGTAAAGGCAATGAAGGATGAAGAGTTGGACTAGTTGGTCAAGGATGAGCAAATATTTTAGCTGGGGGGTGATGATGAGCCCCAAATTTTGGTAACATTTTGGGCTCATTTGGCCTACTCACCTTGCTCAACCCTTCATTTTTTATCACTTATGCATCATTTCTTAGTATATTCATGTTATTTGTAGGAAGGAGGGCAGTCATTATGCCTATGTGGCTAATACATGATTATTTCAGGTTTTTGACATTAAATGGAGTAAAGACCACGCAGATCGAGACAAAGAGATAGCCAAGGTGGCATTGCGGGTTTATAGGAAGGTTGTCCACAGCCTTGAATGACCTTCCTCGTGATCTACACCCCAACTCCGAGCTCCAATAGCTATCACCACCGAGCTAGAAGGCAGCCAACGGATTCTACAGGAACAACAGTTTACATTTAGTTGGACAGCTAAGCCCCACTAATTGAGGAGGCCAGCTTGGCCCTCATCATGTATAAATACTGAGGCTGTAGCCTTCGAAAGACTCTTGAACCTTTGTTGTAGATTTTGAATCACGAGATATAGCTCTGTTTTGCTCTTTGTAAGCCATTTTTGCCATGTTGTTAGACTCATGATTATGATCTTTTAATAGAAGGCAGGCAGATTTCGATTCAATTCTGAGTTCTTAGAGGAGCTATAGCTCTCAGGTTAGGGCCCAACCTGAGAGCAATAGACCTCCTTTTCTTTGTATTGTTACTTGTCTTTCCTTTCAGCATTTCATTTCTTTGCCTTGACATGCATTTGGAAAACACAGTGTGCTGATTCAAATTGCTTGATGTGATTAAGTAGGTTAGCTTATGGATAAAATTCTTTCAGCAGCTTAGATTAGAGTAGGAGGATTAGAATTCATCAGAGTTCCAAGAAAAGGTTGATCGTACACTCACTTCCACCTCTGTTTAGAGATTGGGAGTGTAGACCGTGCCAACCACCAAGAAAACGCAGTTTTACATGTTCATGCAAGCTTTAAAGTCATATTTCCATTGGTAGAAGTATACATGCATTTAGATCTTGAGCAATAACCCTTTTTTTCCAGCACCATGCACGATTTCTATCTTAACTTCAATCATTGTTCTTTGGTTTTTAATAAAACAGGTAGAATAGGTTGATGAATTCTCGGTTTTGTGCAAGACAGAGGTGATTTGTTTCATTTACATTGCGCAGCACCACTTCAATACTTCCTTATCCTTCTCATCTGTGCCCAAGCCATCTCCTTACCTTCCAGCTAGATCCTTTTCCCACCATCTCTTCTGTTATCCACGTTGTTTCACCTTTTCGGCCTTCCATTGCCTCTACCCTTCTATCGACCAACCAGCTTTACACACACCTTCCCCATCTCATCTCTCTGTCCATAGGCCATCACAAGCTCCTCTCTCATCCTACCTATCCACCCATACAGCTCATTCACTCCTCCATCACCCAAAACTCCGACTACAGAACATCCTGTAGAAGTTAGCAGACTTCCTGTAGAAATCCCGAGCTTCCTGTAGGATCCCCTGCAGACATCCTGTAGAAGCCTACAAACACGGTTGCCAAGCACCTGAACGTTGTGAACTTCTGTGGAATGATGTTAGGGATCCCCTGGAACCTCTCAGAGTCCTCCTGACCTTTCCCAAGCCTTCCTCCCCTTTGAACTACCCCTGCATAGTCAAGACCCAGTAAGAAGCACAATCATAATAACTCCAACCACTTGAGAAAAAATACAAAAATGTGTTCTCTTCAATGGAAGTAGTTTAAATTCATGCATCTCATCTCACTAGGAGTAATGGCATCATTGTTAGGAGTTGCATTCCCATCATTGCATTGTAAGGAGTAAGCTGGTCAGATTAGGGTTTACTAGGGTTTCCATGCTTTGTTGGCTTTCAGTTCATTCTTGCAAAGTAGGTTAATTTCATTTGAGATAGCTTTCATTCATCACTTAAAAAGCTTCTTCTGAGAACATATAGAAATTGGCTTGAGCCCTAGCGGACTTGTGCCAGCTGACGAAATGACAGTTGCGACAAGAGCTAGTACTTGTGCATACATCACCGTCGCTTCCAAGTTTGTTACGAACTACCGGGTTGATAAAATTAGAGAATGAAGCTCCAGGAGTTGTAGCATTATTGCTACAATACTGGAGCCCACCAGTAGACGAAGGCAAAGTGGCAAGGATCTGTCAGAAGGGAGAGGAACCAAGCAAGGAACTAAGCATGAGACTGAGGTTGGTGTCCTTTATTCCCCTCTTATCCACTTCTCATAAAGGAAAGCGAAAGTAGTTTTAGTTTGTTTGTTTCTAAGATAGCTACAAGTCTTAGTGGGACTAGCAGCTCCGAGTGGACACTAGATTTCCCGATAACAAGTAGTCCCCTATCTTTGCAAACTTCGGCTTTGCCTCTATTCCAATGTTTACTTGTCTAGTTTTGAGTGGCGTGATATTTGCATTCTCTATCTGCGGTCCCTCAACTTTGTGATGAGCTTGTGCCTCTGGGATATTAATGTTCCTTGGATCCTCGTCTTCTTCTTCAACAGTCACATTGTAGCACTCTGGAGCATGGTGCAGCTGGGTGGTACAATCTGGTTGAATCAAAACCAAGGGATCCTATGGTATTCTAAATATTACTACCTTGACCTCCTGCAATGCTTCATCTATGCATTTGAATCCATCCTCAAAGCTAAAGGTCATCAAAAATCCATGTCTCAAAATATCGCATTCATCAGTGCCATGGTAGAGCTCTGTTTCCAGGTACCAATTCATTGGTATTACATCCAAAGTATGACAAAATAGATCCACCCACTCTAGTTGTGGCTCTACTCCATAAGCATCAGTCCATTTATCTAATTGATCACGTGGATCACTCCTCCCATCGTATTTCTCTGTTAGGCGCACCTTTGGGTGACCAAACCACAACCTCATTATTCTTTAGTATTCACGCCATGCATCAAAACTATATTTATGCATACTCCACCACCTTGCGAGCGTAGCATGCAGTGCCAAATCCAGTGCTTGGAAGACATGATTCTCAGGCACTTCCTTTTGAAATGCATCCTAAAATTTATCCACGTTAGTTACACCATCATAAAATGGCACACTCCTTACCTCTGATGATACACAACACAATGATTTAGTCATCATGTTACAACACAATGTCGATACTTCATGCAACCTATTCTGCTAGTGCTACAACTCCTCACTTGAATATGATGTATAAGAACTTTTTTTGTCCCATGCAATGCATCCATCAGCTATCAGATTCAACTAATCTTGATCTCATGCTATTATTTTGTAGATCTGGTCCAAATCGTCATCACTTTCAAAATCACAGATTAGTTCAGTTTAACGCAATCCTTCTGTAGGGTCCAACAGTACTACTATGCGAAGCAATTTCCTGTCAAATCACATTGTCCGCTTCTTCAAATCAATCACCCCATTCATGTCAATAGCCTAGTCGATCCCAAGACGGCGAGGAATGGAAATTTGATGTCATTGACAATCTCTATCACTTCAAAATTAGCCAATGCGCTCGTGCCTTTAATATCTACTATCACTCCCTACAGTATTCTCATGGGGATAATCCTTTGTTGATTTTCCATCCTTAATTGAATCGAAGACAACTACAGCATAGGTCTCCCCATTCTCTCCCATGTTTGTTTAGGAAAAACATTCACATCCAACCCAAGATCCAGAATAACTTGGTCCATTTCATATTCACCTATTTGTGAAGTGAGCCTCATCTCATGCCCTGTTCTTGCCTTATGCTTACCAATTTTCCTAACTACATGAGGTCTTTCAAGAGCATTTTCTCTACCGACACATTTATTTATCAACTCCTGTAATAATTTTATGGCCTTGCTATCACAAAGTAGCCTCATAAATGTCTCCAAGAACGTGGTAAGCATAGAGGGGTCCATTTCTTCAGATAGCTTATCCTGACTTCCTGAGGTAGAGGCCTCAGCGAAGCTTTTCTTCACTTCCATCAATGTTTCTTTCATGCGCTCTAAATCAAATCAAACATCCTTTTCTCAAGCTTTAGGGACCCACTCCTTTTCATCACACTGCTTTCCTTTATCCTCGCCAGTCATCATTCCACTCTACAATAGGATATTAACATTAGGATCTTCTTCACCGGGTTCAACCCTCATCATTTGTAGGTTACGGGTAGGCTACTAAGTATGTGCCCTTTTCTCCTATATTTTAGCTATCAATACACGGCAGTCTT
The DNA here is from genome assembly GCA_031772625.1 of Pinus tabuliformis. Taxonomy (NCBI): domain Eukaryota; kingdom Viridiplantae; phylum Streptophyta; class Pinopsida; order Pinales; family Pinaceae; genus Pinus; species Pinus tabuliformis. The sequence continues at coordinate 1,885,691,892 of CM062816.1, read as the reverse complement.
CTGTTGCGTGGTCAAAATGAGTACAGTATCGGCATGACAAGCACATCGGGTTCATACATTCCCATGTGTAGTGTCCTGGAACTCCGTAATTTCAGTAAATAACTTGTTCCCGACCTCTCGTAGGTCCTCCTCCACCTCAGCCTCATCCGTGCCCTTGATATCCTCATGCACTCTCCCAATGCCTTGATCTATAGGTCGAGTCTCTATCTTCATTCGATATGTAGGCATTCCTTCCATCATCAACTCATAGCTATGGAAATTACTCTCATTGTGGCCCACTAATTTGCAGATGTTGTAGAAGAGTCGTTGCGGTGTACGTACAAATTTCTACAGCAAGTGACAATTGTCTATTAGATGTTTTCTAGCTACCTGATAGATAGTACACCATAGCATGGACCCTGTACTTGACCTAGATTGATCTTCTAGCCTCAGAGGCATTAGCCCTCCTCTTGCCACATAATTTGCAAAGAGAGGGCAGTGACCTTTATCATGCCCCCGACTCTTACATTTCAGACACCAAACTTCTTTGTGCACCTCTAGCCATGCCGCTCTATCCTTCTTCATACTTTAGAATTCTAGGAAAAGGTTTTACAACTCCGCATAATTTGCTGAAATCCCAAAGTAGCATCTTGAATCGGTGTCTCATGCAATCTCATCGCAATATCCAGACCTTCTGCCTTGGTCCCAATATTTTTCTGTGATAAAGCAACCCTTAGGTGAGGCAAGACCACAATTGCAAACCATTCGTGGTGTTGCGCATTTGTAAGATTCATGTTAGCTTTGTGAATCTGGACTTTTCGATCCTTAATCCAACTCCCAGGGTGTTTCGCAAGGCCTCATCATGATTTCCTTGAATCTAATGACAGATTGTGATTCATACTTGGGCCTACTAAATTCCTTATTCAACGCAGTCTGAGTGTCTACCAACACAGCCATCCGGTTATCATTGCAGTACTTAACGTCCCACATTAACGTGCAATCCTGTAAAGAAGTAACCAACATTGCTTTCTTCATCTAACCGTCTGTAATATTCTGGGCTATCCACACAACCTTTATAATGAATCAAAACTAGTTCGAGTCCTCATTTCCCAAGCTTTTGAAAATGGGCAAGTTCACTATATTCACCATATTGAACAACAGTGGAGGTGGTGGTAGTGTGGGTGAAGGTGTATGCTATGGAGGTGAATGTGGAGGTGGTGCGGGTGGATGGGGTATTCATGGGAACCCTTGCCTTATTAACTAGACAATGCTCCGCAGTGAAGCCTTTGCTGCTCCTTCGTCATCACTCAAAGGAGGCTCAATCAACAGGCTATATTCAAGGCCTATTCTTCCTCTATCCCGAAATAACTTTCCACTTCACATAGCTCCAAACATTAAGGTAATTTCATAACCTTTTTTTCACACAACAAAATTTTGATCCAAGTATTCAAAGATCCTCAATACTTACCTTGCGGTCCCTCGAAGAGGCACCGCTCTACTTCATTGTAGTTGACCGAGGTATCGGCTGTGAATTCTGTCACAAATAATCTGATGACACGATCAAGCTAGTGATTGATAGTTTGCACGATCTTATCTTCAGAGGCTTCCATTCTCACACTAACTCTGGGGTCCACACTATTAGACCACCAAGCCTCCACCTTCCCTAGTCGTCTTCTAATTTAGTGATCCACTTGTATAGTTCAATCGGGAAGGAACAAAAGAAAATTTTGTGTATCTCTATACATGTCCAACCACTGTTCTTTTGTCAGGCACAAATTTCTATTTTCTTGCGCCTCAAATTCACGGATCTTTCTATCCAACCACTCCTCAATTTCTTTCTTTTTTGGATTCCAATCGTACGACATCACGCATCTCTTTATGCAGATCCCAGTCCCGACAATGAAACCATTTGTTGGATTAGTGGGTCTTGTTAGGTTCCTATACCAATAGGAGTGATAATTTTTAATGTTTAAGGTTAAGCCTTGTAATATTGTACATACCTTTTCTTTCTGCATATGTTTTCCATATTATAAAAATTAAAAAATGTAAAGAGGGTATGTCCTAAAAGATAAATCAAAGGACAAAAAGAGTAAGAGAAGGTAAAAAGAAGTGAAAGAATATGAACCCCAAAAACAAAAAGACCATGAAAGTGTGCAAGTCCAAATGCCACTACTATCTAATTTCGTGCATAATAATGATTATGTGCAACTTGTTATTCATGCCACAATCCATGGTAATCAAATAGTTTAATCTTGGTTATTCCATGCTTTGAATTTCATTTTTAATAGATTAGAGAATTAAAATCTAACCAAACAGTTTAATCTTGGCAGATCATAGTTAGGTAGAGAAAATCAAAGGAGCTCATAAGCCTAATCTGATCCCTTAGATGAGATAAGGTTAGAATTAGATAGATTTACTTTCCAAAAGAAAAATAGATGAATAAGGGTATGCTAGCCTAAATGCACCCTAAGAAATGGAGAAAATATGTTAGAGGTAAGAAATGGGTAAGTAGAAGAAAGGTTGCTGAACAACCAAGGTTACTTGGATTAAAAAACATGCATCTTGCTTAAATACATCTTTCAACATGTATGGTCAACTATGAAGGCAAAGACAAAGGTTTACAAGTTCTTGTGATTAACTTCCCCTCATTCAATTTTCCCCTTTTCTTACTAATTTCCTATCAAAAATTATGTTCCAAGTACTTTTAACCTGACAAGTGAAAGAGGCTCAGAGCATTTCTCTAACTTTTGGAGTGACCGGACCCTCGACTTAATGACTTATGGACTCAAGTGCTAGAATCCACTTCATAAACACATTCCCCCTTCATAAAACCCATTTCCCCTGATTACCCTAGGAAAACCCCTTCCCTAAGGTTAAACACCTTTTTACCTAGGAAAACTAATAAAACCCCCATATAAACCCTTTTCCTAAGGTTTAAACCCAGTTAACCTAAGGAAAATAATACCCCCCAATATAAATCCCTTTCACACAAAAAACCCACAAAAAAGCCTTTTTTCTTAAGTTTAAATCTAAATGCACAATGCATGCCTTTTACCCTTTTGAATTAATAAAAACTCTCTCTGCCCATTTCATATTAATTAACTAACCTTATTATATAACCCATTATAACCCTTTTCCCTTAAATAATTAAAACCCTATATAAAATATCTCCGCTCCCTAGTTTTAAATAAAAACTATAGAAATTACCCCTTATCCTGCTATAACTCTAATTAGTCTACCTAACCTCGGTAAACTAAGTTAATCCTGCATCGACTTCACCCGACTCCCTAATCTCTCTTTAAGCCTGGCCCGATCGCTTTTAACCTATGATTAAAGCCTAAACTAATCCCATGCCGCCCCAACTAAAACCTTGGCCCCCACTCAATTCCTGTTCATTTCCCCCCGCACATCTCTCCCACCTAACTACAATCTGATCATGATTACTTAGATCCAACGGCCCAAAGCCATATAGCCAGTCCCGATGGACTACCTTTATTAGCTCGATTAGGCGGTTTTCCCCTGACCCCCAATGGCTATGTGTCGCACCCTAACACACATCGGGTGACCCCTCCTCAAAACTGCCCACGCCTCTAAAGTAGTGTGACGACCCTCTAATGCCACTTCCCCATCATTCCGATAAACTACTTGTTCTCCATAAAATTGAATTTCGTGCAATTTTTCAAAAGTTTGTCCGTTAAATTTTAAACGCTGAAAACCCATGTTTTCTCGATTTCCTCTAGTTTTACACTGTAAACCCATGAAACCCTCCAATGCCACCATGCACCTCTGCGATACAAATTCCCCTCCAATTATGTCCAAAACGCTACCCCGAGACCTTTTCCAAGCATTCTTGTGCCCTAGAGACATCAAGCTCCCTTAATTCAAATAGTTGTTTTCTTAAAATTTTATTGAATTTTTCAAGTTATCAAACTATGATCAGAGCTTGGATAAACAGTTCTGATACTAGTCAAAGAACCTGTTTACTCCAAGACTCGGACCAGAACCTATTAAAAGACCAAATTCATAAGAAGAAGACTAGATATACATGCACAAAATATGAATACCCTTACACAAAGAGCTGAGAAGAAGACAAGGAATAGATTAAAATCCACTTCCGATTGTTGATACACATAAACAACATAAGAATTTACTGTTGAAAAACACAGTAAAAGGTAAATTGTAACGGTTAAAAGGAAGAAACACAGAAAGGATTAAGACAGGTCATCAAAGTGAAAGAGTATCAGTGACAAAGAGTCTCAGATGAAAGACATAAGTGAATAAAGCCTCCAGCGTAATAAATTCAACAACAAAGAGCATAAAGAGCTAGAAATAAACCATAACAACCAACAACACCACAATAAAAGGGACAGCATGAAACAGTTCATTAGCTGCCTCTATCTTCTTGCAAGAAGATATTTTCTATTTCCTAGATTAAATCTCAAATCAGTTTGAGATATTTGTAATAACACATTAGTATAAATACTTCACAAATTGATGTAGTGTGGATTCTTAGAAATTTCTGTACAATTCTATATTGAAAGACTGTAAAAGCTATTGGAGCATTGACTGAGCCAGCAAGCTTGATTGGTGAATAAAGACAAGATATTTCAAAGGATTCATGTGTAGAGCGAAGTGTAGACAAGTATTTTTTGGCATTGTTGTTATCTCTTAAAGTTTTCATACTGTTGATCTAAATCTGGATGCCATAACTAGAAGTATTATATCAAAATTTGTTTAATTACACTCTACTATAAAAATTAGGCAAATCTATTTTTTCTACAAATAATCTAAGTTACTTAATTCTTAATTTATATTTAGTTCAAGTTGTTTATTTTAATCTATAGCAAAGGATTCTTAATTTCCCTTTGTTTCTGATTACCCCCCTATTCTTTGTTTGAATCCCAATCTAAGAATTCTTAATTGCTCTCTCACCCTGGTTAAAACCTTTTCGATCCCTCTGGCCTAAAGACCTGAACTATACTCTGCTATCTTGCCCTTTGAACATTCCTTTTAGCTAATTGATCCAGTTTTGTTGCCCTTCTTTTGACTTCATATGTCCAATGGTCTAGAGATATCATTCTATCCATCTATTTAAAGATCCCCACCACCCAATATTTCAATACAAATCAAAACCCCCCTGAACCTTTCAGAACTAGCCTAATATCCTAGCAAAACAAAGCTAAATCATATAGAGAAAGCCCTCTTTGGACTTAGGTTGGTTAGAGACTAAGCCTAAAAGTTGGTTTTTGGTTACCTCTGTCATTTTCTTCTTCATATAACTTCTAGAGAACATTCTGAGTGATAACATAGTGGTGACTCCACTGGGGAACCAGCAATCCCTCAGTCCTAATAAAGCTTTAAGAAATTTTAATTCTATATTTTGAGCCTCTTAAAGTTGTTTGTTAGACGTTATGTTGAAAAATCTTGCAAAAACAATTGAAAATTTGAAATTCTGGCTTCTAAGAAGACTCATTTTACTAGGGCTAATCTAGATCCCAATCCTCCCCTAGTAGTTGATAATCCCAACCTGATTTCAAGAAAATCCAAAAAAGAAGAAAGTTTAGCTAGTCACACATCTTTAGTTGAAGCTAAGTCATGTCCTGGTGAGTGGTTGTTTTTAGAAGATTTTCCCTTTGATGACCAATTTGGTCTATCATTATTTAAAGGAAAGTCTAAAAGTGAAATACAAGATACTTTTCTAGACCGTAATTTCATTGCAGACCTTGGAGTCCAACAGGCCAATAGATCCATTAATGAGTACATTCTGAAATCTCCACAATCATCCATTACCACTACTACCCATGAGTTTTCTGTAAAGATCTCCATTGCTTTGAGTTCACCATTGTTCCCTTCAACTTCAGTACGTCCTGAATCCCATCCTGCACCACCATTTACACCTTCACTCCCTCACCAGCCTATCATTACTCATTCACCACCTACTAGTCCCGATTCTTCATCCACTACTGCATTAATCCCAATTATATCAACCCCACAACTTATCCCATCCCAATCAACAACAATGGAAAATAGATATGCTCCTCTTGGTTTACTTGCCAAATTTCATGCTATGCCTACAGATTATCAGAGTAAGATTCCCCTGTTTGATGCCATTGGTCAGTACACTACCCAAAAGCATGTAAATAGGATGTCTTACTTCTTTGAACTACATGAATTAGACGAAGTGGATGTCTAAATGGGAGTCTTTGCCCAATCTTTGACTGGTGATGTCAAGAAGTGGTTTAAAGCCTTCCCTGCCAATCACATAGCAGACCTAGCAAATTTCCAAAGGTTGTTTATTGATAGGTGGGAAAAGAAAAAGAGTCCCTTACAAATCCTTTCAGAATATGAGAATATTAAGAGAGGACCTAACGAAAGAGTTCACGATTACTGCACTAGATTCAATGGTATATATAGTGCAATCCCAGTTAACCTTATACCCCCACCTGACTTAGCCTTTATAAAGTTCCCTGACAGTTTTGATACTGATATGTCATACCAACTTAGGGAAAGAAACCCACCTACTTTAGAAGAAATGAAAAGTGTAGCTGTTAGTGTAGAAGCAAATTTGTTAGCTAAAATGGTTAGAGTTAGAAATAAAGAGAGAACTGCTAAGGAAGAAACTTCACCATTTGATCTAAAAATAGATAACTTGGCGAAAAACATGGAAAGCATAATGGAGAGAATAGGTAACATGGAAAGGCAACCCCAATGGGATAAGAAACAAGCGCCTACAATTAGAAACCCAAATTTCAAAAGTAACCAAAACACAGGGAAAAATGGACTAGATCAGAACATAAGGCCTCCTTTTCAAGAAAATTATGTAGAAACATCCAATCCAGAAAATCTTGAGCATCACACGCAAATTAACCTAGTGGGAGTAAATGATGAAGACATTGTTTTTCTAACCCAAGATGACAAGGAACAATATATGTTGTAGCAACTACAGGTACAATCTAGTGAATCATTTGATTATAAACAAGGATATGACTCTGCTATTTTCAAATTTCACAAGCAATATAATCTAAGAAGCAAAAGGAATGCAAATGTCCCTGACCAAACAAAGAAAACAACCCAAAATCAACCCAGAAAGATAAAAGAAGCCCCTATTTCAAATGTCCTTCAAATTATCCCTAGGCAGAACCCAAATCCTTCTAACCCCACAATTGTAGATATAAACCCTAATCAACCTTCTGTTGATCAACTATCCACTTCAATTCCACTTGTAAATCCACAGAATGAAATCCACAGTAAAGAAAAAGAAAACAATCCTACTCGAATCCCTGCTGCTAAAACTCAAAACCTTCAATTAGAAAAAGCCTCTTTGCCTTTCAATTTTGGAGAAGGGATAGCTAAGCTAAAGATTCCAGTCCCTTTAATAGAACTAATCAAGAATGAACCTTACAAATCACAAATAAATCAAACCTTAAACATTGTTGCAAATGAAGATTCAGTTAACTTGTTTGATGATAAACTAGAACTTATATTTGGTCATGATATTAATGGAAAACCATTAGAAGGAGGACTTCCACCTTTTTATATAAGCCTTAGCATCCATGACAAGATTTTACACAATGCAGTGTTCGACTCTGGAGCCTCTCACATTTTAATGCCCAAATCAGTAATGGAGAAGTTGAACCTAGACATAACAAGGCCCTACAAAGACTTATTCTCATTTGACTCTACTCAAGTAAAGTGTCTAGGATTAATCAAAGACCTATGTGTTACTTTACTCTAGTATCATGCCAAGAGCATCCTAATGGACATTGTAGTGGCTGACATCCCACCGAAGTATGGCATGATTTTATCTAGATCATGGGGAGCCAAACTTCAGGGATCTCTACAATTAGATATGTCTTATGCAACAATCTTTGTTTTTGGACAACCAAATAAACTGTACCAAGAAACCTTAATGAAATATATGGTAAGTAGCCAGGATAAACTTCAAAACTTTCCCATCTACTCCATACACTCAGATATTGACTCTTTTATTCTGTATAATGTTGATCAAACTCAAGAAACACTTTTAGACAACACTGGTATAGGAGCAAAAGATATTGCAGTTTCTACACCAAATGAGACTAATCAGACAATAGAGATATTCAATGAACAAGAAGGTCTAATTGTTGTGAATGATGAAGAGTTTATTCCACTAGATAGTGAAAACTATGCTCATGAGATATTATGGCATTTAAAGTTTAATGGATCAGTAAATAGGTTAGGAGAAGGAGAAGGAGTGTGGATATATAACTTAGAGAATAATTATTTAGAAGGCCATGCATATAGACTGAATTTTAAATGTACAAATAATATAGTTGAATATGAAGCATTAATTTTAGGTCTTAAGTTAGTTAGGAATTTAGGAGCTAAAAGAGTTTCTGTTATGGGAGACTTTGAATTAATTGTAAAACATATAGATGTTGTATATATGACTAAAAACCCTAGATTAAGTTGTTATAAAGATACTATTGTAGAAATACTAAATACTTTCTTAGAAACAAAGCTTGTAGTCATCCCTAGGAAACATAACATGCAAGCCCATAGTTTAGCAATGTTTTCTAGCACTTGTAAATTACCCTTCCAACCTAACTATCAGTACACTGCTGAAGTTAGGCACAAACCTGCAATTCCTGATAATTTGAAGAACTCGCAAATATTTACTAATGATAAGAAGATAAATAACTTTTTACTTTCAGAAGAAGAATTTGTAAATAATAACATAGATACTGATATTTCCATATATCTTAACACTAAGAATAATATAGAAATAAACAAGATAGAAGATGATAAAATAGATAGACTTAACCCAGTTAAATTTAACAAATCAAATGTAGAAAACTTAGAGATAATGGAAATTAATGAAATGATAAACGAAGAAACTGAAGTAGTTAATCTTAAGGATAACTTCTTACCAAAGGGATTAACACCTCTAGAATATTTGTTTGACACAAATGATGTTCCTAAGAAAACTAAGAGAACCATTAAGATATGACATTGAGGAATGCAACATAGGCACTGATGAAAGTCCAAAAATGATCAAACTTTCAAAATCATTACCTCCAACTGAAAAATTAGAACACATTGAGTTGTTGAAATAATTTAGGGATGTTTTTGCTGGGAGTTATGAGGATCTTAAATCCTATGACGCCAACATCATCCAGCACACTATTCCTATAAACGAAAATCAAAAGAATTTCAAATAGAAACTAAGAAGGATCAACCCTGTCTTATTACTTTCCATAGAAAAAGAAATTCAAAGAATGTATGATGCTAAAATAATTGCACCAACCAGATTCTCGGATTGGGTATCAAACATAGTGCCAACAAGAAAGAAAATAAGTCAGATCAGAGTCTGTGTGGATCTTAGAAACCTCAGTAAAGTATCACTGAAAGACAACTACCCTCTCCCCAACATGGATCACATTTTGCAGAGAGTCATTGGATCAACCAGAATCTCATTGTTGGATGGGTTTTCTAGTTATAATCAAATCTTAGTTCATCCTGATGACCAACCCAAAACTGCCTTTACTACTCCTTGGGGCACTTTCATGTATGTGAGAATGCCTTTTGGGCTAATGAATGCAGGAGCCACTTTCCAAAGGGATATGGATGTAGCCGTTTCTAAAGAAATTCATGATTTCCTTGTGATATATCTAGATGATATTACTGTTTTTTCAAGGTTAGACAATCAACATTAGATCATCCAAGGAAAGTGTTTATTAAATGCAAGAAGTATGGAATCTCCTTGAACCCCAAAAATTCCTTGTTTGGGTTAGAGGAAGGAAAGTTGTTAGGTCACATAATCTCGAAAGATGGTATTAGAATAGACCCTCCAAGAATAGAAGCCATCTTACAAATAAGACACCCCAGGAACATTGGAGAATTACAAGCTTTCTTAGGGAAAATCAATTTTATTTGAAGATTTATATCTAACCTAGTAGAATTAATTAGATCACTTAACAATATGATGAAAAAAGACTCCACAATAAAATGGACTATTGAGGCTAAGAAATCCGTTGAAGACGTCAAACTAGCCTTAACTAAAACACTAGTACTAATAAGTCCCAAGTTTGATAGAGATTTCATTTTATTTTCATTTGCTTCACAATACACAATAGGTGCAGTCCTATTACAGAAAAATGACCAGGGCTATGAATAACCCATTGCTTTCTTTAGAAAATCCCTGAGAGATGCCCCCTTGAGATACAATATAATGGAAAAACAGGCCTTGGATTTGGTCAAAGCTATTAAAGATTTTAGGGTATATGATGAGCCCCAAATTTTGGTAACATTTTGGGCTCATTTGGCCTACTCACCTTGCTCAACCCTTCATTTTTTATCACTTATGCATCATTTCTTAGTATATTCATGATATTTGAAGGAAGGAGGGCAGTCATTATGCCTATGTGGCTAATACATGATTATTTCAGGTTTTTGACGTTAAATGGAGCAAAGACCACGTAGATGGAGACAAGGAGACAACCAAGGTGGCATTGCGGGTTTATAGGAAGGTTGTTCATAGCCTTGAATGACCTTCCTCATGATCTCCACCCCAACTCTGAGCTCCAACATCTATCACCACCGAGCTAGAAGGCAGCCAACGGATTCTACAGGAACAGCAGTTTACTTTTAGTTGGACAGCCAAGCCCCACTAATTGAGGAGGCCAGCTTGGCCCTCATCATGTATAAATATTGAGGCTGTAGCCTTCGAAAGACTCTTGAACCTTTGTTGTAGATTTTGAATCACGAGCTATAGCTCTGTTTTGATCTTTGTAAGCCATTTTTGGCATGTTGTTAGACTCATGATTATGATCTTTTAATAAAAGGCAGGCAGATTTGGATTCAATTCTGAGTTCTTAGAGGAGCTATAGCTCTCAAGTTAGGGCCCAACCTGAGAGCAATAGACCTCCTTTTCTTTGTATTGTTACTTGTCTTTCCTTTCAGCATTTCATTTCTTTGCCTTGACATGCATTTGGAAAACACAGTCTGCTGATTCAAATTGCTTGATGTGATTAAGTAGGTTAGTTTATGGATAAAATGCTTTCAGCAGCTTAGATTAGAGTAGGAGGATTAGAATTCATCAGAGTTCCAAGAAAAGGTTGATCGTACACTCACTTCCACCTCTGTTTAGAGATTGGGATTGTAGACCGTGCCAACCACCAAAAACGCAGTTTTACATGTTCATGTAAGCTTTAAAGTCATATTTCCATTGGTAGAAGTATACATGCATTTAGATCTTGAGCAATAACCTTTTTTTCCAGCACCATGCACGATTTCTATCTTAACTTCAATCACTGTTCTTTGGTTTTTAATAAAACAGGTAGAATAGGTTGATGAATTCTCGGTTTTGTGCAAGACAGAGGTGATTTGTTCCATTTACACTACGCAACACCACTCTATCACGTCCTTATCCTTCTCAGCCATGCCTAAGCCATCTCCTTACCTCCCAGCTAGATCATTTGCCCACCATCTCTTCTGTTATCCACGTTGTTTCACCTTTTCGGCCTTCCATTGCCTCTACCCTTCTATCGACCAACCAGCTTTACACACACCTTCCCCATCTCATCTCTCTGTCCATAGGCCATCACAAGCTCCTCTCTCATCCTACCTATCCACCCATATAGCTCATTCACTCCTCCATCACCCAAAACTCCGACTGTAGAACATCCTGTAGAAGTTAGCAGACTTCCTGTAGAAATCCCGAGCTTCCTGTAGGATCCCCTGCAGACATCCTGTAGAAGCCTGAAAACACGGTTGCCAAGCACCTGAACGTTGTGAACTTCTGTGGAATGATGTTAGGGATCCCCTGGAACCTCTCAGAGTCCTCCTGTCCTTTCCCAAGCCTTCCTCCCCTTTGAACTACCCCTGCACAGTCAAGACCCAGTAAGAAGCACAATCATAATAACTCCAACCACTTGAGCAAAAATACAAAAACGTGTTCTCTTCAATGGAAGTAGTTTAAATTCATGCATCTCATCTCACTAGAAGTAATGGCATCATTGTTAGGAGTTGCATTCCCATCATTGCATTGTAAGGAGTAAGCTGGCCAGATTAGGGTTTACTAGGGTTTTCATGCTTTGTTGGCTTTCAGTTCATTCTTGCAAAGTAGGTTAATTTCCTTTGAGATAGATTTCGTTCATCACTTAGAAAGCTTCTTCTGAGAACATATAGGAGTTGGCTTGAGCCCTAGCGGACTTTTGCCAGCTGACCAAGTGACAGCTGCGACAAGAGCTAGTACTTGTGCATACAGCACCATCACTTCCAAGTTTGTTACGAACTACCGGGTTGATAAAATTAGAGAAGGAAGCTCCAGGAGTTGTAGCATTATTGCTACAATACTAGAGCCCACCATCTTTTTGGTGCCGTTGCCGGGGAAGCGTCAGAGTATTAGTAATTGTTTCTTTTCTTCTATTTTCTTACTCTCGCCTTCTACCAAATAGTTTATTTCATTTCCATTTTGCAAAAGTAGCATAGACATTTCCTGCTTTCATAGACTAGCATTTCAATTCCACAATTTCAATTTTGCAGCATAGATTAGCATTTCAATTCTGCAAGCGTAGACTAGCATTTCCATTCCTGCAGTTCCATTTGAGCAAAGTAGATTAGTTCTTTCCTGCTTTCATTTCAATTCTGCATTTTTATTTCAGCAAGATAGTTAGTTGTAGATCAATCTGTTTCAGTTTTGCAGGTACCAAATAAAAAACAAAAGCAATCAAAAAAAAAGTCTTCCCATTTCATGCCTCGTAGGAATCGAGATAAAACAGGAAAATTCTTACCCAACACCCCCACCACATCGCTGAGTCACCCTTCTCTCTTCTTCGGTGACAGTGATCCAGAAGAACCTATAGGTGAACCTCCTGAGATATACGAAGATCCTATAGCAGAAGAAGAATTAGAGACCATCCCATCTGAAGCTATGGCTGACAATAGGGGAGAAGATGAGAGAATAGAAGGTGCCTTCCCCATCCGAGAAACCAATGGAGACATGAAAATGAAAAACATTAGTCCCTCCGCTCTACCTCACTTCCATGGACTGACTACTGAAGATCCTGATACCTTCCTGTTTGAGTTTGTTGTCCTTTGTCGAACCTATGACTATACTGAAGATGAGCAGAAGCTGAAACTCTTCCCTTCGACTCTTAAGGATGCAACATTACACTGGTTGATGGGCTTACCTGGGAATAGTATCACCACTTGGGCTCAGATGCAGCAAGCTTTCAATTCCAAGTATCGGGACTACTGTAGGTCCAAGGAAACCAAGGGGGAAATCTTTCGGATGACCATGGGAAATGATGTGTCCTTAGAGGATTATGAGGATAGGTTCCAACTTAGCTATAAATGGGCCAGGTGCACACTTGACCCTGAATCCCTCAAGTTGGTCCTGCTCCGAGGAGTCCCTGAAGACCTCTTATATACCCTTCAAATGTTAGCTGGGGGAGATATTTACCAACTGCCTTATGAGGACATCAAGACTGTGTTTAGAAACCACTCTAGGGCAGCCCAGAAACAAGGTAGAGGAAACCTCCTCTCAGCTTGTATCCCTTTCTCCAAGCATGAGTTTGCAAATCAATTAGAAGATCTTAAGAGTGAGGTGAGACAGACCATTGCCATGCAACTTGACACATTCAGGATCCAGCAGAAGAAGGAAGAAGCTGAGAGGGCCTTGGCTATCTTCTGCCCTAGATGTACAAGGAGACACCCTAAGAACGAATGCCCATTGCATTCGGTTGAAGTGTGCTTCGTTTGTGAGGAGGACCATCCCACAAATCAATGCCCAACCTTACCTGGACTTAAAGCCATGTACCAAGGGATAGAAGCCCCCACTGAACCTCTCTATTTCCTCAACCAAAGGAGGCCACAAGGACCTAGACCTTACCAGCAGGGGATGCAAGGCGCACCCCAAGCTTATTACAGCCCCAACCAATTGACTCCTATGCCTTCCTGGGGTCCCCCTGCTCATCCTTCTTGGCCCATGCCTCCTCCATGGTCTTATCCACCTCAGTACCCTACTCAGCCCACTACTCATTCATATCACTCACATGCCCAGCCACAGCCTCAGTGGAATGCACCTCAGTCGGGGTGGAGGCCCCAGTACAACACTCCTCCCACCATTTTGCCTCCACCACCAGTTCAACCTCAACCATTACCTCCTGCTCCTCCAAGGCAACCTCAAATACCTGCTCAATCGAACCCGAACCCCAACAATAGACAGGCCCAACAGGTATACACTGGGGAAACATCATGCCCTACCTATGCTGTGGAGATCCAGGAGATCAATCTTCGATCTGGAAAGACTCTTCCGGATCGCCAACCTCCTCCCCCAGAGGACGAGGAAGACAAAGAGGAAAGTGAACCAAAGGCTATTCCACCATTTCCTGAGAGACTAACAGGCACCACACAACCCAACCCAGAGGAGGATGAGCTTCTGGGAGAGCTCAAGCAGTTGTGTGTGAAAATACCAATTCTCCAAGCCATCAAGGATGTGCCAATATACAACAAATGGGTTAAGGAAAAGTGTTTCAAACACCCAGGAAGGCGAAAGAGAGATGCTTCAACCATCAATGTCTTAGGACAACTGTCTGACCTTATGTTAGGGCAAGCATCTGCCCAAAGTACCTAGATCCTAGGAGTCCTGTAGTAGATGTCCACATCAATGGCATCATCATACCTCACACTTTGATTGATCTGGGGGCTGCCATTAATGTGATGACCAGGGATACCATGCTCAAACTCAATCTTTAGGGTTCTTTTAGGAAGACCTCGACAGTCCTGCAACTAGCAGATCGCTCCACTGTGACTCCCTAAGGGATTGTGGAGGATGTCTTGGTCTCTGTCGACTCTTGGGAATACCCTGCAGATTTCTTGGTTCTGCAACCCAAGGCAAATCTTACTGGATATCCTCTTATTTTGGGAAGGCCTTGGTTAGCCACTGCAGATGCTTACATAAGTTGTCGTGCAGGAAACATGACCATCAAAAATGGTCCTATGTCCAAGCAGCTAGTCCTATACCCTCCTGCCCAACCCTCCTTAGAGCATGACTTACCACTGTGGTTGGAGGAAGGAGAAGAGGATGAGGTGTACTCAGCACCTTTGTGCACCCTAGATACCACTAGAAGAGACCCCCCAACCGAGGATGACTTGATTGAGACCTTGATTCAGAATCCACCTTCTAGTGCACTATCCTTAGAGAAATTGGTGGAGGATGCCCAAGCCAGCACCTTAGTGGACCTTTGTGCCACCAACCCTGTCACTCCTAGAGTCAAGAATGTGGAGTCCGGCCCTGAGAGAACGTTAAAGATCAGCTCCTCCCTATCTCCTTCCCAGGAAAAGGAGCTGTGTAGCTTGTTGGCCAGCCATCTAGATGCTTTTGCTTGGAGCTATAAGGAGATGAAAGGAGTCCATCCTTCAGTCTGTACCCATCACATATACATCAAAGAGGATTGTAAACTGGTTAGGCAACCTCAGAGGAGAATGAATCCAGCCCTTAAGGACATCGTCAAGGAAGAATTGCAAAAACTGCTGGATGTCGGATTCATTTACCCCATCTCAGATAGTGAATGGGTGTCCCCTCTGGTGTTGGTTCCCAAGAAAAATGGGAAATGGAGAATCTGTGTGGACTACCGAGAACTGAACAAAGCTACCAAGAAAGACCATTTCCCTCTACCTTTCATAGATCAAGTGTTGGATGGACTGGCAGGAAAGAAGTTCTTCTCTTTCCTGGATGGGTTTAGCGGGTACAACCAACTCCAAATCAGCCCAGAAGACCAAGATAAG
This sequence comes from Pinus tabuliformis, assembly GCA_031772625.1. Classification (NCBI taxonomy): domain Eukaryota; kingdom Viridiplantae; phylum Streptophyta; class Pinopsida; order Pinales; family Pinaceae; genus Pinus; species Pinus tabuliformis. The sequence continues at coordinate 1,885,676,142 of CM062816.1, read as the reverse complement.
ACCACCTTCACTTGTCCTTGGGGTACCTTTGCCTATCGAGTTCTTCCCTTTGGGCTCTGCAATGCTCCTGCTACCTTCCAGAGAGCTGTTTTGAGCATCTTCTCGGAGCTGGTCCATGATGCGGTGGAAATCTATATGGATGACTTCACTCCTTATGGGTCCAACTTCCAGGAAGCATTGTCCAATCTGGGAAAGGTCCTAACCAAATGCATTGAGATGAACCTGTCCCTTAGTCCTAAAAAATGTGAATTGCTGATGACTGAAGGGACCGTGCTAGGCCATACCATTTCTTACCAAGGGTTACAAGTGGATCCTAACAAAATTGCTCTCATCAAGAAGGTTCCACCTCCCCAAAAGGTAAGGGATGTTCGGAGTTTCTTAGGATTAGCAGGGTATTACAGGAGATTCATTAAAGACTTCAGCAAGCTAGCCTCGCCATTGTTTGGCCTGCTGGCAAAAGATGTGGAGTTTAAATGGACTGACGATTGTCAGAGGGCTTTGAATGAATTAAAGGACAAGTTGGTGTCAGCCCCAATCTTGAGAGGTCCAAACTGGGCCCTACCTTTCCACATCCACACTGATGCCTCGAACAAAGCCATAGGGGCAGCTTTAGGACAAGTTGAACGAAAACTTCCATATGCCATTTACTTTGTTAGAAAAAACTTATCCAAAGCTGAACTGAATTACACTGTAACCGAGAAAGAATTCTTGGTTGTGGTCCATGCACTGAACAAGTTCCGACATTATATTACTGGTTATCAAACCTTTGTACATACGGATCATGCTGCAATTAGATATTTAATGAATAAACCAGATGTGAATGCTTGTATTATTGGATGGTTACTTTTGTTGCAGCAGTTTGATTTGACCATTGTTGACAAGCCAGGTAAAGAAAATGTTGTTGTTGACTTTTTATCTAGATTGGATTTGTCTGCAGATGAGGATGGAACAGTGGATGACCAGATGCCCGATGAACATCTGTTTGCTATCTCAGTACTCTCTCCATGGTTTTCTGATATAGCAAACTACCTTGTTTCAGCACAGTTCCCTTCGCACCTATCTTCAAGAGAGAAGAGCAGAATCATTAGGAAAAGTGCTTCATTTACTTGGATCGGGGGCAATCTGTTCAAGCTTGGCCCTGACCAGATCTTAAGGCGTTATGTAAGGGAGGAGGAAGTCTTTGATATCCTCCTCACCTGTCATGATGGGCCTTGTGGAGGACATTTTGCAGCAAAGAGGACTGCCTTCAAAATCCTGCAGGCAGGCTACTATTGGCCCACACTTCATCAAGATGTCAGAAGATATATCAGCCAATGTGACCGATGCCAAAGAATGGGGAAACCGACTCAAAGGGATGAGATGCCTCTCCAACCTCAAGTGACTCTTGAGCCATTTGAGAAGTGGGGTATGGATTTTGTGGGTCCAATCAACCCTCCTTCGAGGCAAAGGTCTTACATCATTGTGTGCACTGACTACCTGACAAAGTGGGCAGAGACTAAAGCAATCAAGGCAACAACAGAAGAAAAGGAGGTTGAGTTCTTAAGGGAGAACATCTTCTACAAATTTGGCTACCCAAGAGAGCTGGTCACCGATCAAGGGAGCCAGTTCACATCCAACTTGATTGAAGACCTACTAGCTCACCACAAAATCAAGCATAGGACTTCCACCCCCTATCATCCACAGGAAAATGGGCAAGTGGAAGTCACCAACAGAGCATTGGAAGGGATTTTGACTAAGGTGGTGGGCAACAGTAGGAAAGATTGGGCAGATCGCCTCGTTGAGGCCACATGGGCTTACAACACCACCTGGAAGACCACCACCGGCTTCACACCTTATGAGATGGTCTATGGGAAGAAAGCTTTGCTGTCCATTGAATTTGAATACAACACTTTGAGGATGGCAGCTCAGCTGGACCTAGATCTCAGCCATGCACAACAAGAAAGGTTATTGCAGCTAAATGGATTGGACGAGCACTGGATGTAGACCCTCCTTCACTCAGAAGTGGTTCAACTTCAGAGAAAGGTGTGGCATGACCAACACCTCAATGACAAGCAGTTCCAGCCAGGAGATTGGGCACTGTTGTATGACTCCAGGTACAAAGATTTCAAGGGGAAGCTGAGAACCAGATGGCTGGGACCATATGCAGTGGAAAAATGTCATGACAATGGATCTGTTCTTATTCGGACCATTGATGAGGAAGCCATCCCCATGCTTGTCAATGGGCATCGATTGAAGATCTACAGGAAACCTCTCTCAAGACAAGAGTTCATTAAAACTATGGAGAAATCAGTGTTGGTCATACAGAAGGGTTCTGCCTCTGCTTTGGGCATACCCTGAAAGATCTAAAAAAAATAATAATAATAAATAATAAAGATCCTTGGGTGAAAACCTTTCTGAGGCTCCCAAGGCAGGTGGTAGGGGTGAAAACCTCATTGAGGCGCCCCTATTGTCTTTCAAAAAAAAAAGAGATTTGAAAAAAGATCCTTGAGTGAAAACCTCTCTGAGGCACTTAAGGCAGATGGAAAGGGTGAAAACCTCATTGAGGCGCCCCTGCTATCTTTCAAAAAAAAAGAGAAAAAAGAAAAAAGAAAAAAAACAATAAGCAAAAAAGGACAAGGACAACAAGTTTATAATGTGAAAATGCATGCAAGTTGCAGGTGTTCTATGAAGGAGAGGAGGTCTTTTAACGCAAAGCCAAAGATCCTTATCATGCTGCCAGGAGACCCCACCAGCACCTCCTCCAAGAATACTCATCTTCTCCAAGGTATGGGCATGATTTCATCACAGCTTAAGTCTTCTACAGGAAGATGCAGACTTTCTACAGGAAGGTGCAGACTTTCTATAGGAAATGCAAACTTTCTACAGGAAGTTCTGTATTTCTACAGTAAACTTCCTGTAGAAGTTCGGGACGGCCCAGAATTCATTTTATGAGGAGATATAACGACCAAGGATCGGTTTGGATGCATGCAAGCTACTGTTGTCACCCTTACACACTATTGTCACCTCTTTCTACCATCCCTGTCGACATGCAATGAAGTTACTTGCACCATCAAAGCAGATCATTGAGTTATCAAGAGAAAGCAATTTTTAAGATGAAAAAATGCTGAGATGTCATACCATATCCATCCCAGCCATCCATGAGCTCTGTGAGCGTGATTGTGTGGCCATTGCCTTCGTCGTGCAGCATGCACCCGAGGAGGAAAAACGGTTACAGGACATCCTGCAGGAGTCCCGTAACAGTTAAGCCCGCTAGAGTGTACACCATTCACAGCGCTTGCCACATGCAATGAAAACGCGGGTGCATGCAGCCGAAGCATCTGATTCATCGTCAGTGGCCTGCGAATATGAACCTCCGGGCCAGTGCAAATCCACCAGCAGCAAATAAATCCACTCATCATCGTCCAAGAGCCGAAAAATCGTGTTGCGGCCGCACAGGTAAGTGCCTCGACCCTTTCTTCCGTCGAATTGCATGAATTTTACTTTGAGAATGTTTGCAAGTGTGAAGTGAATGGGTTGAGCAGTTGTATGGCAATTCGACTGGCCACGTCGACCAGTTAATGGTCTAGTCGGATGTTTGGGCGGTGGTCATGGAAAAAGAAACGGGTAGTGCACACGTGAGAGCCATCCCGTCGGGAAAAACGAGTTTTAATAGAAGAGACGGCGGCGGATCTGCGGGGAATGATGCGGCAGTAAGGGAACTCGCAGGCGAATGATGGAATGACGTCGTCCAACGGTCCGGCAGGGACAGCTCACCCCCGTGCCACGGATTCCGCCAATTCAAATCTAATCGGCTAGATTGCCACCCCATGCATTTATCATTCACCGTTTGGAACTCGAGTGATTATCCGGATCCCTCTGCAGCTCGACACTCCAAGTCTTTGGCCATTCGAATGCCTGTTGAGCAACACCAAGAGCGCAGACCCACTGCAGTATCCTCCAGAAATCACGCGCTGCTCCTATAGGAAAGTTGTTTCTACAGGAAATCAGGTTCCTCACGTCAAAAGGTGGCGGATTAAAAAGGTAAGCCTGAACTCTCCATGCAATTGGTTTTGAAGGTGGCAAAATCGTCGTCTACAGTCTGGTCGTAGAAATTTTTGGCAAATAGTGTCTGCCGTTGCATGAATTGTCGTCCTACAGGATGTCAGTGGAATTAAGCTGTGTTAAGGTCCTCAGGAGATAAGCTTCGTGAATTATATGCATGACAGAGGCGTAATTCTACGCTCTATCCCAGTAGGCCAAGTTTCTTCCGCATTCGCCACCTCCAGCTAACGCAACAGTTTTCACCATGCCAGGTGGGTTCATCAGAAGGGAACCCACTGATTCAACGAAGTTAAGAGAAAATCCTGAGGTGGTGGAGCTCTTCACACGAGCACAATGGATATCCTTCTGTGACAAATTGCAGGGCTATGACGACGAAGTGGCAGAGGAGTTTTTGCAAGATTTGAGGCCGAAATCCAAAACATTGGCCACTGTTAACTTCAGGGGTTTGAGCCTCAAACTCACCCCACAATTCATCAACCGAGTTACGGAGCTCCCAATGGGATTGCCATGGGATAAAGAAGAAAGGAAATTGGGCCAACAGGCTAAGAAAGAATTCTTTCCACCAGAGGAGGAATTCTCAAAAGATAAAAATGGGGTTCGTAGAACTAGTTTACTGCCACCGTGGAATGAAGTTAGCCTGCAGATTATGAAGTACATCACCTGCGAAGGCCGTTTTAGCATTGTATATGGGTACCATTTTTGGTTACTCACTGAATTACGGCACCAGATGGATCTACCTGTAGAAAACAAACTCAGTCTCCCTTACTTTCTACTACAGTCTCTGATTGAGTGTGCAACCAAGTTGAAAGAAGGCACACCAGATCAGGTAGCCCACCATGGACTCATCAAACTCCTTGTGGAGGATGCGCTCCACACATACAAGGTTCCTCTCTCATGGGAAGCCTTCAGAAATTTGACCAAGGATGGTGATAGAAAGATGCTGACCGAAGAGCTCAGTTCATCTAGCAGTGAGGAGAAAGAGTCAGTGCCCGCAGTGAAGAAAGAAAGAGGCTAGAAGACCCCGACCACGGAGCAGAAGAAAAAGCAAGAGAAGAAACAAGAGAAAAAGGGTGACAAAGAGAAAGATGACACACCCGTTTTCACGGCAAGAGAGAAAAGATTGCAAAGCAGAGTGGACAAGACTGAGAAGGTCCACATCAGCAAAAGTGCCTCGACAGCAACTCCAACCAAATCAAAAAGCAAAACTCATGCAGCAAAACAAACCAAAGCGGTGACACCTGTTTCTACAGGAAAACCGAAACAGGCTTCTACAGGAAGCCCGAAATTAACTGAAAAAGGGTCTTCTACAGGAAGCCCGAAATTAATTAAAACAGGGTCTTCCGGGCAAGCCACAGCCTCCGTCCAGCAGCCCGATCATTATTGAAGATGCCCCTACTTCGCCCAAGGAAAGGTCCCCCTCGAGGATATCAGTCACCTATGAGAGGGGGAGCCCGAAGAAAACTACGTGGCAAGAAAGGTTAGACCAATTGACTACAAAAGCTCGGCTACAGGATGCTGAAGATGCTCTACAGGAAACCTTAGCTAGGCTTAAAGAAACTGAGAGAATGGAAGGGGAAGCACCCTTATCACCACCGAGGGAGGGTGAAGTAGAACCACCAAAGGAAGTGGAGAAAGAGCATATACCAGAGCCCAAACCTCAGCCAAGTCTGAGTTCATATTACACCTTTTTAGAGGCTGGCAAAATTATACCTCAGAAATTTACTGTGCCACTATTTTTTGCATTGGAGGAAGAAAGAGTATGTACACACACGTGGATGAAAATAGCCAAGTCAAAGGGTGTGGCGGACATAGGTCCCTTACAGGAGCAGCTCAAGGAGGCCAGAAGTGAATTGCCGATATCTAAACACGTGGCAAATTGCCAACGAGTGTTCCTATAGGAAGAAAACCAAAAATTGAGATTGCAGTTGCAGGAGCTGAGGGAAGGGACAGGTACATCCTCCAAGGACACCATAGTAGAACAGCAAGGCAAAAAGGAACTGAACACCGGTCTTGGGGAGCCAACCACACCTCTACAGGAAGCAGAACAACAAGCACAAATTGAGGTGCAAGCTCTCAGACAACAGCTGCAGCAGAAAGAGGCACAATTGGCCTGCATGGCCAGCTGGGCTATGGATGCTATCCAATGCAGACAGCCGGCCAAATCCTATGGCCTGTACTTGAAGGACCAATGGCTGCAATTCCAAATCAATACCTTGGCGCAGAGAGGCATCTCTCAGCTCCAAGACCCGCAGCAATTCACTGAAGTATGCAGTACTAGTTCATCAGAGGATAAGGCCAAATTAGCGGAGTTCTACCTCCATAATCTGGCCCTGCCTAATGTAGTTTCATGGGATCCCAATACGGCCTTGGGAGATATGCAATTAATGGCCCTTGCCTTATGGCTGAACCATGAGGACAAAAGAGCAGCAGAAGCCAAAGCGGTCATGAACCGAGAGCTAAATGAGCCATTGCTCATCAGACCAGAACCAGGGGATCGAGTTGCACTAATCTCGGCACATCAACATTTGTCCACTGACCCTCAAGCTTCATTAAGATATATGGATCAACAGGCCCAAGCCATAGCTCATTTTGAGGACATGGAGAGACTATTAGGAGACAACGTTGTCCAAGCATGAACACGCAGATGGAATACATTGGCACACAGTCTGAAAATCCGAGAGTACCATACCCCAACTCGGATGAGGGAAGCTCTGGTACGGGTAGCCCTCTATAAGAAATCCATGCAAAACCTCCAGGCCAGCTGGATTGGCCTTAAACTCAGCCCACCACTGCTGCTAGGATTGATGGAAGGAAGCACAGAGAAAGATGATAATGAACAGTGGGAAGAGGTAAATAGAAGGGCTGGGTTTCATATCAACAAGGAGGACACTACTACAGAGGCTTGGGATGTAAGGGTAGCAGTAAAGGCAATGAAGGATGAAGAGTTGGACTAGTTGCTTAAGGATGAGCAAATATTTTAGCTGGGGGGTGATGATGAGCCCCAAATTTTGGTAACATTTTGGGCTCATTTGGCCTACTCACCTTGCTCAACCCTTCATTTTTTATCACTTATGCATCATTTCTTAGTATATTCATGTTATTTGTAGGAAGGAGGGCAGTCATTATGCCTATGTGGCTAATACATGATTATTTCAAGTTTTTGACATTAAATGGAGTAAAGACCACACAGATGGAGACAAGGAGACAACCAAGGTGGCATTGCAGGTTTATAGGAAGGTTGTCCACAGCCTTGAATGACCTTCCTCGTGATCTACACCCCAACTCCGAGCTCCAACAGCTATCACCACCGAGCTAGAAGGCAGCCAACGGATTCTACAGGAACAGCAGTTTACTTTTAGTTGGACAGCCAAGCCCCACTAATTGAGGAGGCCAGCTTGGCCCTCATCATGTATAAATATTGAGGCTGTAGCCTTCGAAAGACTCTTGAACCTTTGTTGTAGATTTTGAATCACGAGCTATAGCTCTGTTTTGCTCTTTGTAAGCCATTTTCGGCATGTTGTTAGACTCATGATTATGATCTTTTAATAAAAGGCAGGCAGATTTGGATTCAATTCTGAGTTCTTAGAGGAGCTATAGCTCTCAGGTTAGGGCCCAACCTGAGAGCAACATACCTCCTTTTCTTTGTATTGTTACTTGTCTTTCCTTTCAGCATTTCATTTCTTTGCCTTGACATGCATTTGGAAAACACAGTCTGCTGATTCAAATTGCTTGATGTGATTAAGTAGGTTAGTTTATGGATAAAATGCTTTCAGCAGCTTAGATTAGAGTAGGAGGATTAGAATTCATCAGAGTTCCAAGAAAATGTTGATCGTACACTCACTTCCACCTCTGTTTAGAGATTGGGAGTGTAGACCATGCCAACCACCAAAAACACAGTTTTACATGTTCATGCAAGCTTTAAAGTCATATTTCCATTGGTAGAAGTATACATGCATTTAGATCTTGAGCAATAACCTTTTTTTCCAGCACCATGCACGATTTCTATCTTAACTTCAATCACTGTGTTGGATACCTATACCAATAGGTTTCATATTTCATGATTGGCAAGGGAAAATCCAAATATGCTCTGCTTTGATATCACAAAGATCCCATATTTCCTAGAGAACAAGAGGTGTGTAAAGTGTTTCAAATGTTGATGACCTTATTTCAAATTTTGATGGATGATCCAACAGTTTAACCTGGATCATGTCATGTTTCAATTTTGAGTTATAGAATAGAGAAAGAAGTCTGTCCAAACTGCTTAATCTTGGCAGACAACTAGTTCAGGTAGAGAAGAAAAGGCTCCCAACAGCTTAATCTGGGACCTTGGAAGAGATAAGAATAGAAGTAGATAGAAAAAGCAAAAGAAAAAGCCAAAGAAAAGAAAAGGCAAGTAAGGGTCTGCAAGTCCAAATGCACCCTCCAAGAAGAAATAAAATGCTAGGCAAGTAGCTGGGTAGGTAGCTGGGGTTGCAGAAAGGTTATCCCTATCATTGCAAGATTGGTGATGGTGGGCAGCAAGGCAAAAGATTACAGCTAAAAGCATGACTAATTTCCCTCACTCCCCTCCAATTTCATTTCTAACATTCCCTCACTAGCCTGAGATTCATGGAAAAGACTAAGTTTTCATGGTGGTTCTTGATCTTTAAAAGCCACATTTCTTGTCTAAAATTCTTTTCATTTTGATCTACTCTTGAAACCAAGCTTGTTTCACATAAACTAAAATGGTTTCCCCCTCCACTCACCCTCTCATCCATATTAACTCTAATTCTGCTATGTAAATCCCCTATATTACCTTTTCCCCTACTAGTATTAAACACGATGGTGTATAAATCCCAGCATTATCTACATATTCTCCTTTTGGCATTATAGCCAAGTAAATGGTCTAAGGGGACTTCAGTCCACCTGGGACTGTGGTCAACCTTGTCTTGGATGTGCTCTGACCTCTGGTTATGAGCAGAAATCCTCTCCCTCAACCCTCACCGTCTCTCTGCTGAAAACGCGCAAAAACCCCGTTTTCCCATATAAACCCTTGAAAAAGCTCAAAAAACCCAAAAACTGCGAAAAACCCACTTTTCTATAGTCCTCCGCCCAATCATTAAATTGAATATTTTATTGTGCTGGCGGGCCCCCCCCCAAACATGCTCGACCAGTCGGAAGGCCCGCCAGCCGTCAGATCTTCGTCGCCCGGATCTAAAGGTGGGCGGTCATTTTCACTCCCCGACCTGCCGACCTTTAGCGTCCGGGGAAAATGGTTTTGGCCATCCCGTACAGGGGACGCGTGGCAGGCGGCGGGGTTGTTCGGAGCCCCCCTCCCCATTACCGCCTTTGCCCAAAGGTGTTGCGGGGAACCCGCTTACCGCCACCCCTAATACCACTTTCCTCCCACGTCAGTTGCACGTCACCCTGACGTCACCTCGCCGGTACCCGCCCCAGCGTCCCGTGGCCCTCCACGCGGACCCGCCACTGTACCCGCCCGCCACCGTGTCCTGCCTCCCTGGCGAACACCTCAGCCGCCACGTCACCTCCGTACCTGGGCCCCGCCATGACGTCATGCTGACGTCATCGGCGGAAAAGCGCCAAATGCACACTTTTGCCAAATTTAACCATTTAAACGACTAAATGAGTCGTTTTCGCTCATTTTCATGCGAAAGAGAAACTAGCCGTTGCCAATAGCTGCTGCGAAACCTCTCACTCAGCCATCAAATTCGACAATCCGACCAGTCAAAGTTCAGAATTCGACGGCACCAAGTCGCCACAACCCGGCCCGCGAGCTTCCAAGTCGATTTTCCAGGTATTTTGCCATTTCCTTCCACTTTGCCCATGAATTCTAATTCTCTGTAGAATTCACCATTAAAGACTGGCAAAGTCACTTAATTCAGCTCCACCTGAGCGCCTAAACCAAATCCAAGCAACCTGCCCCATCCCTAAGCTACAATTTGACATTGGAGAAATCAGTTCGCGGGTTAAAACTGCAAAATTTGCCCCCGAGGTACTCGGCATTGTTCCCTTTTGCCAAGTACAGGCCACCTGCACTCTTCCTAATAAATTATCACTGTCTCTGCAAGGTTCCCTTAGGCAATCCACATCCCTGAGAAATTATAGCATTTTACCAACTTGCTTACAATTTTACACTAGAAGAGGACATCACACTGTGTACAGTTTACCTGCTGCTTAAGTCTTCAAAGACTTATCAAACTATTACCTCTCCCTGCACACATACAGATTAAATCATGGCAGCCTCTGCATCCTCTTCCCTCAGTGTTACTCCACTGAATCAAACCAATAAGGAACTGGAGGCCTTGCCATTTATTGACAAGGATTGTCTCATCAATGACTTTGAGGGAGACAGGGACTTTTTGAAGACCTTCACTACACTGAGGGAAGACCATAAGGAGGGACTTGGTACAGATGGAATGTGGGAGTCAAACCTGCCCTATTACTGTCTCCCAGCTGTGAATGTTTTCCCTGAAATCATTCACTTATGTGCTCAAAACTATGATCTGGAGCACAGAGCTGTTAATACTCCATCAGGGAGGATCCTTTTTTATATAAATGCTGAGTCCATCAACAAGATGTTACAGTTTGATCAAACGGAGTTGCTAGTCCCTTTCTCCATGAGGTACTTGCTGGAAGCTGGTGACAAGATGACCAGTGAGGAGCTGCAAAAGGTCACCAGGAACTACATGAGAGCTGAGTGCCAGCCTACAGGGCCACCCCCTTATCTGCATGAACATTTCAATGACTCAGGCAGGCTACTACTAGACATGATAGCCTATGTGTTAGGTTACCAAAACAGTAAGCATGTGGATCAAGCCATGCTCATATTGCTGTCTGCTTACAGCCCACGTCAACCCCCTGCCCGAAAGTATAACTTTGCTAAGTTCATAGCCAATAGGATTCATGATCAATTGAGCAAAATGGACAGACAGGGGGTCTTCAGATACTCAGCTTACATCTACCACCTGTTCATGTTTTATCATTCTGAAGCTTTCCCATGCTACATCCGAAGGCTGGATAACAAAGGAGAGAGGAGATCTGTCATTTTCTGGACCTCAGTCTATCATGAAATCACAAATTCACCCTATACCTACTGTGAATTTGTTGACCAGTTTGTGTACCCAGTCTCCTGCATGCTTATGAAGTCCCCTCCACCCAGAGTATCTAATGAGATCAAGAAAGCTTTGCAGCTGTCTAAGAAGTACAAAATAGGTGATTGGTACCTATATGAACACCATACTGTGTTCAGAGTATATGGCTGTGAGCTCTGTCCATACAGGCTACCCAAGTATGTTCCTATGAGATTATTTGCCTTGGAGTATTACAGGCAATTGATTCAGTCAGACCTTACCCATTTCCACAGCTCCAAGAAAAAGGCACACCTTAACTTCAAAAATGAGTTGGGCCCTTTCATCATGAACAAGAAGGAAGGATGGGAATCTGCAGACCTGATCCTCAAGGACAAATATAAATTGTCATACAGTTTTCGATGGGTCCCTTATGACCCTCAAGGTTTCATCACTGCTAGGAGAACTAAGTACAGACTCCTAGGGATTAAACACTGCCACTACCCACACATAGAAAAGTATGCCAACTTACAAGAATGGCAGCTGGACACTCTAGTTGAGAGCTTAACTGAAGAAGAAAGAATGCTTAAAAATATGAAAGAACTTGAGAAGACTATTGACCTGGACTATGTACTCCAGGTACCTTTCAGACTGCCTCAATCAGTGGGAGGAGGGACCTCAGTTACCAGGACAGCGCCGCAGACACTCTCTACATCAGCACCAGGCTTAGATAAAGGAAAAGGAAAAATGGATGCAGAGGATGAAGCAAAAAAGGAACAGTCAGAGCAAAAAGATCAGCAAACAGAACAACAAACAGAGCAGCAACAAGGACAAACCGTTCTGCCAAAAACTGGGCTGCCAGAAACCCCCCTAATGCAAACACCGCCACCTCAAATTGAGCCATTAACTACCTCAGTTTTGCAGACCCCAGCACATGAAGAGAGGGGTACTAAAAGGCAAAGAGAAGAGTCCACTCCCCTCAGTGGATCCTCCCACCAGCCAGAAGCCAAAAGGCAAAGGGCAGATTCCCCAGAGGTGGAAGACATTACTGAAGATGTCTTAAACGATACAGCAAAGGACAGGGAGGGCAGCCAACATACAGGGACAAGCTCCTTTCAGCAGGAGCAGAATTTACAGCTTGGTTTGGAGGTGTCATCCTCTTCTCAACAAAGCCAGAAGCTTAAAGGTGCTAAGGCTACCTTCAAACAAATCAAGGCAGCAAATGAGTTATTGAGGGCTGAGGTTTACAAACAGTTTATAGATGCCACTCCAGCCCAGCAGGAAAGATTGATGTCAGTCTATGACTTCAAAGAGGAAAAAATGATATTCAGCCATTTCAAACCCAAGGGGCCGCACCCAATGACAACTGTAGATTTCATCAAAACAAGGGTGGAGGTCCTGGCCAAAGACATACATCCTATGGACCAAATTGAGCTCCACAAGCAGACTGGGGAGATGGTCTATGCCACTTTGGTAGAGAAGGCCACATTAGCTCATGAGCTGAAAGAATCTTTGAAAAACACAAACACTCAACTAGATTTTGAGAGGTTGTCCTCTAAGGCCAAGGACAATAGGATAAAATCTCTTGAGGAGATTATTGTTGATCTAGGGCATGACCCTAGTGATCCAACCGGGGTAAAAGCCCTCATGAAGAAAAAGGATGATGATCTAAATGCCATGAAGAAGAGGTTGAAGCTGTTACCTACAGAACACCCTCAGACAGCTGAATTGCAAAAAGAAAAGCAAGTTAATGAACAACTTGACCTCTTATTACAGCAAGATCAAAGGATCCAAGAACTAGAGAAAGAGCTGGAAGGAGCATTGCAAGACAAACAGGGAGGATCTACACTCCAAGTTCCTCCAACAGATTCCACAACAGCAACAACTTCTGGGGCAGCAGTGGCCCCCACAACAGAAGTAGCAGGTACAACAGCAGCTACAGATGCCCACCCCAGTGTAGAAGAATTAACCAAAGCTGTCAAGGCAATGGAGCTACAGGCGGATGAAATAAGGAAAGCAAAAGAAAAACTGGCAGAGATAGATGCCAAATATGATCAATCAAAGATAACGGTGGCAGAACAGGGCAGACAGATTAAGGCTCAAAAAGATAAAATAAAGACCCTAGAGAAGGAGCTCAATCTGGAAAATACTATGGCAGAAATCAAAAGAATCTTGTGGAATAAAATTACCCAAGCCGTTATCAAACAGTGGAAATCCATTAAAACAATGCATGAGCATATGGATTTAATTGTACAAGCCCAGACAGATGTCCAGAGGGCCAAGACAGTGTTAGGAAACAGACCTGAGCAAGCTAGCCAATTGATAGAATTTTTGAACAGGCAAGACAAAGAGGAGCTGGCAGCCGTTGGAATCACCAACAGAACAGAGGCCATCCTCATGGCTAAAAAGGTGCTAACTCTCAGAGGTTATGTACAGACGGCAGAAAGAAAAAGTTATGAGATACAGACTGAAGTTGAAGATTATAAACTCAGAATGGGAATGCTACAAGCAAGAGGACTGCCTAGCCTGTTGAGCAGCACAGGAAAATTGATCAGCAGAGATCAATTCACAAACAGGGTGGCCGCTTACATTGAAAATCAAATCACTGCATCCAGCAGTACTTCTGAGGAAACAGTTCCTCCAACAGGACAAAGCTTGTACACTAAGCTCGAAGGCTCATTTTTTGTTGAAAATGAGGTAAATCATTTATTTGAAACTCCTCCTAGTTTTTTCAGATATACAGAGCTTGATGAGACTCTAATTAAAATTCGGAGGCACCAAATGCCTAAGGAGGACTGGTGGCAGGCCATGCTCCAAATTTTGCCACGGTAGTTTCAAGACATTCGGCCACTGCCAGCTCAGGTCACCAGAAGACAAGTGTAAAAGGATTAATGTTTGAAAAGCACCCAAAAAGTGATTCATCACTAACGATGACAGCTAGCCACATTTTGAACAGCACATCCCCAACCGACTCAGCAGCTCCCAAAGGCCAAAGTATCTTCTGACAAAACATCAAGACGCCTTTATTTTGTATTCAATGCTGTAATAAATTTCTGATAAAAATATCTCAAAAGTTGGTGAGAATATTAAGTCTGAGATAACTTAGAACTCAGATATTTTTGTAAAAATCAAAGTATATATTCACCCCGCACATAAGCTTAAGGGGTTGTTGTTATTTTCATTTCGGGAGATCTCACTTGCTGTAAAATTTCTCAGAGAAATAATACAAAGGGTGAATGGAATTTCCAAAGCTTGGCGTACCTTGATGCATTGTGATGAATGGTGAATGTTGCAGGATTCCAGAGTGTTTCATAAAACAATAAGTCTTTCTTAAATCTCTGTATTACATGTTTTCGAGTCTTTTGTTCTCTTTTATTGTTTAAATGCTTTACACTTAATAGCAAAGTAGAAGAATAGTTCCAGGATTTAATCACTGATTACCCTGAACTCAAACTAAGCTATTATCCATGTTTTCTTCAGACACAGTGAATGAAGTGTAATTCTTAATTGCTGCACTTTAAAACTATATCTTTTACAGTGATAGACATTCCCAGGGATTCAAGTTTGCTCCTGAGACATCTATACGTTTCTCATAACTAGTTTGGTGGAAATACCTAAATACTTTAGTGAAAATTCTTAAATGCTTTCACTGCTTGTTTCATCTGTTCATGTTATAAATCAAAAATTTGTTCTATGAAGTATCCAAATGGCCCTGTAAGTTTCACCAATTCACCTCAAGGTTTCTAGACACCTACAGCCATAGACTCCATTGCCCAATGATATTTGACTCTTTGAATACTACATCACAAGACCTGAAAGAAACTCTTCAACCAAAACATAAACAAAACCTGTGCATAATACCTAGCCTAAAACACTATCATAACAGATACAAATCATAAAGAGAGAGCCCTCTCAGATCACAGTTTGGCTAGAAACAGTGATCAAAAGATTGGTTAGTGGTTACCCCGGCCGTATTCCCTTGGGAGTCAAAGGGAACAACCTGGGTGTTAACATAATTGGCGACTCCACTGGGGACTTCTTAAAAATTTTCCAATTACTATCTATCTTCCAAAGCTACCATCAAGCCTGAAACTAGCCAAGAGGCCTTGGAACTGTTTTTGTAATACAGGGACAGCTTTAGGGAAGAGCTAATTAGGGAATCTTCATCCTAGCTTTGGAACATATATAGCCATTCCAAAATTCACATCCAGTCCTTGCATATATAGCAGCTTCCTGTACAAGTTCCAGAGAGAAGTTAGAAGCTGGCTCCCAAAAGAAACCCAAGGCACACTAGGGCAAACCCTGACCCTAATCAACCCATCATTGTTGATAATCCAAATATCATTCCAAAGAACATAAGGAGACAGCAAAAGCAGGAGAAGCCTGCTGATTCAAATATAAGTTCAGGTCAAACTATCCTCATTCCCACTCC
The DNA here is from genome assembly GCA_031772625.1 of Pinus tabuliformis. Classification (NCBI taxonomy): domain Eukaryota; kingdom Viridiplantae; phylum Streptophyta; class Pinopsida; order Pinales; family Pinaceae; genus Pinus; species Pinus tabuliformis. The sequence goes on along the minus strand of CM062816.1, from coordinate 1,885,660,602 downwards.
TTGCAAAGTTCTTTTCCAGTCCACCCCTAGTTCCCCTAGTTCACCATCAACACCTCAAAGCCCTCCTCTCCCATCTTCACCATCTGCACATACCCTTTCAACCAGTTCCCCGCTTGTAACCCATACCACTAACCCTGTTACACCAGTAATCCCTGCTGTTCCGTTTGTTCCTATTAACCCCTTAAACTTCATAAACATGGCTAACAGGTGTGCACCTCTGCAGATACCAGCTAATGCTCCAGCTCTAGCCCAAGACTACCAAACCAAAATCTCATTTTTTGACTCCCATGGCCCTTTGACAGCTGTCCAGCATGCTAAGAAGATGCAAGACCACTTTGAGACCTATGAAATAGATGATAACAGTGTCAGGATGAGAATTTTTGTTCAAAGCTTAACTGGGGATGTTAGGACTTGGTTTAGATCCCTAAATGCAAACTCCATTGCAACTCCTGAGGACCTGTACCAAGAGTTTACCAATAGATGGGAGAAAAAGAAAGATCCACTCCACATACTTGGTGAATATAACACTATTAAAAGAGGTCCCCAAGAAACAGTTTTGGAATATTGTGCTAGGTTTAACAATGTATATAATGCTATCCCACAGAACTTAAGGCCCCCTCCTGATTTGGCCCTGTATAACTTCCCTGACGGTTTTGATCCCGATATGGCCTATCAGCTGAAAGAAAGAGATCCTCCAACTCTTGCAGAAGCTCAAAGGGTTGCAGTCACTGTAGAGGCTAACCTAATTGCCAAAAGAAACAGAGCAAAGTTGGAAAAGAAGACTGGCTTCAGAGAAGAACCCTCGGGTCTTGATCAAAAGCTGGATGCAATACTAAACAGTATGAAGAGATTGGGTGAAAGAGTGGAATCAGTTGAAAGAAAATCATCATGGGAGGCATTACAAAGCAACCCTCCTAGAAATCCGAATTTTAGGAGAACTCAAAACCCAAATATAGGAAAGACAAGTGCTGACCAAGACATTAGACCCCCTTTTCAAGAAAACTATGCAGAAACTTCCACAGCCAATCAGCTCAATGAAGATCCTGAAATTAACTTAATGGGTCTGGATGGTAAAAGCCACGTTTTCTTAACACAAGAAGACCATGAGGAGAATGAAAGCAAAACATTCCAAACTAAATCAGGAGAATCCTTTGACTTCAAACAAGGATATGATACTGCTGTCTATGAAGTCCATAAACAGTACAAACTAAGGAGTAGGACTGTAAATGTAAATCAGCCTGAAAAGATAAAGGAGAAACAGAGGTCTAAAGAAACCATGGTCACAGAACCTAATAACAAAATAAACTTGCCTGCAGAAGAAATTGTAGTTGAGGAGGTTACTGAACTACTGTCCCCACTACAACAGCCCATGGCAACTTCGTCCTCTCACCCTGATTCAAATTTTACCCCTCAAGACATGAGTAAAAGGGGCAGGTTTCAAAGTCAGGATGAAATCCAACAAGAAGACGTAATGAACAGAGAAAGGACTGTTATCCGTGACTCCAAAACCCAAGTTGACAAACCTTTTGACCTAGGTACAGAGATTGGCAAGCTAAAGATAGCAATTCCCCTCTCAGAGCTAGCCAAGCATGACATATACAAACAACAGATCAAAAAATCCCTTCAACTCACTACTAGCAAAGATGATGTAAATGTGCTAGATGACACTCCAGAATTACTGTTTGGCCCAGAGGTAGATGGAAAAACAGTAGTCACAGGGGTTTTACCTTTTTATGTCAGCCTGCATGTTCATGATAAAATACTGCATAATGCAATGTTCGACTCAGGCGCCTCTCGCAACCTTATGCCAAAAGCAGTCATGGAAAGATTGAACTTGGATATAACAAGACCATACAAAGACCTGTTTTCTTTTGATTCTAGCCAAGTCAAATGTTTAGGCCTAATAAAAGATTTATGTGTGTCTCTGGTTCAATATCCCAACAAAACCATTCTAATGGATGTTGTAGTCACTGATATCCCACCTAAATATGGGATGCTGTTATCAAGATCATGGGGAGCCAAGCTCCAAGGCTCCCTGCAATTAGATATGTCATATGCAACTATTTCTGTCTTTGGGCAACCAAAAAGACTTTACAGGGAAACACTCATGAAGTATATGGTCAGCAGTGAAGAAAAGCCTCAAAATTTTCCAATATATGCTGTCCATTCGGACATAGACTCCTTCATCCTCTTCAATGACAGCGCAGGCCTCTCAAACAATGAGATTAGGACCGAAACACTCATACAAGAACAAAACATTGATCAAGTAAGTAGCACATGCAAAACATTAAGCACACCAACAATACACCTTATCCCTCCTCTAGTTGTTAGAGATTGTCAAACAAGTGATAAAGCTGTCCTAGAAAACAAATGGGGGAAGAAACCCCAACTCCTGCTCACATTGCCATCTCATGAACAGAATTTTAAATCTCCTGTTCAGCTAGATATCCTGTGGGTCCTAGAATTTGATGGCTCAGTTAACAAGTTAGGGGCAGGAGCTGGAGTGTGGATACATAACAAAGAGAAAGATTATGCAGAAGGCAGGGCTTATAGATTGAATTTTAGATGCACTAACAACATGGCAGAATACGAAGCTCTGTTGCTAGGCCTCAAACTAGCAAAGTCATTACAAGCACCTAGACTCTCCATCATGGGAGACTCTGATCTAGTAATTCAACAAGTGAAAGGAAATTTTGTCACCAATGACAAAAGATTGAGGTCCTACAGGTCTGCTGTAATTGAAATATTGGAGACCTTCTCTGAGTTTGTTATCACAAAAATTTCAAGGGGCCACAATCTCCATGCACACAGCTTGGCAACATTTGCCAGCACCTTCAAATTCCCATTAGAACCCAATAACTGTTTCACAGCCGAGGTCAAATACAGACCTTCTATTCCAAACAATGTCAAAGAATGGCAAGTATTTGAGGATGACATGCAAATAAACAATTTTTTAACCTTGCAACAAGAGTTCACAGGATTAAATATTGATATTGATGGAGCAAGTCAATCACAAATACTTGAATCAGCAAGTCAATCACAAATACTTGATGGAGCAAGTCCATCACAAATACAGTTTCAACAGTCTGCTCACCCAATGTCACCTAGAACAGCAAAACAATTACTGAGCCCAACCATTTTCAGCAATGAAAACATTCAGCAAATTCACCAAATTGACTGTGAAGAGATGAGCAACGCTGAAGCTGAAATCATACAACTCAAAGACAATTTCCTTCCAGTAGGCCTTACCCCATTAGAAGACATTTTTGATTCAAATGATGTCCCCAGGAAGCCAAAGATGCAGCCATTAGATGCAGCAGTTGAAGAATGCAACATTGGTACTATTGACAAGCCTAAAATAATAAAACTATCTGCTGCTTTGCCCCCTGATCAAAAACCCAAATATATTGACCTCTTTAAAGAGTTTCAAGATGTTTTTGCTTGGGGTTATGAGGATCTAAAGTCCTATGATACTTCTGTCATCCAGCACACCATTCCCCTCAAGCCTAATCAAAAACCATTCAAACAGAAATTGAGAAGGATCAATCCTATGCTCCTTCCTTCCATTGAAAAAGAATTACAGAAAATGTTCAAAGCTGGTATCATAGCACCAATCAGGTTCTCTGAGTGGATTTCAAATTTGGTGCCTACAAGAAAGAAAACTGGTGAGATTAGACTTTGTGTAGACTTAAGGAACTTGAATCAAGTATCACTCAAAGATAACTACCCTTTACCCAAAATGGATCACATTCTTCAACGAGTAGTAGGGGCTTCAAGGATATCATTGCTTGATGGATTCTCAGGCTTCAATCAAATCCTAGTACACCCTGAAGATCAAGACAAAACTGCATTCACAACCCCATGGGGAACTTTCAAGTATGTAAAAATGCCCTTCGGATTGAAAAACGCAGGGGCAACGTTTCAAAGAGCAATGGATATTGCTTTTACAAAAGAAATTCATGACTTCTTGGTCATTTACTTAGATGATCTTACACCCTTTTCAAAATCTGACCAAGAACACTTGAAACATTTGAGACAGATTTTCATAACATGCAGGAAATATGGTATTTCCTTAAACCCCAAGAAGTCATTATTTGGCTTGGAAGAAGGGAAACTCTTAGGACACATTATTTCAAAAGATGGCATAAGAATTGATCCAGATAGGATACAAGCTATCCTACAAATGCCTCACCCAAGGAATGTCAAGGAGCTGCAGGGATTCTTAGGGAAGATTAACTTTTTAAGAAGGTTTATCCCAAATTTAGCAGAGCTAATTAGATTATTGAACAATATGCTAAAGAAAGATTCAAAGGTCAAATGGACTGTTGAAGCAAAACAAGCCTTTGAAAGTATAAAATTGGCATTAACTCAAACCCCAGTGTTAACCAATCCTCAGTTTGACAGAGACTTTATCATTTTCTCCTTTGCCTCCCAGCATACTATTGCTGCTGTTTTATTACAGAAAGATGATCAAGGGAATGAGAAGCCTATTGCCTTCTTCAGCAGAGCTCTTAGAGATGCCCCGCTAAAGTACCAAATTATGGAGAAACAAGCCTATGCTTTGATCAAAGCTATTAAAGACTTTAGGATTTACATCCTTTACTCCCATGTTGTGGCTTACGTACCAAGTCCTATTGTCAAAGACATTCTCACCCAAGAAAACTTAGAGGGCAGGAGAGGAAAATGGATTGCCAATATACTAGAATTTGACATTGAAATAAAACCTACAAAGCTGATAAAAGGGCAAGGTTTGGCCAAATTAATGACAGAAGCAAATTTCCAAGCCTTAGATATCAATCAGCTGGACAGTGAAACAGAGCTGGCGACTCCAAAGATCAATGTAGCCTTTGAACAATCTCCTTGGTACTCTGATATCTACTATGTGTTACAAAACCTGTGTGCTCCCCCAGGACTGTCCAGAACTAAGTGTAGGTTCCTAAAAATGAAAACATCTAGATTTTGTGTGATAGATGGAAATTTACTTTGGAAAAACCATGAAGGTATATTGCTGCACTGTCTAATGGAGAATGAAACTAACAACATCATGCAAGATTTCCATGCTGGAGACTGTGGTGGACATTTGTACTGGAAGTCCACTGTGGACAAGATATTGAGGGCTGGTTATTACTGGCCCACCATGTTCTCTGATGTGAAGAAATTCACAGCCTCATGCCACAAATGCCAACTGTTTGAAGGCAAAAGACAGTTGCTGCCACTTCCTTTGAAGCCCATTGCAACAGAGAGACCTTTCCAACAATGGGGCTTGGATTTCATTGGGGAAATTCATCCTTCATCTTCAGGCCAACACAGATGGATTCTAACAGCCACAGACTACTTCACCAAGTGGATTGAAGCTGCCCCATGCAGACAAGCAAATGATTCAGTAATCATTCAGTTTTTGGAAAACAATATACTGGCTAGATTTGGCTGTCCGGACAAGATAATAACAGACAATGCTGCTGCCTTCAGATCCAAGAAAATGGTGAACTTCTGCCACAAATTTCACATTACTTTGGGTCATTCTACTGCTTACTATCCTCAAGGAAATGGCCTCGCTGAATCATCAAACAAAAGTTTAATAAATATCATAAAGAAGGTGCTGGAAGAGAACAAAAAGAACTGGCATAAGAAACTAGTAAATGCTTTATGGGCAGATAGACTAACAACCAAAAGATCAATTGGGACCAGCCCATATGAGTTAGTCTATGGATTAGAAGCCAAATTTCCTTCATCACTAGGAGTGCCGTTTATGAAGCTTCTGCAAGAGAGCCAAGCAGAGCCAAATGATATGCAAAGGAGGATCAATCAGATAATCTGTTTACAGCAAACGAGAGAACAAGTTTTCAGCAGAGTGCAGATATTACAAGAAAAATTGAAAAAGGCCTTTGATAGGAGAACCAAAGCAGAAGATTTCAATGTGGGGGACAAAGTCTTAAAGTGGGATGCAAGAAGAGAAGAGAAAGGAAAACATGGAAAGTTTGACTCTTTATGGAGAGGACCATTTGCTGTCCAAGCAGTGCAAGGTAACAACACTTACTTCCTCAAAAGTCTGACTGAAACTGACTTGGACGAAGGTCCTGTCAATGGCAGGATGCTGAAGCATTATTTTGATTATTTCCCATGATTGCAACATCAGGTTCCCTTGTATATATGCAGATGTACATATTATTTCTATTTAGATTGTAAAAATGCAGTTTCCTAAGCAATTCACCAAACAGCAAGAGGCAAATAGAATCAGAGGTCTTCCAAGTAAGAAGCACACAATTTTGACACATCAAAGCAGCGAAATTTCAAGATTGAGATGGGCAGTCAAAGAACAAGGCAATCTGACCTGCTGTTCTTGGTCTTTCAAAAGAAAAACCATCCCCATGTGGAGCCACTGTTGGATACCTATACCAATAGGTTTCATATTTCATGATTGGCAAGGGAAAATCCAAATATGCTCTGCTTTGATATCACAAAGATCCCATATTTCCTAGAGAACAAGAGGTGTGTAAAGTGTTTCAAATGTTGATGACCTTATTTCAAATTTTGATGGATGATCCAACAGTTTAACCTGGATCATGTCATGTTTCAATTTTGAGTTATAGAATAGAGAAAGAAGTCTGTCCAAACTGCTTAATCTTGGCAGACAACTAGTTCAGGTAGAGAAGAAAAGGCTCCCAACAGCTTAATCTGGGACCTTGGAAGAGATAAGAATAGAAGTAGATAGAAAAAGCAAAAGAAAAAGCCAAAGAAAAGAAAAGGCAAGTAAGGGTCTGCAAGTCCAAATGCACCCTCCAAGAAGAAATAAAATGCTAGGCAAGTAGCTGGGTAGGTAGCTGGGGTTGCAGAAAGGTTATCCCTATCATTGCAAGATTGGTGATGGTGGGCAGCAAGGCAAAATATTACAGCTGGAAGCATGACTAATTTCCCTCACTCCCCTCCAATTTCATTTCTAACATTCCCTCACTAGCCTGAGATTCATGGAAAAGACTAAGTTTTCATGGTGGTTCTTGATCTTTAAAAGCCACATTTCTTGTCTAAAATTCTTTTCATTTTGATCTACTCTTGAAACCAAGCTTGTTTCACATAAACTAAAATGGTTTCCCCCTCCACTCACCCTCTCATCCATATTAACTCTAATTCTACTATGTAAATCCCCTATATTACCTTTTCCCCTACTAGTATTAAACACCATGGTGTATAAATCCCAGCATTATCTACATATTCACCTTTTGGCATTATAGCCAAGTAAATGGTCTAAGGGGACTTCAGTCCACCTGGGACTGTTGTCAACCTTGTCTTGGATGTGCTCTGACCTCTGGTTATGAGCAGAAATCCTCTCCCTCAACCCTCACCGTCTCTCTGCTGGAAACGCGCAAAAACCCCGTTTTCCCATATAAACCCTTGAAAAAGCTCAAAAAACCCAAAAACTGCGAAAAACCCACTTTTCTATAGTCCTCCGCCCAATCATTAAATTGAATATTTTATTGCACTGGCGGGCCCCCCCCCAAACATGCTCGACCAGTCGGAAGGCCCGCCAGCCGTCAGATCTTCGTCGCCCGGATCTAAAGGTGGGCGGTCATTTTCACTCCCCGACCTGCCGACCTTTAGCGTCCGGGGAAAATGGTTTTGGCCATCCCGTACAGGGGACGCGTGGCAGGCGGCGGGGTTGTTCGGAGCCCCCCTCCCCGTTACCGCCTTTGCCCAAAGGTGGTGCGGGGAACCCGCTTACCGCCACCCCTAATACCACTTTCCTCCCACGTCAGTTGCACGTCACCCTGACGTCACCTCGCCGGTACCCGCCCAGCGTCCCGTGGCCCTCCACGCGGACCCGCCACTGTACCCGCCCGCCACCGTGTCCTGCCACCCTGGCGAACACCTCAGCCGCCACGTCACCTCCGTACCTGGGCCCCGCCATGACGTCATGCTGACGTCATCGGCGGAAAAGCGCCAAATGCACACTTTTGCCAAATTTAACGATTTAAACGACTAAATGAGTCGTTTTCGCTCATTTTCATGCGAAAGAGAAACTAGCCGTTGCCAACAGCTGCTGCGAAACCTCTCACTCAGCCATCAAATTCGACAATCCGACCATTCAAAGTTCAGAATTCGACGGCACCAAGTCGCCACAACCCGGCCCGCGAGCTTCCAAGTCGATTTTCCAGGTATTTTGCCATTTCCTTCCACTTTGCCCATGAATTCCAATTCTCTGTAGAATTCACCATTAAAGACTGGCAAATTCACTTAATTCAGCTCCACCTGAGCGCCTAAACCAAACCCAAGCAACCTGCCCCATCCCTAAGCTACAATTTGACATTGGAGAAATCAGTTCGCGGGTTAAAACTGCAAAATTTGCCCCCGAGGTACTCGGCATTGTTCCCTTTTGCCAAGTACAGGCCACCTGCACTCTTCCTAATAAATTATCACTGTCTCTGCAAGGTTCCCTTAGGCAATCCACATCCCTGAGAAATTATAGCATTTTACCAACTTGCTTACAATTTTACACTAGAAGAGGACATCACACTGTGTACAGTTTACCTGCTGCTTAAGTCTTCAAAGACTTATCAAACTATTACCTCTCCCTGCACACATACAGATTAAATCATGGCAGCCTCTGCATCCTCTTCCCTCAATGTTACTCCACTGAATCAAACCAATAAGGAACTGGAGGCCTTGCCATTTATTGACAAGGATTGTCTCATCAATGACTTTGAGGGAGACAGGGACTTTTTGAAGACCTTCACTACACTGAGGGAAGACCATAAGGAGGGACTTGGTACAGATGAAATGTGGGAGTCAAACCTGCCCTATTACTGTCTCCCAGCTGTGAATGTTTTCCCTGAAATCATTCACTTATGTGCTCAAAACTATGATCTGGAGCACAGAGCTGTTAATACTCCATCAGGGAGGATCCTTTTTTATATAAATGCTGAGTCCATCAACAAGATGTTATAGTTTGATCAAACGGAGTTGCTAGTCCCTTTCTCCATGAGGTACTTGCTGGAAGCTGGTGACAAGATGACCAGTGAGGAGCTGCAAAAGGTCACCAGGAACTACATGAGAGCTGAGTGCCAGCCTACAGGGCCACCCCTTATCTGCATGAACATTTCAATGACTCAGGCAGGCTGCTACTAGACATGATAGCCTATGTGTTAGGTTACCAAAACAGTAAGCATGTGGATCAAGCCATGCTCGTATTGCTGTCTGCTTACAGCCCACGTCAACCCCCTGCCCGAAAGTATAACTTTGCTAAGTTCATAGCCAATAGGATTCATGATCAATTGAGCAAAATGGACAGACAGGGGGTCTTCAGATACTCAGCTTACATCTACCACCTGTTCATGTTTTATCATTCTGAAGCTTTCCCATGCTACATCCGAAGGCTGGATAACAAAGGAGAGAGGAGATCTGTCATTTTCTGGACCTCAGTCTATCATGAAATCACAAATTCACCCTATACCTACTGTGAATTTGTTGACCAGTTTGTGTACCCAGTCTCCTGCATGCTTATGAAGTCCCCTCCACCCAGAGTATCTAATGAGATCAAGAAAGCTTTGCAGCTGTCTAAGAAGTACAAAATAGGTGATTGGTACCTATATGAACACCATACTGTGTTCAGAGTATATGGCTGTGAGCTCTGTCCATACAGGCTACCCAAGTATGTTCCTATGAGATTATTTGCCTTGGAGTATTACAGGCAATTGATTCAGTCAGACCTTACCCATTTCCACAGCTCCAAGAAAAAGGCACACCTTAACTTCAAAAATGAGTTGGGCCCTTTCATCATGAACAAGAAGGAAGGATGGGAATCTGCAGACCTGATCCTCAAGGACAAATATAAATTGTCATACAGTTTTCGATGGGTCCCTTATGACCCTCAAGGTTTCATCACTGCTAGGAGAACTAAGTACAGACTCCTAGGGATTAAACACTGCCACTACCCACACATAGAAAAGTATGCCAACTTACAAGAATGGCAGCTGGACACTCTAGTTGAGAGCTTAACTGAAGAAGAAAGAATGCTTAGAAATATGAAAGAACTTGAGAAGACTATTGACCTGGACTATGTACTCCAGGTACCTTTCAGACTGCCTCAATCAGTGGGAGGAGGGACCTCAGTTACCAGGACAGCGCCGCAGACACTCTCTACATCAGCACCAGGCTTAGATAAAGGAAAAGGAAAAATGGATGCAGAGGATGAAGCAAAAAAGGAACAGTCAGAGCAACAGTCAGAGCAAAAAGATCAGCAAACAGAACAACAAACAGAGCAGCAACAAGGACAAACCGTTCTGCCACAAACTGGGCTGCCAGAAACCCCCCTAATGCAAACACCGCCACCTCAAATTGAGCCATTAACTACCTCAGTTTTGCAGACCCCAGCACATGAAGAGAGGGGTACTAAAAGGCAAAGAGAAGAGTCCACTCCCCTCAGTGGATCCTCCCACCAGCCAGAAGCCAAAAGGCAAAGGGCAGATTCCCCAGAGGTGGAAGACATTACTGAAGATGTCTTAAACGATACAGCAAAGGACAGGGAGGGCAGCCAACATACAGGGACAAGCTCCTTTCAGCAGGAGCAGAATTTACAGCTTGGTTTGGAGGTGTCATCCTCTTCTCAACAAAGCCAGAAGCTTAAAGGTGCTAAGGCTACCTTCAAACAAATCAAGGCAGCAAATGAGTTATTGAGGGCTGAGGTTTACAAACAGTTTATAGATGCCACTCCAGCCCAGCAGGAAAGATTGATGTCAGTCTATGACTTCAAAGAGGAAAAAATGATATTCAGCCATTTCAAACCCAAGGGGCCGCACCCAATGACAACTGCAGATTTCATCAAAACAAGGGTGGAGGTCCTGGCCAAAGACATACATCCTATGGACCAAATTGAGCTCCACAAGCAGACTGGGGAGATGGTCTATGCCACTTTGGTAGAGAAGGCCACATTAGCTCATGAGCTGAAAGAATCTTTGAAAAACACAAACACTCAACTAGATTTTGAGAGGTTGTCCTCTAAGGCCAAGGACAATAGGATAAAATCTCTTGAGGAGATTATTGTTGATCTAGGGCACGACCCTAGTGATCCAACCGGGGTAAAAGCCCTCATGAAGAAAAAGGATGATGATCTAAATGCCATGAAGAAGAGGTTGAAGCTGTTACCTACAGAACACCCTCAGACAGCTGAATTGCAAAAAGAAAAGCAAGTTAATGAACAACTTGACCTCTTATTACAGCAAGATCAAAGGATCCAAGAACTAGAGAAAGAGCTGGAAGGAGCATTGCAAGACAAACAGGGAGGATCTACACTCCAAGTTCCTCCAACAGATTCCACAACAGCAACAACTTCTGGGGCAGCAGTGGCCCCCACAACAGAAGCAACAGGTACAACAGCAGCTACAGATGCCCACCCCAGTGTAGAAGAATTAACCAAAGCTGTCAAGGCAATGGAGCTACAGGCGGATGAAATAAGGAAAGCAAAAGAAAAACTGGCAGAGATAGATGCCAAATATGATCAATCAAAGATAACGGTGGCAGAACAGGGCAGACAGATTAAGGCTCAAAAAGATAAAATAAAGACCCTGGAGAAGGAGCTCAATCTGGAAAATACTATGGCAGAAATCAAAAGAATCTTGTGGAATAAAATTACCCAAGCCGTTATCAAACAGTGGAAATCCATTAAAACAATGCATGAGCATATGGATTTAATTGTACAAGCCCAGACAGATGTCCAGAGGGCCAAGACAGTGTTAGGAAACAGACCTGAGCAAGCTAGCCAATTGATAGAATTTTTGAACAGGCAAGACAAAGAGGAGCTGGCAGCCGTTGGAATCACCAACAGAACAGAGGCCATCCTCATGGCTAAAAAGGTGCTAACTCTCAGAGGTTATGTACAGACGGCAGAAAGAAAAAGTTATGAGATACAGACTGAAGTTGAAGATTATAAACTCAGAATGGGAATGCTACAAGCAAGAGGACTGCCTAGCCTGTTGAGCAGCACAGGAAAATTGATCAGCAGAGATCAATTTACAAACAGGGTGGCCGCTTACATTGAAAATCAAATCACTGCATCCAGCAGTACTTCTGAGGAAACAGTTCCTCCAACAGGACAAAGCTTGTACACTAAGCTCGAAGGCTCATTTTTTGTTGAAAATGAGGTAAATCATTTATTTGAAACTCCTCCTAGTTTTTTCAGATATACAGAGCTTGATGAGACTCTAATTAAAATTCGGAGGCACCAAATGCCTAAGGAGGACTGGTGGCAGGCCATGCTCCAAATTTTGCCACGGTAGTTTCAAGACATTCGGCCACTGCCAGCTCAGGTCACCAGAAGACAAGTGTAAAAGGATTAATGTTTGAAAAGCATCCGAAAAGTGATTCATCACTAACGATGACAGCTAGCCACATTTTGAACAGCACATCCCCAACCGACTCAGCAGCTCCCAAAGGCCAAAGTATCTTCTGACAAAACATCAAGACGCCTTTATTTTGTATTCAATGCTGTAATAAATTTCTGATAAAAATATCTCAAAAGTTGGTGAGAATATTAAGTCTGAGATAACTTAGAACTCAGATATTTTTGTAAAAATCAAAGTATATATTCACCCCGCACATAAGCTTAAGGGGTTGTTGTTATTTTCATTTCGGGAGATCTCACTTGCTGTAAAATTTCTCAGAGAAATAATACAAAGGTTGAATGGAATTTCCGAAGCTTGGCGTACCTTGATGCATTGTGATGAATGGTGAATGTTGCAGGATTCCAGAGTGTTTCATAAAACAATAAGTCTTTCTTAAATCTCTGTATTACATGTTTTCGAGTCTTTTGTTCTCTTTTATTGTTTAAATGCTTTACACTTAATAGCAAAGTAGAAGAATAGTTCCAGGATTTAATCACTGATTACCCTGAACTCAAACTAAGCTATTATCCATGTTTTCTTCAGATACAGTGAATGAAGTGTAATTCTTAATTGCTGCACTTTAAAACTATATCTTTTACAGTGATAGACATTCCCAGGGATTCAAGTTTGCTCCTGAGACATCTATCCGTTTCTCATAACTAGTTTGGTGGAAATACCTAAATACTTTAGTGAAAATTCTTAAATGCTTTCACTGCTTGTTTCATCTGTTCATGTTATAAATCAAAAATTTGTTCTATGAAGTATCCAAATGGCCCTGTAAGTTTCACCAATTCACCTCAAGGTTTCTAGACACCTACAGCCATAGACTCCATTGCCCAATGATATTTGACTCTTTGAATACTACATCACAAGACCTGAAAGAAACTCTTCAACCAAAACATAAACAAAACCTGTGCATAATACCTAGCCTAAAACACTATCATAACAGATACAAATCATAAAGAGAGAGCCCTCTCAGATCACAGTTTGGCTAGAAACAGTGATCAAAAGATTGGTTAGTGGTTACCCCGGCCGTATTCCCTTGGGAGTCAAAGGGAACAACCTGGGTGTTAACACACTGTTCTTTGGTTTTTAATAAAACAGGTAGAATAGGTTGATGAATTCTCGGTTTTGTGCAAGACAGAGGTGATTTGTTCCATTTACACTGCGCAGCACCACTCTATCACGTCCTTATCCTTCTCAGCCATGCCTAAGCCATCTCCTTACCTCCCAGCTAGATCATTTGCGCACCATCTCTTCTGTTATCCACGTTGTTTCACCTTTTCGGCCTTCCATTGCCTCTACCCTTCTATCGACCAACTAGCTTTACACACACCTTCCCCATCTCATCTCTCTGTCCATAGGCCATCACAAGCTCCTCTCTCATCCTACCTATCCACCCATACAGCTCATTCACTCCTCCATCACCCAAAACTCCGAGTGCAGAACATCCTGTAGAAGTTAGCAGACTTCCTGTAGAAATCCTGAGCTTCCTGTAGGATCCCCTGCAGACATCCTGTAGAAGCCTGCAAACACGGTTGCCAAGCACCTGAACGTTGTGAACTTCTGTGGAATGATGTTAGGGATCCCCTGGAACCTCTCAGTGTCCTCCTGAACTTTCCCAAGCCTTCCTCCCCTTTGAACTACCCCTGCACAGTCAAGACCCAGTAAGAAGCACAATCATAATAACTCCAACAACTTGAGCAAAAATACAAAAACGTGTTCTCTTCAATGGAAGTAGTTTAAATTCATGCATCTCATCTCACTAGAAGTAATGGCATCATTGTTAGGAGTTGCATTCCCATCATTGCATTGTAAGGAGTAAGCTGGCCAGATTAGGGTTTACTAGGGTTTCCATGCTTTGTTGGCTTTCAGTTCATTCTTGCAAAGTAGGTTAATTTCCTTTGAGATAGCTTTCGTTCATCACTTAAAAAGCTTCTTCTGAGAACATATAGAAGTTGGCTTGAGCCCTAGCGGACTTGTGTCAGCTGACCAAGTGACAGCTGCGACAAGAGCTAGTACTTGTGCATACAGCACCGTCGCTTCCAAGTTTGTTACGAACTATCGGGTTGATAAAATTAGATAAGGAAGCTCTAGGAGTTGTAGCATTATTGCTACAATACTGGAGCCCACCAGTATACATCTTATATTATCACATAGTAGCCTACGTTCCCAATTCAGTAGTAAAATACATCCTAACTCAGGATGGTCTAGATGGAAAAATAGGGAAGTGGATTGCTACTATCTTAGAATATGATATAGAGATTAAACCAACAAATTTAATCAAGGGCCAAGGTTTAGCCAAGCTAATGGCTGAATTGAACTGTCAGGCCTTGGATATCAACTTTATTAGAGAAATAGATAATGAAGAGAAGATGTCGACTCCACTAATCAACCAGTCCTTTCTTGAATCACCATGGTATGCTGATATTTGTTATGTTTTACTTAATTTATAAGCTCCTCCTTAATTATCTAGGACTAAAAGTAGGTTTTTAAAGATGAAATCCTCAAGATTTTGTATATTAGACAATGTTTTTTTTGGAGAGACCATGAAGGTATTCTTCTCAAATGCTTATAAAAAGAAGAAGCTAACAAAGTGTTACAAGAATTTCATGCAGGTGACTGTGGAGGACACCTTTACTGGAAGACTAGAGCAGATAAAATCCTAAGAGCTAGTTTCTACTGGCTTACCTTGTTTGCTGATGTCAAGAAATATGTGACCTCCTATCACAAATGTCAAATATTTGGGGGAAAGAAAAAACTCTTACCATTACCCCTCAAGCAATCTCTGCTGAAATAACTTTTCAACAATGGGGTTTAGACTCATTGGTGAAATTCACCCACCCTCCTCTGTCCAACACAAATGGATCCTTACTGCCATTGACTACTTTACAAAATGGATAGAGGCCATACCTTCAAGGCAAGCCACAGATGCTTTTATCATAACCTTCCTTGAAACAAAAATACTCTCAAGATTTGGATGCCCAATGAAGCTCATTACTAATAATGCAACAACATTTAAATCTAAAAGAATGATAGATTTTTGTAATAAATACCATATCACCTTTGGCCATTCCATAGCATATTACCCCCAGGGTAACGGATTGGCTGAATCCTAAAACAAAAGCCTAGTAAATATCATCAAGAAGTTACTAGAAGACAATAAGAAAACTTGGAATAGAAAGCTAGTTAATGCCTTATGGGCAGACAGATTGACTACTAAGAAATCAATTGGTACTTCTCCCTGTCAACTAGTGTATGGAATGGAAGATGTCTTTCCATCATATTTGGGAGTGCTAGTAATGAAGATACTTCAAGAAATATAGTTTGAACCAAATAGTATCCAAAGAATAATCAACCAAACTATACATCTACAACAAAAAAGAGAAGATGTTTATGTCAAGTCTTAAGCTTTGCAAGAAAAGATTAAGAAGATTTTTGATAAGAGAACCAAGGCTAATGATTTCTACATTGGTGAAAAAGTGCTAAAGTCAGACTCAAGAAGGGAAGATAAAGGAAAACATTGAAAATTTGATTTCCTATGGAAAGGTCCCTATGTCATTTATGCTTATAGAGGAAGTAATGCTTTCTTTTTAAGAGAGATTGATGGTACATATGTAGAAGGTCGGCCAATGAATGGTCGAATGCTGAAACATTACTTTGAACCTAATTACTAATTTTCATTTGTATATATTCTTTTCTCAAATGTCTAGTTTGGATTGGATAATGATCTTTGAGGTTGAAGCCTAAAGAAAAGGCCCTAAGCTTCAAAAGTTTCACTATCATAAGTACCAATAATGCAGATTTATAGAAGGGCACTTTACAAAGAAACATCAACAACAGTTCAAACACTGTTGATCTATAAATTTCTTTACATTTCACAAGGAAATTCCATCCCCAAGTGGAGCCACTGTTAGGTTCGTGTACTAATAGGAGTCATAATTTTGAATGTTTAAGGTTAAGCCTTGTAATATTGTACATACCTTTACTTTCTGCAAATGTTTTCCATATTATAAAAATTAAAGAATGTAAAGAGGGTTTGTCCTAAAAGATAAATCAAAGGAAAAAAAGAATAAGAGAAGGTAAAAAAGAATGAAAGAATATGAACCCCAAAAACAAAAAGACCATGAAAGTGTGCAATTCCAAATGCCACTACTATTTACTTTTATGCATAATAATGATTTTTTGCAACTTGTTATTCATGCCACAATCCATGGTAATCAAATAGTTTAATCTTGGTTACTCCATGCTTTGAATTTCATGTTTAATATATTAGAGAACTAAAATCTGACCAAACAATTTAATCTTGGCAGATCATAGTTAGGTAGAGAAAAGAAAACAAGCTCATAAGCCTAATCTGAGCCCTTGGACGATATAAGGTTAGAATTAGATAGATTTACTTTCCAAAAGAAAAATAGATGAATAAGGGTTTGCTAGCCTAAATGCACCCTAATAAATTAAGAAAATATGTTAGAGGTAAGAAATGGGTAAGTAGAATAGAGGTTGCTGAACTACCAAAGTTACTTGGATTAACAAACATGCATCTTGCTTATATACATATTTCAACATGTATGGTCAACTATGAAGGCAAAGAAAAAGGATTACAAGTTTACGTGATTAACTTCCCCTCATTCACCTTTCCCCTTTACTTACTAATTTCCTATCAACAATTATGTTCTAAGTACTTTTAACCCTGCAAGTCAATGAGGCTGAAAGCATTTCTCTGACCTTTGGATGGACCGGAGCCTCGGCTTAATGACTTGTGGACTCAAGTGCTAGAATCTCCTTCATAAACACATTCGCCCTTCTTAAAACCCATTTCCCCTCATTACCCTAAGAAAACCCCTTTTCCTAAGATTAAACACCTTTTTACCTAGGAAAAGTAATAAAACCCCCATATAAACCCCTTTCCTAAGGTTTAAACCCAATTTACCTAAGGAAAGTAATACCCCCCCATGTAAATCCCTCTCACATAAAAAACCCACAAAAAATCCTTTTTTCCTAAGTTTAAATCTAAATGCGCAATCACATGCATTTTACCCTTTTGACTTAAGAAAAACCCCTCTATGCTCATTTCATATTAATTAACTAACATTATTATATAACCCATTATAACCCTTTTCCCTTAAATAATTAAAATCCTATATAAAATACCCCCGCTCCGTAGTTTTAAATAAAAGCTATAGAAATCACCCATTATCCCGCTATAACTCTACTTAGTCTACCTAACCCAGTAAACTAAGTTAATCCCGTATCGGCTTCACCCAACTCCCTAATCTCTCTTTAAGCCTGGCCTGATCGCTTTTAACATGTGATTAAAGCCTAAACTAATCCCATACCACCCCGATTAAAACCCTGGGTCCCCCTCAATTACTGTTCATTCCCCCACATGCAACTCTCCCACCCGACTACTCTCCACTCACAATTGCATTGATCGAATGGCCGAAAGCCATATCGGCCAGGCCCAATGGACTACCTTTACCCGCTTGATAAGGTGGTTTTCCCCCGACCCCTGATGGCTACGTGTCGCACCCTAACACACATCGGGTGACCGCTCCTCAAAACCGGCCACACCTCTAAAGCAGTGATATGGCCCTCTAATACCACTTCCCCGTCATTCCGATAAATCACTTGTCCTCCATAAAAATGAATTTCACGACATTTTTCAAAAGTGTGTCCATTAAAGTCTAAACCCCGAAAACCCATGTTTTCTCACTTTCTTCCAGTTTTACGCTATAAACCTATGAAACCCTCGAGCACCACCCACTACCTCTACGATCTGAATTCCCCTCCAATTACGTCCAAAACACTGCCCTGAGACGTTTTCCAATCATTCCAGTCGCAGAGAGCCATCAACCGCCCTTCATGCAGACAATTGTTTTCTTAAAATATTATTGAATTTTTCAGGTTATCAAAATATGATCAGAGCTTGGATAAACAATTCTGATACTTGTCAAAAAACCTGTTTACTCTAAGACTTGGACTAGAACCTGTTAAAAGACTAAATTCAAAAGAAGAAGACCAGTTATACATGCATAGAAGATGAAGACCCTTACACAAAGAGTGAAGAGGAAGACAAGGAATAGAGCAGTGACAGTTCAAAACAGAGCAACCAGAATAGAGATGTAGATGAATAAAACACACTGAAACTTGAGCAAAATCCACTTCTGATTGCTGATACACATAAGAAAGATAATAATCTACTATTTAAAAACATAGTAAAAGAAAAATTGTAACAGTAAAAGGAAGAAACACATAAAGGATAAAGACAGGTCATCATAGTGAAAGAGTATCAGTGAAAAAGAGTATCAGATGAAAGACATAAGTGAATAGAGCCTCCAACGTAATAAATTCAACAACAAAGAGAATAAAGATCTAGAAATAATCCATAACAACCAGCAACGCCATAATAAAACAGACAGCGTGAAACAGTTCATTAGCTCCTTCTATCTTCCCGCGAGAAGATATTTTCTATTTCCTAGATTAAATCTCAAATCAGTTTGAGATATTTGTAATAACACCTTAGTATAAATACTTCACAAATTGAATTATGTAGTGTGGATTCTTAGAAATTTCTATATACTTCTTGATTGAAAGACTGTAAAAGCTATTGGAGAATTTACTAAGCTAGCAAGCTGGATTGGTGAATAAATACAAGATATTCCAAAGGATTCATGTGCAGAGAAAAGTTTAGACAAATATTTTCTCATGTTGTTGTTATGTATTAAAGTTTTCATACTGTTGATCTAAATCTAGATGCCTTAACTAGAAATATTATATTAGAATTTGTTTAATTACATTCTACTATAATAGTTAGGAAAATCTATGTTTTCTACAAATAATCTAAGTTAAGGAATTCTTAATTTCTACTTAGTTTAGGTTGTTTCTTTTAATCTATAGCAAAGGATTCTTAATTTCCCTTTGTTTCCGATTAGCCCCCCATTCTTCATTTCAATCCTAGTAGTATGAGAATTCTTAATTTCTCTCTCACCCTGGTTAAAACCTTTTCCATCCCTCTTGGCCTAAAGACCTACACTCTACTTTGCTATCTTGCCCTTTGAACATTCCCTTTAGTTAATTGATCTAGTTCTTCTACCCTTCTTTTGACTTCATATGCACAATGGTCTAGAAATATCATTCTATCCATCTATTTAAAGATCCCCACCACCCAATCTTTTAATGCAAATCAAAACCCCCTGAACCTTTCAGAACTAGCCTAGTATCCCAGCAAAATAAAGCTAAATCATATAGAGAGATCCCTCTCTGGACTTAGGTTGGCTAGAGCCTAAGCTTAAATGTTGGTTTTTGGTTACCTCAGTCATTTTCTTTCTTCTTATAACTTCTAGAGAAAATTCTGAGTGATAACAGGTCTTGAACAAGGCTTAGAGTTGTTTTTCCAAACAAATCCCTGATCTACTGTGTCCTTTAGCATCAACCCACGGATTGCGAAATGAAGTCTCACCGGAAGCATTATGGGGGGGTGTTGGGACCAAGTTTCCACACCCAAAGATTAATGTAATGTCATTTTATGCTCTAGACCTTAATTAGATGCTATAATTCTATGAACATTCACGACTATCTTTCATGGACCCTATACAAGTCAATCAACCACTTACACACCTCTGTGATTACCCTTAATCCTGTATTTAGCCAGATCGGTGTAAGTGTTCCATAACTTTACCATGCAAGAAGATATTCCTCACATAAACAATTGTTATTACTTGCATTTATATGACAAGATAAATCATGCAAAGTCATGCATCAATACAGTATTAATTCATAAACCCATCATTCATTGTAGCATAATAGCACATTCATTCATGACAGAAGGAAACAGATAAGCATGGGAATTTCTGGAATAATCTCTTTATTAATACTTCAATTCTATTTACATATTCAAGACCTCCTTGTGCACTGAGCTACAGGGGTCTGCGCACTCAGCTATAGACTCTACTCTAGGCCTCTACATACATAGATGTAAAGCCTCTATTCTACTCTAATACTTCTTCACTCTTCCTTCCATTGACCCATTACATTCGTCTTCATTGATATCTACTTCTCTTAGATTCTCTAAGACTCTCCTTTTTATACAATCCCATGGTCCGTAGACAATGGGTGGATCTACAAAAGCTGACATAACTTACATAAAAGAAGGGTAAAAGCATTTATGAAACTTTACTATCTACGCGCTTCACGACCACATCTTATGGAGACTTTACATTCTTTACAACAAAACTTGGGATTTTTGCCCCCAAATGTGGGTTCTTGCCCTAAAATTGACCGTAGGGGACCCTATCCTAACAACGAGATTGCAGGAGGATCCCACTACACAGATACTGAATACTGAGATCTACAATCTCTGTCAATAGTATGGTGAAGTAAGGGTGATGGAGCACACCATTGCTACATAACAACAACTCGCCAAATTACAGGAGGCAAAGCATCTCCTTGCACAGATGGAAGCCACGTAGAAAAATGATGAAGTCCTTAAGGCCAGGTTGGTTCCTTGGTTGGATGAAGCCCACCTAATCTCGACCAACATATAGGAAACATTGGAAAACTTGTAGGTTACGCAGCCGAAAATCAAGTGAGCTGGTGAAGGACTAGCCACAGAATCATTGGAGAGCAAGTCAAGCAGGCAGCCACGCAGAGCACCGCTGAAGTAGCGGTTGTAAAAGTCAAGCTGGGGGATCTTCACAGCAAGATTACCACACCAGTTGAGTGACTCGATGGTGAGTCACAACCTTTGTGTTGGGGGCCTATTAGGATGGGGTTCCCTGGGGTAAGTTTTGTGGCAAATCGCAAGTTTTGGGGCAAAAAGCCCAATTTTTGTAGGAATTTACAGGGTAAGTTCCTCAGAAAGAACACCAAAAGGACACCGCTCACAACCAGATCACAGATCAATACACCAGTATTTTTGACGTGGTTAAAACCCTCAAAGAGGGAAATAGTCCATGGCCTGAGCCAACGCGGCCACTTCAGGCAATTTATTAATCAAAGAATGAAAATTTACATAAGCTTCTCTCATGCACGGATTACCTTACAAATGACCCTCCATGTGCTTTAAATAGAATTCATGGACCAATCGGGTGTCAAGCCACGGATCAAGTGTCGGTAATACCGAGGAGAGAATGAACCGTTGGATCACTACATATCGTGACCGTCGGATTGTAAGTTACAAAATGTACAACGGTAAAGAAACACACTTTACCTAACTCTATACCTAACTCTACACTAGACCAAGTTGTACTTAACTATCTCCTATGTGTCAGAATATCCTAACATCCCCCCTTAAGAACAACTTGGGATAGGATTGAAGGATTTACAAATATGACACAATAGGAGAAGGAAGGAGGCACTAGAGCCTATCCCCCCTTAGTGACAACTTCTTGAACTCCAACCATAAATCGAAGTTTAGTGAACTTCGCCTCTGTGAGAGCCTTTGTGAAGATGTCTGCAACTTGATCATCTGTTGAACAATATTGCACTTCAAGAACATGGTCGTGAATGAGATTTCTGATGAAGTGCATGTGCAGTTCAATGTGTTTGTTGTGCTAATGTTGGACTGGATCTTTGCATAGCTGAATGGCACTTTGATTATCACACCAAAGTGTAGTCGGATGCTGCTGCTCAAAGCCAAACTCTGATAGGATCTGACGAAGCCACAAGGCTTCCTTACTAGCTTCTACGGCACCACGATACTCTGCTTCTGTTGATGAAAGAGAAATGGCACCCTGTTTCTTTTAAGCCCATGTAATAGGTCCTGAACCTAGAGTGGACACATAACCGGCAGTAGACTTCCGATCATCAGGGTCACTAGCCCAATCGGAATCAGTGAAACCAACCAATAGAGGAGATGCTTTGGCACTGTAATGAATCCCAAACTGAACTGTACCTCGAACATAACGAAGTATTCTTTTAGCTAATTTCCAATGACTTTCACGGGGGTTTTGCATGAACCGAGCAACAAGGCCAACAGCAAAGGAAAGGTCAGGACGAGTATGGGTTAGATACAAAAGTTTTCCTACAAGTTGACGGTATAAGGTAGCATCAACTTCAGGTGAAGTACAAGTGACTGAGAGTTTGACTCCAGACTGAAAGGGAGAAGGGGCTGGCTTACAGTCTTCCATGTGAAAATGATTTAGAATATCACAAGCATACTTGGACTGGGAAAGGGAAATACCCTCCTTGGATTGCAAGACTTGAAGACCGAGAAAATAGTGTAAGTGTCCTAAGTCTGTCATTTGAAATTTCCTTTTGAGGCTAGACTTCACATGGTTTATAAGGTTGGGATCACTACCAGTAAGGATAAGATCATCAACATAAAGAACAAGGATGATAAGAGAGTTGCCCACTTTCTTGGTGTAGACAGTATTGTCAGAATGACACCTAGAAAAGCCAGATTCTAAAAGAAAGCTATCCATTTTGGCATACCAAGCCCGAGGAGCTTGCTTGAGACCATAAAGGGATTTCTTAAGTCGAAAAGCAACGCTGGAGTCTGTTTGTATGAAGCCAATGGGTTGTTCCATATAGATTTCTTCATGCAAGTCCCCATGCAAGAAGGCAGATTTAACATCCATCTGATGGACTTCCCATTTGAAAGAGGCAGCAAGGGAAAGAACAAGGCGGATAGAGTTCATTTTGGCAACAGGGGAGAAGGTTTCAGTGTAATCAATGCCTTCAACCTGTGAAAAGCCCTTAGCAAAAGGACGAGCTTTATGTTTATCAACTTTCCCATCTGGTCCATACTTGGTTTTGTAAACCCATTTGTATCTTACAAGTTTTCGTCCCTTTGGTAAGAAACAAGATCCCATGTATCATTTGCCAATAATGAATGATATTCTTCATTCATAGCTACTTCCCAATCTGGATGGCCTGAAGCTTCTGCAAAGGTGTCAGGATCATAATTTACTGGAGCTTGAGCCAGTAAAGAAGAGGCTCTCTCGAACTGAGAACGTGTGCGTCGCTGATCTGTAGGATCACCGGCAAGATCACCTGTTGCATCTCGAGTAGCACCAACCCATTTTGGAAGCTCAGGAGCTGAAGGAGGATCCTGAGATGGTGGGGGAGGATTGTCATCCTCACTTTCATCATCTGAAGAAGAAATGTTTTCAAAGGTAGAAGAGATAGGGAGAGGTGGAACATCCGCCGGACTAGGCTCGCAGGCCGATATATTTTCATCAAATTTTACATCTCTTCTAATGATAACATTTTTGGACTTAAATGGAATAAGTCTATAGCCTTTTACATCTTCAGAATATCCAACAAAAGTACATTTTTCACTCTTAGGTTCTAAAGCTTTATGCTTTTCATCTGGAATATGGGCCCACGCTTCACTTCCAAAAACACGAAAGTGACTTACATCTGGTTTGATTGAGCTCCATGCTTCTTCTGGAGTGATATTCTTTAAAGCCTTAGTAGGAGTGCGATTGATTATGTAATTTGCACAGTTAATTGCTTATGCCCAAAAACTAAGACCAAGTCCTTTAGATTGTAGCATACAATTAGCCATTTCCTTTAAGGTGCGATTCTTCTTTTCAGCTACACCATTTTGTTGTGGAGTATATGGAACAGTATGTTGCATTTGAATTCCATTCTCAGCGCAATAGTTGATGAATGTGTTTTTAACATATTCTCCGCCATTATCAGATCTTAACTTAAGAATTTGATGTCCAGATTGTTTTTCAACAAAGGCCTTGAAGGCCAAAAAAGTGTTAAATACTTCACTCTTGAGTTTTAAGAAGTATACCCAAGTGCGTCTGGAGAAATCATCAATGAAAGTTAAGAAATACTTGCAACCAGAGAATGACACAACTGGAAGTGGACCACATAAATCACTATGCACAAGCTGTAAAGGGGCTGAGGCGTGCCAAGAGGCACGTTTTTCAAAACTGTCCCGATGATGTTTTCCCAGTACACATCCGGAACACACACCATCTCTGCAAGATACCATAGCAAGACCTGTCACGATATTTTCTTTACATAGATGCTGAAGGGAGCGATAGTTTAAGTGACCAAATCGCTCATGCCAAAGTTTGCTCACTTCATCGTTATGAGCAACAAATACTGAGGGAAGATTTGATGACCCAAAGTTGTGAAACTTATACAACCTTGTAGAATCATCAGCAATGCTAGTAGCCAAAATCTGTTTAGGATATTTTAAGTCCTTGATTACAAAATCATGAGGTGAAAATTCAATGATTTTACCTTCACCTGAATGAGTTATCTGATATACAGATAGAAGGTTGCAGGATAAGGTTGGAACACATAATACATCATTAAACTGACCATTGTCTAGATGAACAGTTCCAGTCCCTACAACATTAAGAGATCTATCATCACCAACATATATATTTTTGGTGTTACAATCATTTAAAGAAGAAAACATGGCTTTGTTTTTGGCCATGTGATAAGAAGCTCCAGAATCAATGAGCCACTCATGAGAATGAGAAGAAGAAGATACATTTAATGCATAACTAGACCGAGATGATTGACAATGACATGCAGAAAGTGCCATTCCTGAAGATGAAGTTGAAGTTGAAGATTGCCCCAAATGAATGTTATGCTTCTTCATTGCTGCTTCCAAGGCTTCCATTTTTTTAAAGCATTTTGATTCTAAGTGGCCATCTCGATTACAAAAATTGCAATGTCTATCAGTCTTCTTCCATTTGTTTTTATTGGTCTTATCATTTTGCTGAAATGATTTTTCATTTTGGGGCTGAAATTGCTTAGGACCCTTGTTTGGTTTAGGACCATTCTTTTTAGGATATGACTTCTTAGGATTCTTTGAATTTGGTTGCTACTAGGCGGCTAACGCTTTCTTGGAAGTGTTTCCAAGATTAAGAAGACCAAGGTGTAAGAGTTTTTATTGTTCTCTTATTAAAGAATCACAAAAAGAGTCAAAGGAAGGGGGCTTGTAGTCTTTTCCTTGAGAAATGAAGGCTTCTCTTGTAGAATGGAAGGTGGAAACAAATACAGAGTAGGCTGGTCCCAACTTAGTAAGGATGGAATAAATAAGGTTACTATCTTCTTTCTTAACCTTAACACCTTCCAAAAGATATCTAAGGGTCTTGAACTTAGACAAGAAATCTTCAATGCAAGAAAAATTATTAGGGTCCAATGTAAGCAACTCATTTTCAAGTTGATGGGCTCTAATTTCATTTTTAATCCCAAAAACTTTATTGATTTGTTCCATTGCTTCATGAGGAGTATCAAGTTCTGCAATATGGAATCTAAGATCAGGAGAAATAGACATCCCTATCAAACCACGTGCTTGATCTTGTCTATTTTCCCATTTAGCAGCCTTGTCTTCATCTTTCGGTTTCTTTTCTTGGCCTGTGGCTATTCGGTAGAGACCTTTACTTCTAAGTAAATCCTCCATGTAGGACAACCATTGGAAGTAGTTGGTGCTATCAAGGGTAACCTGGTATTGACTTTCCATTTCAACAGAAAATGAAGCTGAAGATGCTGAAAGTAAGTTCCAATGGATAGATCTTGAAAAATTAGGCTGGTTTAAAAAAAACGGCTCTGAAAAAGGCTTCCGGATGAAGAAGTTATGGCTTTTTGAAAAAAAGTTGTTGAAGTTGCCGACGAAGTGCGGGAATGTGCGGAAATGAAAAAGTCCGCCCCCACAAAATGGAGACTTGAACCCAAGACCTCTACTCTCTTAAAATAGCTTTGAACCAATTGATCTATACAAAAAATTAGAGAGAGAGAGAGAGAGGGGGGGGGGGCTTTGGGTTGCGTGCTTGCTTTGAGAAAGCTCTTTTTCCCTACAAAACAAAAAACACAAAACCCAACATGGACATGCAAAGAAAATGAACCTTGTGGCTCGAAGTTAGCTTTACCCAAAAAGCTAAATATTTTCAAAAATTGAACCTTGCGGCTCAAAGTTAGCTTTAGCCGAAAAACTAAATATTTTTCTCAATGTTTCTGATTTTCCGAGATCACACTAAGGTGCAGGGAAAAGAGCATACGCATGAGAAAAATCCTTCCTTTCTGTTTCTGATTTGCCCAGATCGCACAGAGTCGCAGGGCAAAGAGCATACGCAGAAATGAAAGGTATAGATCCGGTTAAAAAAAAGCTAAATAAACCGAAACCGAAATAAGCAGAGAGAAAATAACAGTAAACTGCAAATAAACACTGTATACCTCCAGATCTAAAAAATGACGCAGCTAGGGCTACCGGAAACCTTTTCGCGTGAAACGAAAGGGGTTCCTCACTGGAACAGATGCTCCGAACAGAACAGAGTAGTGCTCTCGGCCCGAAAGCAGTCAGAAATAGCAGATCTAGGAAACGGCAGTCGGATGCAGTTCTACCGGCTTCAGATTTGGATCACCAACGGACGCAGCCCTCAAATAGCTCTGATACCATGTAGGAATTTACAGGGTAAGTTCCTCAGAAAGAACACCAAAAGGAAACCTCTCAAAACCAGATCACAGATCAATACACCAGTATTTTTGACGTGGTTAAAACCCTCAAAGAGGGAAACAATCCACGGCTTGAGCCAACGCGGCCACTTCAGGCAATTTATTAATCAAAGAATGAAAATTTACATAAGCTTCTCTCATGCACGGATTACCCTACAAATGACCCTCCATGCGCTTTAAATAGAATTCATGGACCAATCGGGTGTCAAGCCACGGATCAAGTGTCGGTAATACCAAGGAGAGAATGAACCGTCGGATCACTACATATCGTGACCATCGGATTGTAAGTTACAAAATGTACAATGGTAAAGAAACACACTTTACCTATCTCTATACCTAACTCTACACTAGACCAAGTTGTACTTAACTATCTCCTATGTGTCGAAGTATCCTAACAATTTTTATGTAAAAAGATGAAAAGTCTCCACAAATTGTGGTCATAGAGTGTGTAGCTAGTTAAGAGTGAGAAAGGGTTATCACCCTCGTTTATGTAAAGTTGAGTCAACTTTTGAGATCTACCCATGGTCCGCGGACCATGGGATTGAATAAATAAGTGTGTCTTAGAGAGTCTAAGAAAAGAAAGAGGAAGTCTATGGGTATGAGCAATGATACCTAGTGCAGAGATAGAAGTCTTAGAGGAGGGAAAGGCTCTCCAGCTAAGTGCGCGGAAGCCTAGATTAGTGTCTGCAATTGAGTGCGTGGGCCCCTGCATCTGAGTGCATAGGGAATTATTGAGTCTGTAAACCTTTATTAAAGATCAATAAAGAAGATTATTACAGAAATTCCTCTGTTTTAGCACTTTACTTCTATTATGTACGATTGCGATATATGTTCTGATGGAATGACGTCTCTATAAAAATTATGATGTATTGATGCGTGAATTTACTCGATCCATCTTATTATTTGAATGAAATTAATATTAAGTGATTATGTGAAGACCATAACACTGTCTGTTAAGGTTATCGAACACTTAGGCGGATCCGAGCAAATATTGGTCTAAAAGAAATCTATGGTGCATGTAAGTAGCTAATTTCCCTGTTCATGGTGTGAAAAATCTAGTTGTAGACCTTCATGGAGGTCCAAAGGCCAATTCAAGCAAGTTACTTGTGTAATTCATAAGCACTTAAAGATCTGTTCGAAGGCATATCTAGGTCGCAGAAGGAAATCACACTGATATTTGGGTGCAGAAACTTGGTTGCAGCATCCCCCCAAACTGCTTCGGGTGAGACTTCAGTCCACGCACCACAGACTGATGCTGAAAGGGCCAGTGGTGTAGGGATTTGTTTGGCACAACTAACTTTGAACCTGGGTCAAGACCCCCTAAGCCAGCACATACCTTAGAAAGCAATGGGGTTCTAGAATTTAGAAACCATGCATGCTACAAAGGCATGGATATTATTATAAGAAGGCTGCAAGAAGGATGACCATGTGCCCTGAATGGATAGTGGAGGATGAACTAGAAGCTTTTCTAGAAGAGTCTGGGCATTTACGAACACTTGCATTCTTGTATGCAAGTAAAGGATTACAACAATGAGCATTGGACATATGGTTAATCACAACATAGAAAAATTCGACAATACATTTGCAAGGGTTTTCTGTTATGTGAAAAGAGGGAAGGAGTTAAGTGGTCTGACACATGATAAACTGGAAGCTACTGTAGAGGCCGCAAGACTTCTTGAAGAATCATCTAATCACAAGCTTGTCTTGGAACATGTGAGTTCGGTTTGTAATATAATCTCAATCACCTTTATTATAATTTTTGTTTATTATACAATAAGAAATGAAATTTTATTATTGTTCCTTATATTTTTAAGTGAAGATCATAGAAATGGACCAAGATCTAGTTGTTAACGTTTCAACATCATCCAAAATATCTAGTCTTCTTCCACCAAGTACTTCATTGGATTCAAGTTTGTATTTTATAATGTCTTGAATGATTGAAAACATATAAATGAGTAGTCACATCCCATGTAAACGGACATATGGTTGAATTCTCATGTTATTTTTATCACCAACTCTACCAATTCAAAATTTTCCATTTGCATTATAGAATCGGGAGAAGAACAATGTATGAGTCAGCATGCCTCACATATAAATAAATCCCATGTCATGATGCTTTTATGTATGATTTATTTTTGAAATTCAGGAGAAAAGGGGAATTGATATTCAAGAGAAAAGAGCAATATTCTCTTACTCTCATGAAATCTTTTGAATTTATTTCCCATGCCTTTCTCTACAAATGCAAATGGCATTGGTTCATTGAATTCTCTAAAAACCTCGAATGACATTTTTCACTAGCATCCAAAAGTCTGGGTCTTAATTTATCTAATTTATTAACCAATGGGTGAAGTGGTTAAACCAAAGCACATGCAACCATCTTCCAAGACACTTGGGGCATGATTTTAATTTGAGTTTAACTATTTTCTTACCACCCCAATTTCTTGGAAAGGTAGTCCCTTTCAAGACACTTGGATGAATAAGGATAGTTGCAAAATTTATGGAAGACAATACAACTCTATGCTATTGGTTTTTTGTGGAAATATCAATGTAAGTTTACTTTTCTTGAGGAAATATCCCCTCTTAAGCTCAAGGGAATTGAGGCTTCCAAACAAGAACTATGTTTCTTTTGTAAGGGTAAATTCATTATTTTCCATAAGATTTTGAATCTGTTCCTATTAGGGCACAAACTCCTATGCTAGCACTTTGGGTTAATTAGGAAAGTATTAGTAATTTCCTTGTATTTTAATTGTCAGATGGTTATAGCTCCCTTTTTTCCATGATGTACTAACAGAATAGCATATCATGCATTTCTAAAAAAAAGGGACTCTGTCAATTTTTCCTAGAATTAATCTGAAAGGAAGCACTAAAATAACATAGTTCACATTGTTATATTCAATATCGAATATATGTCAATTTACTGAGCAATGCATCAGATGATTAAACCAAATTGTAGATGCCAATCTGCAAAAGGATTTTTAATCATGATTTCACACTGAGGTTAATAATATTTTACCACCACAATTTCTTAAATAACACTCTCGCTCTAGGAACGTAGAAAATTAGGGACAATTGTAAATAGTTACAGAACAGAATTATGCTCTACCCTAATAACTTTCTATGGAAATATAAATGTATGGCTACTTTAAATGAGAAACCATCCACACTTGGTTAATGAGAAGGATTTTTTAAACATGAAAACTAACCATCCTTGTTAAATCCAAATTCATTTTTTAACGCAAATATTTTGAATCCATTCCTCATGGGGTGGACTCATATTCTAGATTTTCTGGCTTAATAAATACACAAGAATTTCCTTGCATTCTTGCCATTAGATTAGTGTGTCTCTCTTTGCTCCATGATGCAACCTTTGTTAGTTGTGGTAGTATTTGAGGCATTTGTTAAGGAAGGCACTCTCCCTCAAGATACTTAGATTATTATGGATAGTTGAAAATAGTTATAGAACACAATTATACTCTCACCTATTATATTTCTTTGGAAATATCAGTTTAAGGCTAGCTTTTATTAGAATCCATCCCCACTTATTTTATGAGACAAATTATTAAACATGAAAATTGATCATCCTTGTTAAATCCAAAATTAGTTTTTACCATAAAGATTTTTAATCCATTCCTCGTGGGGTAGACTCATATTCTAGCATTTTTTACTTCAGAAGTACACATGAATTTCCTTGTATTCTTATCATAAGATTATTGTGGCTCTCTTTACTCCATGATGTACTCTTTGTTAGTTGTGGTACTATTTGATGCATTTCTTAAAGAAAATGCAAGACTCTATCAAATTTCAAATAACTTAGGCTTAAAACAAACACTGAAATAATAGAGTTTAAATTTCTATATTCAATACCAAACTTATCTTAATTTATTGAAAAATCGGTCGAGTGGTTAAACCAAAGCATAGATGCCCGTCTGCTAAGAATTTTTGGGAATGCTTTCAAGCAGAGTTTGTCAATTTCTAACCTCCCATTTTCTTAGAAAGGTATTTTCCTTCAACACACATGGACAACTAGGGATAGATGAAAATAGTTATGGCATAGATTCCAACTCCCCAAGTCTTCTATTTCTATGGAAATATCCAGTGTTACACAGGGACATACTCCCAAGGTTGGGGACATGCTCCTTCCATCCTCAGGACCACAGGCTTTAGGGCCACCTAGCAGAACATTTCATTTTGTCCTCTCTTTTGCAAAAGATAAATGAAATGCACAATGCAATGTTTTGCTGGTGTGCAGGGACACTTCACAAAAAGTTAGGCTTGCGAGTGCCCCATCCCGAAAGGTGGAATCTGGAGACCCTGCATGTTTTTTTTTAAAACATAGAAACGTGAGAAAAGAAGGCTAAAAAAGGCTAAATCACCTAACATATCCTAGTGTCTCTACACCATTTCCATCTCCATTTGACATTTACAATTACCATTCAAAATTCTCTTTCAGCTTTCAATTACTATCTACAAAGAGAGTCAAGCTTCTAAGGAATAAGAACGTGTTGTTTGTAATTGAACCACTAGGAGGAGACATTCAAAAGATACAACCAAGCCACCAAATGGATTCATCGTTTTGGTTTTGGTTTTTGCTGGGTCAACCTATGTTTAACTGTGAACAACCCCATGTTATGATATTTGACAACCAAGGGTTTATTTTTTAAGTATTTGACATCCAAGATGAAACCTACATTCCAGCACGTAACAACCAAGAAGATGTTGGATTTGAGAGATCTGTGGTTTTTATCTTTTGAATTGATCGGAGAATCCACAGTATAAACATTTTTGAACCAACGTTTCGAATCCCAAGTGGGATCCATCATCAGGGTTGAAGAATGATGATAAGAGAAGAGCAAGCAGGGAGAATAAAATCTAGATCTGCTGCTCTTCTTTTTATCCTCACTCTAAAACTTGGTCCACTATTATAGGGACTCCAACATCCATCTATCCCCCATAACTCTTCATCAAATTTGAGGGTTGTCTCCACATGTCCTCAAAGTGCATTTCCCATATCCTGCATCCCCACATTTAGAAACTTAGTGGAACATTGGAATTATCGGTGTAAGGCTGCTTCTCATGAGGAAGCACCTCATCTTAGCTATGGGAAACTAAAGCATTTTAACAAGAACTAGTTTTAATTATTAAACCTAAATTCATTTTTTTACTTTTGAGTCCCTTCCTAGTTACATTCATTTAGAGACGGGGTCCCCTATGGTAGGCACACCAACATCCCCCTGTCCCACATGGGCCACCCTAAAATTTTGGGGGGTGTGTCCATATGAATCTCAAGTTTGTTTGCCAGCTCCTACATCCCCATGTTCCATAAATTTTGTGGAATGTTAGAACTATCGGTGTAAGGATACTATTCATGTTGAACCATCCCCTCTTAGCTCTATGGAATTGAGGCTTTTAAAACAAGAACTACTTTTACTTGTTCAAGACAAATTCAACTTTTTCCATTCAAGTCCCTTCCTACAGGTACACAGACTCATATTCTAGCATTTCTGGCTTAACGAGGATGTTAATTCCCTTGTATTCTTGTCATTTTATTGTTGTATCTCTCTTTTCTCCATGATGTGCTCATTTCCTCTTGAAGTAACATATGATATATCTAAAAAATGTAGGATTCTATCAAATTTTAATTACTTATGGCTTTTAAAACCCTTGAAATAGTGGACTAAAAATTTCTATATTCAATACCAAAAAATGTTCATTTATTGAGCACATGGTCAAGTGATAAAATAACCTTTTATGCTTAGATGTGGGTTCAAAACCCAGAAGACATGTTGTCACACTAATGTTGCCCACTAAGTTAACTTTTGCATCCATGGTGAGTAGAAGTTCAAGTGACATGGATGGCCTAAGGATGTGGAGTATCTCAATGAATGATGCCCAATTCAAGTGCTGTATGGAATTTATAGAATAGATGCTTATTGGTCATGGAATTTGAGCCAAAGGAAGATTCAATACTTAACGAAGGTCTATTTAACAACAAAGGAAAAAAATCATGCCTATGACCAAAATCCCATGAATGATAATAAGTTAATAACACATTAATATAACCTTTACATACTTCATTGTATATTTTTTTAACTCCTTATAAAAAACCTAACCTAACCAGAGATGTAGCACTAATTAGGGAAAATCCATGGTTTTCCCCTACAAGATTACTAATTCATAACCCTAATAGGTTACCAATTGGATGTTGGTTCAAAACTCATTGGCTAGGTAGATCAAATGGTAAGACATACACCTTAGTTCAATTCTCATCACATAACTATATATGTCTTTCCAAAATGACCTAAAAGCATAAAAATAAAAAAAATGCAAGATTCAAAGAAAATTTTACAGAGTTTTAATCCAAATTGCTATATTCTCATACCAAACTTCTCTTAATCTATAAATAAATATGATATGTCCCGAAGTATGAAACTGCATTGATTAAACTTTTATATGCCTCAATGCAGTCCACTTTTAGCTCCTAGCCAATAGACAGAGTTGTAGCACTAATCAAATCTCTAAAGCCTCAGTGAGGACACACCAAATCAACTATTCAAAATCCTATCTTGCTTTTTGACTGTACCTGTCCTTGTGGAACTCCCATGTTGTGGATGCTAGAATATTTTTGTTACTGCTAGAAGTGGGTATGATATTTTTGTTTAGTAGTTAGAACTTAGAATAAGTTTCAAATAGATTGAGGCTTTTGATGCCCCCATGGTTAGTAATACTGGTGGTTGTCCCTACAACTCGTAAAAATTGATTAGGTACTATTGTAAAACAATGAAATATCCATAGTTAATGTACAATTTCCTAACAAAAAATGACCCAAAAAACTCATCAGGGTACTAATGGACCATTTTACAATTAACAGTCAGAGTAGCCATTCCCTACAAAGAAATGACTAAAAAAACTATCATGTTACCATCAGGCCACCTATTCACACCCAACAGATTAATATAATCATAAAATGCTAAGCCGTCCGCTAATGCTTGTGTTCAACTTCCCACTTGTATAGAAAAAATTTTAATCCATCCACCAATTTTTATGGGCAACCCCACCGGTATCATGTATAACGTTATTTTCAGAGTAAATATTGGTGCAAGTGAAATTTCCCTCTTCGAATGATCACACCAAGGAAAAAAATATCAAAAAAGAGGCACATGGAATTCTAATGATAAAAGAGAGATGAATCTCACTCATTTTTATGATAAAAGGGAGATGAAGCTCACTCTTTGGGCATGCATAATTTCCTCATAATGATTTGGAGAGCTCTTGTGGCTTTCAATTTATAAGCGTGAAACACTTGAACAAATTCATTTTAGAAGTGAAATAAATCCACCCTCACTAATCAGAAAAAAATAAAAAAAATAAAAAATAAATAATAAATAATAAATAAATAAATAAAAATAAAAATGAAAGTAAAATAAAAATAAAAATGAAAGTAAAATAAAAATAAAAATAAAAAATAAAAATCCTGCTTAGATATTTCACAGGTATTTAATGCCAAAAATTCATCTCATTTCCAGGTCATGGTTACCACCAAAGACCGTGGGATTTTTGGAGGCAACATTTTCCATTTGTATTTCATGTAGGAAAAAGTGAGTTGATTCACTCATTACCAAACTATGGGATCACTTGAGGAGGTCATACCATTTATTACTAGTAAGTTGAAGGTATTCTTTGTGGGTATTTTCAGGCCATATTTAGTTTCCCTATCCAGTGCCAATTTTTTCTTAGTAGTTCTAGTCATCATTTTCCGGATCGTGGCATCAAAAGGGAGGGTCATACTAGCCATCAAATTTGATCCAGTATAATAATTTATAGCAGTGTAAGGGGATATTTTAGTGTTAGTAATTATGTTTCTTCTTCACTTGAAATTTGCAAGTTGGCCGCCAAAGTCCCAATCCTCATATATGACATTCCAATAGAGTAACTTTTAATATATGCACGTATTCCAAACACTCTTCTTTGGGATAAATTTTCCTTTGTTTGAGTAAGAAAATTTGATTGTTTATTTTTGAACTATTTCTCCTAAATTTTTTCTGTTGTTTCTTTTCAAATTCAATTTTTTTCTTAAGCTAGAGTAACATATCTTTCCTAATCACTGGCATGACACTCTAGCTGAATTCTTTTTTCCCGTATTTGTAGATGGATGAAAAATAGTCTTTCCATGTGTCAATGGTAAAACAACATTGTTCGAGGTCACATCAAGGTTAAAATTAGAAAATTTTCTTTGCCATTCCAAATATGAATCTTGCAACTCTGGTGAAAGGTCTTCTTTCATAGATCCTAATTTAGCAAAAATAGTATCAAGGCTAGTAGAAGTAAGAAAATTCTTCATGTCGTAAATATCAAAATTCATTACTTGGTTGAAAGTGTCATTGCTCGTGAGGAGAGGCAACATAAGTTTTTTTTCAACCAAATATATTTCTATGTTCAAAAGTTTCTAAATATATAATAGGCTTACCAAAGCTCTTCCTTTTAGGTAAAATTCCATTGCTCATAAGGAAAGATAGGAAAATAAGGATAACTTCTACAACGCCTGGTAACAACTTTTTTGCTTCTAAATTGAAGAAAAGGCTGCTCACTTGATACTACTAGGTGTTTCCTTATAGATCCATGTTTTTTAATAGAAAAAATATTTGCCTTCTAGTTTGTATTGTCACCTTCACCCATATATAGGCTTGAATATAATATATTCTTAAAACAAATTTATATGGGAAATTTTTTTAGATTTTTCAATGAAAACTATGATTCCATCCCAGTAGAGGGTGTAGAGGGTTGAAATTTAATCATTGCTCTAGTGAAAATAAGTTTCCACTTACCCTAGTTTCCACCCCAAATAATAGACAACTAATGTTCCCATTGTTAGAACCTATTTATTTGAATAGGAATCTCATCGTCTCCAATTTTCTCCCTCTATTCAGATGTTGAGTTAGAGATATATCAAATAAATTTGCAGTACATAGGTAGAACATGGAGAAAATTGTGTAATATTTTCTCTTATAATTCTTTAAGATTTGATTGAATGTTACACTTCTGACTTTCCTTGTGGCAAACTTGGATAGAATTTTCCAAGTCAGTATAACCCCAGAAATATGGCAATATAGATTTCTTTTAAAAAGAAATAATTCCTTCGTTGTTGAGCCCAGTGAAATCAAGATCATAGTTTCTCCACCTTAGACAGAATGGAATTGACATTAACCTTTTTGAATTTAGGAAAAAAATACTTTATGGACCATTTATAATTAACAGTGAGAAAAGGACATCTGTGATATTCTTCAAAAAAGAACAATATATGTTTCGGTCTTGTCATACCTTTAGGAGGGGTTGTACAAATATACCTTCTTATTTTTATGTTGAACCCAGACGAAACCCTCATATTTTGTTTCTTCAGAATTATGGACATGACTTATCTTGAGTCTTTGTGTTTTCCTTCTCTTTGGAATGTCATATTATGCTTAATTTGTTAGGGTCTTTATAAACATTTAGACTATTGTTCATGAGAGAAGAAAAGACACATGCTGACCTTATATAGTTTTATTCAAATAAAGTCTCTGTTTAAGACTATATAGTTGTATTAAACTAAAATCTCTATTTAAAGCTATATACTTGTCCAATTGTATTCAACTAAAATATTTGTCTCGTGCTATGTTGTGTCTTGTGCATCTCTGTGGGAACTATATTCATAATGTTAACTCCATGTCTCTTATAATTGTAGGAGGTGGATGGTTTTAAATCCACAAGAACTGGATGCATCTTAAAGGGCTAGAAAAATATGGAAAGCAGCTCCAATATACAATTTCGTTTGTGGGAAGAATGAAATGTGTACAATTGATGCTAGTTATTTTGTTTCAGAACAGGAGGGAGGATCATGTTTGGAGTAAAATGGATATAAGGGGGAAGAGCCATGGTATCCCTTACACATTATTTCCAGTTAGTTCATCATGGATAGTTAAATGCTTTTGACTATGGTGTTCAAATGGCTCCATGGTTTTCCATGCTTGAAAAGTTGGAATTGGACTCAGAATCAATTTAGGAACTAGTTTACTATAAAATACATAAAATATTGATTATATATATGTTGAATTGGCCTGTCGGACTAGTTATGTACTAAACCAACTAGTTTGATATGGAACTAGTCACTAAACCAGTTCAAGGGCCAGACCATCCTCTTTTAGGGTCAAACTGGCTGAATTGGCTAGTTCTAGTTTTGGTTTGGTTGGTTTTAAAAACCCTTGTCCTTTGAAATATATTTTATCATTTTATGAAATTCTCTTGGAATTTTTACATTATATTATGAGAAATTTGACTAG
This sequence comes from Pinus tabuliformis, assembly GCA_031772625.1. Classification (NCBI taxonomy): domain Eukaryota; kingdom Viridiplantae; phylum Streptophyta; class Pinopsida; order Pinales; family Pinaceae; genus Pinus; species Pinus tabuliformis. The sequence continues at coordinate 1,885,623,488 of CM062816.1, read as the reverse complement.
AGTTGAACTTGACATTTTCCAATAAATATGTCTTACTCTATTTATGTTTGGATTATGTTTCCCTTCCTTTTCAGTGGTCTTAGTGTTTAGAAGAGAGATTGCCCTTCACATGAAAATGATAAGAATACAAATCCCAGGTAATACTATGTATTGAAATAGTTTATTCAAGTGTGTTCATAAAATTTTAATTTGACTTGTTTATGTTATGTTGCAATTCAATTCTTTTCTTTATCCATCAGAGTTACGAAAAGAAAGAATAGTTGTTAGGCCCCTATAATACTAGTGTAACCCCTTATTGTTATTAGTACAACCCCCTTATTATATTGTTGTACCCAAGTAGTCCCCATATTGTTATTATTGTGCCCCATAGAAGCCCACTATTGTTATTATTGTGCCTTTACATTATTACTGTTATGTCGGCTCTGATTATATTATAACCCCTTAGAATCCTATATATAGGAAGGAGGTCTTGTCATTTGTATAATCCAAAAATTGTTCATTTGTGTAATGTAAAGGAGGTTTCCCCCTCAAAGAGGCTTATTTGTAAGGTGTTCATCTATATTTTCTATCTTTTTGTGAGATGGTTTCATAACATTTGGTGTCAGAGCTTTGGATTCTAGGGTTTTCGCTGCTCCAAACTGGTCATCGTGTAATTTTCACTATATCTTTTTTGTTGCAATGTTTCAAAAGCTAAGAAACAAACCCATTTGAGATGAAATTTCACTGAAGCTCGCATCCAAAGTTCAGAGCTTGTCTCGCTATATTGTTGGAGATATGATCTGAGGAAGTTAGGGTTTTTACAGACCCCCAAATTACATTCCAAACACGTCACCTGGGGAAAATCATCATAACTCGGGTTCAGAGCATCAGATTTAAATGTCATCAGAAGTTTTAGAAAAAGGATGGACTATAGTTTCCTGTGTATATTTTTTAGATGCGAAGGTCAAAACAGTGACACGTGGCACTTCCTACAAGTTCACTCTTCTAAAAAGGTCTATAATCAGGTCACCATGGGAGATTTGGCATAACTCTTTTTTGGATAATCAAATTTCGATCAGACCTATGAGGTTAGAAAGAGAACTCAGAGAGCTACTGCAATAAAAAATTTCGAGACTTAGAGATCTGAAATTACAGAGTTACAATTGTTTCAAGATCGAGCTCCTAAAATCAAGAAAAATTGAGATGAGGAATTTTAATGGCAAGGATCCAGTAAATTGGATACTACAGATGGAGAAATATTTTTCATATGCATGGTGTACCACTATTATAAAGGGTATGTATTGCATTTTCATATTTAGAACAAAATCAATTTTTATGGTATAAAGGGCTTTCTTCTTGTAAACTACTTGTTATGTTGTCAATTTTCACGGAGGAAATTATAGCACATTATGAGGATACAACGAGCAACACCTTCTTTAGAGAAACACCTCAAGAATTGGAAGAAAAAGAGAAAAGGGGCTTTGTTACAAAGTGGAAAGAAAAATTATGGCAACAAGGAAGTCTACCCCTCACAACTATAAAGAGGGAAGTGTTGCTTCTCCTAGCCTTCGACAACCTACAAGGGTTACACCACAACAATTGGAAGAAAAAAGGGAAAAAGGGCTTTCTTACAATTGTGATAAAAAATACATTAAAGGTCATAAGTGTGCTGAGAAGAAATTATTTTACATTGGTTATGGAGAGGAGGAAAAAATGGATCAAGAAACGTAAAAAGAAGACTATATACACCAGGAATCAACCCTGGAGAAAGAAGAAATTAATCCAACCACATCTTGTAAAGCATTGGAAATAATTACTACTCCTAAAACTCTTAAGATAGAAGAACATATGAAGAAAAAAAAGGTTTGAGAAGTGAAAGACCACATCAAGAAAGAAGAAATGAATCTGACCATATCTTGTAATGCAATGGCTGGAATTACCACTCCTCAAACTATCAAGATAGAAGGACATATCAAGAAGAAAAATGTTCAAGAAGTGAAAGATCACATAGAGCATCAAGAAATGAATCCGAACATATCTTGTAAGGCATTGGAGGAAATTACCACTCCTCAAACTCTAAATATAGAAGGACATATCAAGAAGAAAAATATTCAAGCAGTGAAAGATCACATCAAGGATCAACAACAAGCTCTCCAACTTTTAAAAGGTAACGCCACTTTGGTGCAAAATCGAATGAAGCAACAGGCATACCAACATCACAATGAAAGAAGTTTTGATGTAGCCAATTGGGCATTTTTATGGTTACATACATACAAACAAATGTCCCTCAAGAATGATATTTATGAGAAGGAGATGTTGGCAATACTACAAGCACTTAAGAAATGGTGACCTTACCTAATGAGAAGACACTTCAAGGTAAAAATGTCTCATGATATTCTTAAATACTTTTTAGAACAAAGATTATCTATAGAAGAACAGAAAAAATGGGTTTCAAATATGTTGGGTTATGGCTTTGAAATCATCTACAAGAAAGGGAAGAAAAATGTTGTTGTAGATGCACTCTCAAGAAAGGATGAGGATGTGGAAGCATTGTTTTATGTTATTTCTATTATCCAACCAGATTGGATAAACGAAGCGAGGGATGAATGGAAGAAGGATGAAGAAGTGTGGCTACTCACTCAAAACATGCAGAAGATCCAAATTCAAGTAATATTTCCGAAATTTGATGAGGAAGGAAAATTCTTATTGGAACCAGGAGTAGTCATAGAAATAAGAACTCGAAAGCTATGAAATCGATCAATTCTAGAGTATCTCATCAAGTGGAAGAACTTACCAGCTGAAGATTCCACATGGGAGAACAAGAATTTTATACGGAAGCATCAAGAACTACTCAAGCGTTGAGGACAACACTTTTTGAAGGAGAGGAGCATGTTAGGTCCCTATAATACTAGTGAATCCCCCATTACTATTGTCATTGTATCCCTTATTGTTATTATTGTGCCCCTATTTCCCCCATATTGTTATTATTGTGCCCCATAGAATCCCACTATTGTTATTTTTGTGCCTTTATATTATTACTGTTAGGCCGGCTTTGTTATATTGTGTCCCCTTAGACTCCTATATATAGAATGGAGGTTTTTTCATTTGAATCATCCAAGAATTGTTCATTTGTGTAATGTAAAGGAGGTTTCCCCCTCGAAGAGGATGAATTCTAAGGCATTGGTCTATGGAACGAATGGAAGAAGAACGAAGAAGTGTGGCCAATCATTCAAAAGTTGCAGAATATCCCAATTCAAACAATATTGCTAGAACTTGAAGATGAAGGAAAAATCATATTGGAACCTGGAGCAGTCACAGAAACAAGAACCTGACAGCTACGAAATCAATCAATTTCAGAGTATCTCATCAAGTGGAAGAACTTACCCATTGAAGATTCCACATGGGAGAACAATAATTTTATACAGAACCATCAAGAACTACTCAAGCATTGAGGAGAACACTTTTTGAAGGAGAGGGGCATGTTAGGCCCCTATACTACTAGTGTAACCCCTTATTGTTATTAGTACAACCCCCTTATTATATTGTTGTACCCAAGTAGTCCCCATATTGTTATTATTGTGCCCCATAGTAGCCCACTATTGTTATTATTGCGCCCTTACATTATTATTGTTATGTTGGATCTGATTATATTATGACCCCTTAGACTTCTATATATAGAAAGGAGGTCTTGTCATTTGTATCATCCAATAATTGTTCATCTGTGTAATGTAAAGGAGGTTTCCCCCTTGAAGAGGCTTATATCTAAGGCGTTCATCTATCTTTTCTATCTTTTTCTGAGCTGGTTTCATAACAAAACTTTCCATACAAGTAGGAAGGAGGATTACCATAAGTATATGTATGTAGTTATTGGTAGACTTGAGAGTGTTTAGATCATTGCATGTTAAGAAAACTCACTGTAACCATGTTATGTGCTTAAATATGCAGTGAGGAACCCATTGGAAGAAATAAGTACCTGCTCAGTTGTGTCATCCACATGATTATCGTAAAACAATCTTCCAACTATCAATTCACTGATATCCTATTTGGGTGTGGTCATACACCTTGCAATGCAACAAGAAATTCCATGTAGTCTCTACGTCTCCTTTCGCCCACATCAGGCATACCCTTTCATCCCATTATCATTTGGGTTGTTCACACCTTCTTTTTTCTAATCTCAACCTATGAGAGTTGATTCTTAATTGAACAATGTGCTATGATTTATCTTTCTCATGTAGGGATACTATGTTTCAAGTAGTCTTGGGCCCTGATTTCTTCATTTTTGTTGAAGTTGTGTATATGATATTTATACTTCCTCTTGATGTGCCTCTTCCATGTACTTTTGTGTCTTGATGAAATTTTACTAAATTCCAATGTTGATTCTCTTTTCGACAGACGAAAAGTATTGGCTATTAATGCCCCCATTACCATCATATGGCTATGGAAGAGATATTTTTGAGCCATGTTTTGACAATCTTATTGATGGGAACATCTTTAGGACATTGTGATTACTAATTATATTCATTATCCAATTTATCTTTCCCATCTCGAATAGAACTATCTCATAATGCAAATTGTAAATTTTTTGATGAAATTGGGATGTCATCTTCTGGTAATCTTTCAAAAAGAGTCATGGTGTTTCCATTCATTTTCTTATAGGAAAACCTTTATCGTTCATATTGATTTCTTTCTAACTTGGTTTAACTAATAAATTGTAGTCTTCAAAACCTATGTTGTTAATAAAAATGTTGCTAAGGTTTCTCGAATGATATAATAATTATTTCCTAGAGGGAGGATAAATCAAATTGTAAGGATTCATGTTACTATTACAAAACTATCCATAGTGAGTATTTACCTACACAAATTTATTTCGACAGGTCCTATTTATCAAGACCAATATGTTGTCTCGCTAGAGGGTGATGATAAGATAAGATGAATAATGACCAACAAACCACATTATCTTATCTTATTTATTACCCATAGTAGAGTTCCTCTTGGCCTTGAGAGGGAGCGAGAGTGCACTAGATCAATGGTGTTCATATTAGATAAATTATACATAAGTAGTGGCACCCAGTTTATACATTCACCCTATATTATACTTGGTAGTGAGGATTATAACTATCAAGGATGATGGTTGGTAAAGTAAACACTTCATATGATATAAATTTTAAATATGATAAGCCTATAACTAGCTCAACCATCCATAACTTAAGTCAGTAACATGCCCAAAAATTACAAGATGTTAAGTCTAAAATTTACAAGTTCATTAATTTACATGTACTTTCACTAATTTGGGAATGTTCCATTGTAGTTAGAGGTGTGTTCTACAATCTTGATGAGCTCCTAGTATGAGCAGATCCCTTCTAGATTTAATCCCATTTTAATTTATTGAACGATACTAAGTTCTTTTCTCTAGGTGACCTTATTTTTTGTTTACAGTGGTTACTATTGATAATATGAGCATATCCTGTTAGTGGAAATATCCTTTGCATAATTGTTATTTGGAGGACTTTAAATTGTTGGTCATAGGTTTGTTGTGTGTGTTGTGATATGAAATATAACCCTTTATGTTGCCTCTAATATTTCTAATCTTTGCTAAAATAACATCATAAATGGTTACATAAATATTTATCTAATAATTACAGAGATATTTTTTTCACATTTTTAGATTCGTAATAAAAAAGGTATGGTGAAAATTTTCAGATTACCATATTTCTTAGATTTACACAAAGCTAATTTATTAACCTCACTATCCTTTGAATGTATCATGATTATCGAATCCAATTCTATATGCTTTGTTCTTGTGTTGTTTTCCAAATATTTGAATATTATGATGTGTACAGGAAATCATGGTAGTTGTTTGGAGGCCAAGATGTAACCAATCAATCATTATGTTAATAGGAGGTTTAGTTTCTCTGGACCCTAAGCATCATGGCATATTGGGGTAGCTTACCTACCCACATGTATGGGTAACCATAGGAGAATTTTTTCTTCTATGATGCAATTTTCTAACCAACTATCATACATTATTTATCATATGTTGTCTTTTTCTTTCCTTTTATTTTCACAACTTATTTACAACTTGAGATTTTTGGCATGTAACTTAGTTAGAATGATTGTGCCTAAGATTTTCTTGAAGGTTGAATGCAATTTCCTAAGGTGTTATTTTCTATGGTTACATTTTATTTTCTTTCATTATATTCGTCATCTCGCCACATAGTGGCCACTATCGCCTAACTGAAGAAAACTTGTTCGAGTTTTTTGCCTTTTTAGGGGGAAAATGACATTACAATTACTGATGTTAATGTATATGTTATGTAAATTATTTATAGTCTAATTTATTTTATATTTAAGTTTTCATTGTATTTCATGTCTTATACTTTGCATTATATTTTCTTTCATTTTCAGAAGATGAACTCAGTGTTGATGGTAAGACGCAAGAATTGAAGAAAGAGGAGAACAATAACACTGGAGTAAAAGATACAAAAAGAGAGAGAGACAAGAATTGGTCTAGCCCTTAAAGTTAATATCTTGAATGAGACACACATATACAAACTAATGGTCAAGTCTTTAGAGTTGGTGAATTCACCTACATTGCCTTGGCAACTTAGTGATAATGTTTTCAAGGGATGAAACAATATTTCATGCGTAAATTGTACTCCAACCAATATTAACTGGAAACTCATATTGTAATACTTGAGATTTTAAATAATATAATTTATGTGGTTGAAATTATTTATAGTTGCACTTGATATTATTTAGTATTGTAATTAACATATGTAACTTTGTGTTTTCACATTAGATCAACATGCACATTGTATGAGATTTTTTTAATTTAGTCGCAAACACATACTAATTAATTTTTGTTGATTAATAATGAACACATAAAATCAATTTAAAACTACTGAATTAGTATTTTATGTTGATTAATGATGAACAAAAACAAAATGAATATATGACTAAATTAGTTTTTTATAATGATTATTAATGAAAGTAAATGAAATGAATATAAACTACTAAATCAATCATTTATATAACGAATATGAAACTACCAAGAAATGATAAATGACTATTGCAAATGATAAATAAGTGTTTACAAATGATGACTAAATTTTTCATATATACGACTATTAGTAGTTAATTTACAATATCTTATAACATGACTGAATTTTAGTCATATTTATTTGGTCATTAATGGGTTTCAAACGATGACTAAAATTTGCATATATATGACTATTAGTAGTTAACTTATAGTATATTATAACACAACCAACATTTTGGTCATATTTATTTGATGATTAATTGGTTTTCTCAGGTGATCATATATTAATATATTTTGTTCTATATTTGGTCATTAATTGTGGAAATTAATGGCTAAATCAATCACTGAATTAATGACCAAATTTTTGACAAAATATACTACTAAACAATAAATTGAGACAACCAATTAATGACTATGCTAAAAATGATTGAACATTGGTCGCATTATAAGATACTATAAATTATCTACTATTGGTCACCGATTGAGAAATCGTCATTTATATGCAAATTTTGGTCATTCTTTAGTAACTAATTAACAATTTTCTACTGGTGACTTGGACGGCCACATTGAGGATGAGAAGCATTTGGATGGGGAAGAAGGTTGATTATTTATTATAATTGTGGAAAGATAGGATGTCTCACTAGAGACTATCCCAATCCTTATTTGAAGTGTATATACTACAGAGCTTTGGATCATGCCACTAAAGATTGTTCCTAGTTGATCACAAAGTGGGAAGAGAAGAAGGAGAAAAATATTCAAAAGAATATTATTGTCAAACCATGCAAGGATCAATCACATATTAATGTTGTTATGCATGTAGGTACCAAAAGTGGAAGGGATATTTCTAAATGGGATAGCACAAATGAGCAACAGATTCCAGGGCCTATTACTATAGTTTCGTCAAAGAAGAAAATTTTCCGTAAAAATTATCAAATTAAATGCGTGTACATACATGGATTTCCCTTCTAACATTGATCCTTGGCAGACATTTCTCCATAGAACATCTAAGTCGTCTTCCATTGCTATCAAACCGACTAATTCATCCCTGCCCATATGGGATCAACCTCTCTAGTTCCCAGAGTAAAAGTACTTTGAGATTGAAGTCTTCTAGCCCCCGTGCCCAAAACTCCAAGACCAATGCTCAGGTTTCTAAATTTCAGTGGAGTCCAAAGCCCTTGATTAATCCCTCATATTCACTTCATCTCTTCCTTCTCTTTAGTTATAATTTTCTTTATGCTTCTCTGATGAACCCCTGTCCACCTCCTTCAATTTCTTTATATTGGGGACTTTTGTTCCTCACTAAGAAATTTGCCACCTCCTCTCCATAAAATAATCTCTGAAACTCCCAGGTAGCCACCACCTTCTAACATGGTCATCTAATTAGAGGTTTCCACCATTTTTGGAAATTAATTGGAGGTTAATAAATTCTACGATAAAAGAATGTTAGGTATTATATTATTAATATACGTAAGTTTATTTTAGTTTATTTATAGGATATGAGGAGAATGTATTCGATGTTTCAATTTTCTAATTTGATAATAGTTTATTAATGAATAACAAGATTCTTTTTTTTCTTAAGCAAGAGTCATGCCTTCTATTTCATTAAATCAAGCATAATTTACAAAATTTACACCAAGCCACCAAACTATCTGGTCTTAGGCTTGCTAGGAGCGTGCTCGATAGAAACTAAGCCCTCAAATCATTTGAGAACATACAAAAATAAACAGCGGGAATCACAAGGTTCGAGAATCCTCCCCACAAAAAGCTACGCCATCAAAAACGTAACATGCCTCTAAATCTCTACCATCCAATATTTTGATGAAATTTGACACCTGAGGTCAATTTCACACCATGAAGAAGAAAGATGGATAATCCCCGGACCCCACCAAACTGCTCGTTCAATCCAGATCGTTGATCAGCCTAATCCCATAGGATGGCGGAGCTGCAAATCGCATGGCGGAAATGATCGAACTTTAGTGTGCGATTAGGGTGGTTTTTAGGCCTAGCCCTCATCCATGTGTCAAGATTTGAATGGTGCCACTGCCCAAAATACAATACCACCTTCAGCTTGAAAGTGGTATGGTCACACCTAAACCACTTTGGAAGTGGTTTTGTCTCCCGCCACTGAAAATTGTGAATTGGTGCCGCCACAACAGGTGCCATTGTTTGTTACTTTCCACCTCCCTTCTGACCGAGATAACCTTCCGCGCAACTCTGGGGATATTCAGGGAAGTGATTCCCATAGTTGCTGAGGCTGACCTTGACCAGTCTTCCACCATAGGCTTGTCAGACCATGAAAGTGAATCTTGTCGAAATCTGCTCATTGCGAATTAGCTCCCTTAATTTTGTTCTTATACACTTCTTTGTCCTCTTCCTCATGTTTACGGCAAAGTTCTTTTAGGTTGCTCGGCGACATCGCGAGCGAATCCGTCGAAATTCTGTTGTCCTTACAGCTGACACCTTGGTTGGCAAGAATAACTACCAACTTTTTTTCCTTTCGACACATATGGATGAATATAAGTGTGCACAGTCCCTGAAGATGTCCTTGAATTTTATGGAGAACCCGTAATAACCTCCAATGTTTTGTAACTTTCTCCAGCCTTGTTCCATGACTAATTCTCTTGGCCACATTGATGACTAATTCTAAATTAGTTTCTATTATTACATTTTGGCAATTGTTCTATTTCAGAAATTCTAAACCTTGTTCCAATGTCATTAATTCCGCCATGTTGTTGGTTGCTTTTCCTAGATGACCATAGAAGAGGGAGATGATGCTTCCGTTTTCATCCCTAAGGACCTCTCCAAAGCCTACCATGCCCAGGTTTCCCTTTGAAGCCCCATCAATATTATACTTTAAAAAGCCTTCTGGGGGAGGATTCCAAAAATCTTTAGCCAGTTCCCTCATGTTTATTTTCTTATCTATACCTTGCGGAATAAGCCCTTGCATGTGTAACTGCCTGAGAATTGATAGGTCTGCTTCCGAGGGAGGATTTTTGGGGAGATCCATTACTGTAGTGTTGACTGTCTCCTTAAGCTATTTTGAGATTTGCTCCAAGAAATAAAGAGAGGAATTCTTCTCTTCTTTGAAGATTCTTCTGTTTCTCTCTTTCCATACATTCCATATGATGAAACTTGGCATAGAGCCCAGGCAGAGTTAAGAACTTCATAATCCGAAAAATTATTCCTCCAATTGTTCAAGGTTTTAGTGATGCTTCCTTTGTCTCTATCATACTGTTTGAATATGGTGGCAAAAAAATCCCACAACCTGGAGGTGAAAATGCAACTATTGAGAAGATGTTCAATGGTCTCCTCTTGGACTTCACAGAGATGGCATCTGGAGGGTCCTAGCATACCTCTCTTCCTGATATTATCCCAGGTTAAGATTATCCTATGATGAACCAACCACATTATTAAAGAGTTTGATCTTCATCCAGCCCTTGTGCCTCCATAGCTTCTACCAAGTTCTATCCGTAGCTTGGGATTCCAGCCCAAGGAGAATACCTTTTGCTTCCTTAATGTTAAAGTTGCCCTCTTTGTTGATAACCCATCTTAGTTGATCCTGCCCTTCAGTAATTAAAATCTTCCTCCTATCCAACAACGTCTTAAGTGTCTCTGCTCTACTATTCAGGGTCCTGTTCTCTCTGCCATCTATTTTTTTCCATGTTCTCCATTTTTCTGTATTGTGAGAATGCTCCCAAAAGTCCTTTACTTTCACTAATCCTTGGTTTTTTGTCTCCTATTTGAGGCCCAAAAATTCCTCTCTAAAAATATTTGGTTCTTGTTGCCGTTTTTCCTCCCAGAATAGTTCTAGATCGCCATCTCTGATTTCCCAGAAACTATTTTTTTGAACAACCTCTCTATTCTCCTAGGCCTTGTTCCATATGGGAGAGCCCTTTATGTTTCTAGAAATTCTTATGATATCATGAGAAAGCTAGGCACTGGTATATTTTTCCTTCCAGATGCTTACCCATTGAGCTTTAGGATCCTTAACCCACCTCCACCAAAGTTTGGCCCCTAGAACCCTACTTAGAATCTCTATATCATCCAATCCTAGGCCTCTTTCGTTATTGGGTTTACAAATCTTTTCCCATGAGACTAAAGCCCATTTTTTCCTTGTTTCCTCTTTTCCCTAGAGAAAATCTCTTTGTGTGTTTCTAAATTGTTGTAATACTCCTTTTGGAGCTGGGAGAGCTGATAACATGAAGACAGGGATAGCTTGGAGCACTGCCTTTGTGAGAACCAGTCTACCAGCTAGATTTAGAGACCTGTTTGCCCATTTCCTAACCTTATCTTGCATATTAATGATTAATGTTTCCCATATGATTTTGAGCATAGGTTTAGCCATTAGAGGAACTCCCAAATACTTAGAGGGGAGAGAGTCTCCTTGAAATCCAAGGATTCTGGAGACATTTCTCTGGATGGCTATATGGGTATTGAAGAAAAATATTTTTATTTGGAAAGATTAACTTCCATACCTGATGCCAAAGCGAAGTCGTTCAAAATTTGTTTGTATGCTAGCACTTCCTTGACCGTGGGAATTCCCTGTAGTGTGGTATCATCTACAAACTGTTGATGAGTTAGAACTTGACCATTCTCCGAAAGTTGGAGTCCATGAATTTTTTCGGTTGCTCTAGCATGCTTAATGGACCACCCTAGCCCTTCCATCATGAGGATGAAGTGAAAAGGAGAGAGTGGATCTCCTTGTCTGAGTCCTCTAGATGGAAGTAAAATTCCAGAGGGAGAGCCATTAATTAAAATTGAAAAGTTGGAGGAAGTCACTAGGGCCATGACCCATCTGATCCAATTATGATCAAAAACAAACTTTGTAAGCACTTTCTTGATATATGTCCAATTCACCTTATCATATGCTTTGACTATGTCCAATTGCATGATCATACCCGATTTCCTTTCACCAGTTAATGAGTGGACCACCTCGTGATCTTGTATGATGTTATCTAGAATTTGTCTACCTTCCACATAACCTGATTGTTCCCCCGAAACCAACGAAGGTAGAAAAAGTTTGAGTCTATTGGCCACAACCTTGGAAATTATCTTATAAACTAAATTGCATAAAGTGATGGGTCTATACCTCTCTGGTGTTTGGGCATTATCCTCCTTTGGAATTACGGAGATAAAGGACGTATTGAGAGCTTTCAAAATAGTTTTTTTCAGCTTGGAGTCTTCCACTACCCTTATAATATCCTCTTTGACAATATTCCAACAAGATTTTAAGAAATCTACTTTAAATCCATCTAGACTTGGAGCCTTACCATTTTTCATTTCCTTGAGGACCTCACTGACCTCCTTTTCACTTACAGGTCTGTTGAGATTACAGTTATCCTCTCTAGATACCAACTTGGGGATATTATTAATGAGGTCCTTGATGAAAGGAACCCTGTCTAAAGTGTTTTCCTCAGCAATACCTCAGAAGTGCTTAACTAACACTGCTTCTATCTCCTCAGAGATTGATGTATCTTCCCAACCACTAAATGAAAAGATCTTGTTGTGAGTCCTATTTTCTATTGTGGATTTATGGAAAAATTTAGTATTTCGCTCTCTTTATTTTAGCCATTGAACTCTTGATTTTTGTTTCCAAAAAATTTCCTTAATTGCACAGCGTTTCCCATTCTTGGTGATGTTTCTCTACTTGGTCATTTTTGTCCTTATCAAATCCTTCATTGATAAAAGCTTGGTTGAGCTCCATAATTTTATTTTCCACAGCTTTCTTTCCTGCAAAAGTATTACCAAATTCACTCTCGTTCCAGGATTTAAGCTTCAGCTTGATGTGCTTTAACCTTTTGTGAAGCAGGAACATTTTTTATCCTTGAGTTTGCAAATCATCTGCCCACCATTCTTCAATGTTGTTGATGAATTCTGGGTGAGAAAGCCACATATTTTCAAATCTGAAAGGTCTATTTCTTGGGGAACCTATGCCCTTGATTTCCATTTGAACCGGCTAGTGATCTGAACCTCTAAAGGGAAGAATTTCGGCTATTATTTCCTTGTCTAGAAGCATGAGATCCTCAGAGATCATGAATATATCTAACTTGGAGGCTACCTGTGAGTCCCCTCCTCTTTTATTGTTCCATTGTTATGAAACCGGCTCACAAAAATATAGAAAAGATAGATCAACACCTTACAATTCAGCCTCTTCGAGGGGGCAACCTCCTTTACATTACATAAATGAATGATTCCTTAATGATTCAAATGAATAAACCTCCTTTCTATATATAATAGTCTAATGAGTCACAATATAACCCAGCCGACCTAACAATAATAATATAAAGGCACAAAAATAACAATAGAAGGATTGTATGGGGCATAGTAATAACAATATGGGGACAATAGGGGCACAACGATATTAATAAGGGATACAACTACAATAATAATGGGGTAATCACTAGTATTATAGGGACCTAACATGCCCCTCTCCTTCAAAAAAGTGTTGTCCTCAATGCTTGAGTAGTTTTGGATGCTTCTGTATAAAACTATCATCCTCCCATGTGGAATCTTCAGCAGATAAGTTCTTCCACTTGATGAGATACTCCGAAATTGATTGATTTCGTAGCTATCGAGTTCTTGTTTCTATGACTTCTTCCGGTTCCAATATAATTTTTCCTTCCTCATCAAGTTCTATCAATATTGTTTGAACTGGGAGCTTGTCACCTATAACCTTCTTTAAACATGAAACATGGAAAAATGGGTGCACTCAAGAAGCTGCAAGAAGCTCCAATTTGTATGCCATAGTCCCATGCTTTTGCAACACCTTGTATGGACCATAATACTTTGGTGATAATTTATTATCCTTCTTATCTTGCTTGAAGGACATTTGTTTATATTGTTACAACTGTAGGAGTACCCAATCACCTACATCAAAACTTCTTTCGCTGTGATGTTGATCTGCCTGTTGTTTCATTCTATTCTGTGCCAACACAAGGTTATCCTTTAAGAGTTTGAGGACTTGTTGTTGATGCTCGATGTGATGTTCCATTGCTTGAACCTTAGAATTTTCTTTTCAATACAATGTGATGGATGGTGGTTGATATCCATAAAGTGCCATAAATGGGGTCATTTCTGTTGTTGTATGGAAGGACGTGTTATACCACCATTGAGCCAGAGGCAACCATTTGAGCCATTGTGTTTGTTTATCAGATACAAAGCAAAATAGATATCCTTCCAAACATTTGTTTACTATCTTAGTTTTTCCATCAGATTGAGGATGATAAGATGAGCTATGAGCTAACTAAGTACCGAGAAAAGAAAATAATTCTGTCCAAAAATTTCCACTGAAAATGGGATCTCTGTCACTTACAATAATCTCTCGGTTTCCATGTAGCTTTTGAATTGTTTCCATAAATGCAGTAGAAACTGTACTAGATTTAAATGGATGTGATAATGCACAAAAGTGTGCATACTTGGTAAGTTTTTCAACTACCACCATGATGACAGTCTTTCCCTCAGACTTCGATAAACCTGTGATAAAATCCATTGAAACCTCCTTCCAACATTGGCTTGGAATGGATAAAGGTTGTAATAGACTCGGGGTCTTAATTGTTTCAACTTTATTTTGTTGGCAAACCAAACATTCCACCACAAAATTTTGAATATCTGATTTAAGGCCATCACAAAAAAATTCCTTCTTAACCCTGTGTTAAGTTTTTAAAAATCCTGAGTGCCCTCCTAAGGGAGAAGTGTGCAATTCCATCAGAATCTTTTACTTGATTTGGGAATTCTTACAGAGGTATAAGCAATCTTCATACCATAACGAATAATTTTTCCAACTAAATGTATTAGATGTACTGGAATCTTGTTGTAAATTTCAAATAAGTTCCCACACTTCTTCATCATTCTTCTATTCCTCCCTTGCTTCGTTTATCTAATCTGGTTGGATAATATAAATGGCGCACAACAATGATTCTACATCCTCATCCTTTCTTGAGAGTACATGTGCCACCACATTTTGCTTCCCTATTTTGTAGATGATTTCATAGTCATAACCCAACATCTTTGTGACCCACTTTTGTTGCTCTTTAGAGCATAATCATTGTTCTGAAAAGTATTTAAGGCTATCATGATCTATTTTTACCTTGAAGTGTCTTCCCATTAGGTAGGGTCGTCAATTCTTAAGTGCATGTAGTATTGCCAACATTTCCTTCTCATAAATAGCTTTGTGTAAAAAGTTTCCCTTGATTGGACGAATTTCAAAAGCAATGGGTCTTTCATCTTGCATTAAAACAGCACCAATTCCATTTCCTGAAGCATCACATTCCACAATGAAGGTTTTTTTGAACTCTGGTGTAGCTAAGATCGGTGCTTGGCACATCGTTGCTTCTGGAGTCCATGAAAATGCATCTTTCTTCAATAATGTTGTTAGAGGTGTTGCTATTATCCCATAATTCTTAACAAACTTGTGATAATACCCTGTCAACCAAAGAAACCCTTGCAGATGCTTTATGGATGTGGGGATTTTCCATTCCTTAATGGCTTTAATTTTGCTAGGGTCTACCTTAACTCCTTCATGAGATACAATATGACCGAGATATTCCACCTCTTGTACTCCAAAGAAACATTTGGATCATTTTGCATATAATTGTTTCTCCTCCAATGGCTGTAGCACCCTATCAACATGCTCAACATGATCCTTCCAAGACTTGTTGTAGATTAGTATATCATCAAAAATTACTAACACAAATTTTCTAAGAAAGGGTTTGAAAATGGAATTCATCAAACCTTGAAATGTAGAAGGTGCACTAGTAAGGCCAAAAGGCATGACCAAAAATTCATAATGACCCTCATGAGTTCTAAATGTTGTTTTCGGAATGTCTTAAGTCTTCATTCTGATTTGATGATATCCTGAACGAAGATCCGACTTGGTGAAGTAAAAGGATCCATGCAATTCATCCAGTAATTCATTAATGACAGGAATGGGAAACTTATCTTTAATAGTGAGCTTGTTGAGCTCACTATAATCTAGAAACATGCGCCACGATCCATCCTTCTTGTGCACCAATACTACTGGAGCAGAGAAAAAACTTTGACTAGGTCGAATTATACCAGCCTGTAGCATTTTTGCAACCATACGTTCAATTTCACTCTTTTGGGCATAGGGATATCTGTACGGCCTGATGTTTGGAGGAACAGTTCTTGGAATTAGATGAATATCATCATCATGATCACGAATAGGTGGGAGAGCTTTGGGAGTCTCAAATACCTTGGAATGATTGTCCAAGACTTTTTGAAGATCTCGAGAAATAGATGATTTCCATGTGGAAACATCTAGCGAACATAATTGTGCAATTACACCTCTTTGTTCCTTTTCTAGAAGCTTTGTCATACCGTTAGAGTTGATTATCTTTCTCGGTTTCCCTACAATACCCCTTAATTTAACTTCCTCTCCTTCCACAAAAAATTTCATGAAAAGTTCTTGAAAATTAAAATCTATTGTAACCAAGGATTGTAGCCATTGGACTCCTAGTACAACATTAGCACCTCCCATTGGAATGGAAAGCATTGGGCTAGTCAATACATATTCTCCCATCAATAGCTTGATATTATGGCACTTTCTAGAGAAATTTATTGTTCCTCCATTTGCAACCATCACTTGACACTCTGATGCTAGATATAGGAAGCAATTCAATTCGTTTGCTACCTTACAATGAATAAAATTGTGCGTACTTCCTGAATCAATCAACACTATTAACTTTTCCTTCTTGATTTGTCCTTCTATCTTGATGATTTGAGTGGTAATTCCAGCCAATGCATTACAAGATATGGTCGGATTAATTTCTTCTTTATCTAGACTTTGTTCTCGGAGTGTATCCTCTTCTTTTGGCCTTTCTTGCTCCTTTTCTTCTTCCTCTTCACAATTTATGTAGAATAATTTCTTCTCGGCACACTTATGACCTTTAGTGTATTTGCTATCACAACTATAACAAAGCCCTTTTGCTCTTTTTTATTCCAATTTTTGTGGTGTCAACCTTATAGGTTGTGGAAGACTAGGGGTAACAATAGTTCCATCTTTATAGTTGTGAGTGGTATGCTTCTTGGTTGCCATAATTTTTCTTTCCATTTTTCTTGCTAACCTGAATGCCTTCTCTAATCAATCAGGTTCCTAAAGGTTCATGTTGGATATTATCCTTTAAAGTCCCTATGAACACATCAATTCTATGCTCCTCTGGAATATTTTTTACCCTTGTGTTCAATTTTTGGATCTCCTCAATGTGCTCCATTATTGAACCCTTTTGTTTGAGACTTATCAATTGGCTAAAAAAAGTGTTGCTTTTTGTATCCCCATAATGTGCTATCAATTCTTCTGTAAAAATTGCCCAAGTGCCATACAAACTGATTTGGTTCCAAATATAAAGTTGCAATACGTACCTTTTGTATCTTTTGCCCATTATTGAGATCGAAAAATTGCTCCATCTGTAATATCCCTGTTGTGGGACCCTTGCCATCAAACATCCTCATATCGATTTTTGGAATATGGTGGGTCTTCAATCCAACATTAGAGTATAAGAAATCATTATTAACATTTCTTTTGTTCGCATCATGAGTTTCCTTTACTACCCTTTCACCATTTGTAAGTATTTATTATAGAAAATTTGTCAAATCTGTTTTCAAATCTACCATGCATGTCTTCAAATTTGTGTTCAAATCTATCTTCAAATTGTTCATTTTAGCTTCCATGCCATTCATATTAGTGTCCATGCCATTTATCTTAGCTTCTGTTAGCTTTTGTGAGAGTGACATTTGTTGCACTTGGTCTTGTAATTTTGATATATCATGTAGCATTTCTTCCACTTCTTCATGACTCATGCTAGATCTTTCAGGTTGCTTACTAGGTGTTTGCATTTTCTTTCCTCAGGGCATCAGTTACCGATAATAATTATCTACTATGCCCTTTGAATTCCTTCAAAATAAATTTTCAAACCAAGCTTAAGCAAGAATTTAAAAAAATATACGCACCCTTTTTCACTTTGTCAGAGCTCGATATTGCCTCTGATGTATCTCTGTAATTTCAGATCATCCAATTTTGAAATTGCAACCTAAAGTATCCCTCTATGTCCTCTTTCCAATGCCACCGGTCTAACCCAAATTGTATTCTCCAAGGAAGACTTATGCCAAATCTCCCACAGTGACCGGATTATAGAATAGTTCAGTAGAGTGAACTTGTACGACATGCCATGTGTCCCTTTTTGACATTTGGCTCTAAAAAATATACATGAGAAACTACAGTTCGTCCTCTTCCTGTACCTTCTTAAGAAGTTCCAATCTGATGCTCAGAGAGAATGTCATGACGATTTTCCGCAAGTCAACTATTTGGAATGTAATTCAGAAGTTTGCAAAAAGACCAAATTCGTTAGATCATATCTCCACAAATATAGCGTGAAAAGCTCTAAAATTCGGATCCGAGGTTCAGTGCAATTTCGTCTCAAATGGGTTTTTGTTTTGCTTCTGAAAGGTCGCAAAAACAAATTATAGCAAAAATACCACGATGACCTATTTTGAGCAGTGAAACCCTAGAATCCAAAAGCTCTGATACCAAATGTTATGAAACTAGCTCACAAAAAGATAGAAAAGATAGATCAACACCTTAGAATTCAGCCTCTTTGAGGGGGGAACCTCCTTTACATTACAAAAATGAATGATTCCTTGATGATTCAAATGACAAAACCCTCTTTCTATATATAGGAGTCAAACAAGTCACAATATAACCAACCGACCTAACAATAATAATATAAAGGCACAAAAATAACAATATGGGGACAATAGCTACACAACAATATTAATAAGTGATACAACTACAATAGTAATGGGGTAATCACTAGTATTATAGGGACCTAACATCCATGTACAGAGGCCATTGTTTCTCTCAATATCAACAAACTTCATGCTTTCTGAAAAGATTTTGAAGGCTAAGGAATCTTTATTTACAGCTCTTGTACCCCTTTTTTCTCCGAGAGAGATCTGATCATATTGAAGTCTCCTCCTAGGACCGAAGGTAGTCCTGCATGTCTAACTCGTAGATCCACCAAGGAATCTATGAACCTGATTTTGTCATCTAACCTTTGAGGGCCATAAACATTCGTAACTAGATAAGTGTCCATGTCTCCTATTGGTTGTATAACAACTGATAAATAATTCCTTGATGCCTCCACATCAATTATTCCAATTTTTTGGGATTACAAAGAGTGAGGATACCCCCTGTTGTATTTTCTGCTTTAACTTCTAGAAACTCAAATCTACTGAGCCATTTACTACGGATTTCCCTTAATTTCTGAATGGAGCATTTTGTCTCTTGGACAAAAATTATATCCGGAGCTGCCTGTTTCATTATATTATTCATCATTCTCTATTTTCTCTTGCTACCAAGACCTCTAGTATTCCAAGTTGTGAACTTCATAATTAAATATTGGTAAAGGAGTAACTGGTTAGGTCTTTCATCTTACCTGAGTCTACCATAAGATTTCCACATTCCATCAGTAGCTCGTTTTGTTTTTTCCTGCCTCTTTTTTTCCCTGGATTTCTCGGTGCTAACCCTAGAGTCATTTTTACTGCTTTCACCCCTTCATTGCTCTGTCTTTCAATGTTGTTTACTCCCTCCAAACCCTTTGCCTGGGTTTTCCATAAGAATAACTGTTGTATTCGATTGAGCTCTTCTTGTGGTAGTGATTCTACCTTGCCAGTTGTTCCTTGAGCGAAGAAACCTTCTAGATCCAGGTTTTCTCTGTCAAGAATCTCCTGTATCTCATTGTCCTCCATATCCATTTCACTTTGGCTCATTTCCTGATCCATTTCCAGCTCTGATTCATTCAAAATGATCACTTTTTGTTTTTCATTTTCCTGTGTCTGATCTCTTTCTTTTTCCTTTTTCTTCTTCTCGTAATCTCCCTTCATTGCTTGATCTTCTACTGATATTTCTTCATCCTCTTCAAGAACTCGGAACTGGTTCTAACTAACCTTTTGTCCTTCAGCTTGGTGTTTCTTTGGACTTTTTTTGATGCTTTTCCCTTTATGAACTACTTTGTTAAAGCTATCTGTATCTTTCATTGTGTTTATTTTGCTTTTGTTCTCTGCTTTACTGAGGGGGCAGTCTCTTATAAGGTGCCCATGTTCATGGCATCTGTGACATCTAAATGGAATATGTTCGCAGTCGACTGTTTGCACCCATTCCTCATCAAAAACCTCCAAGATGACTTCATCTATAAGAGCTCCGGATAGGTCCATCTCCACATAGATCCTGGCGAAAGAGGTGTATTTTCCCATCCTTGTGGCTTCAGAGGCTTTGATAAGCCATCCTAATTTATTGCCTATGGTTGCAAGGGATTCAGTTTGCCAATATTCAAGAGGTAGAGAATCGAGTCTTACCCATACTACAAAGTTCATCATCCATGGCCGCATATAAAGCCCTGTTGCTACATGGAAGTAGGGCCTGCCTTCAAACACTTTGTCTTTATCTTCAATGTTAGTGAACACCACAATAAGGAATCCTTTGGACCCCAGATGTAGATCAATGCTTCCTTTGAGTTTCCAGTGGTATCTTATCCATGTTTGTAAAGATTTTTCAGTGGGCCATAGCCCCATGAATTTGCATATGATTGCATAAGTCCGCATGTGATCTCTGTGCTCCTGCAGTTCTGGATCATTTAAAACTACTCTAGGAGTAATTTCAGCTCTGGGTTTGCGCTAACCCTTCTGATTTTTGTCTTTTGTTCCCTGTATTTTGTCATTTTCTTCCTTGTCTTTTGTGTCATCCTTCTCCTTCAATTTGGTACTTTCTAATTTCTCCTCCCTATTTTTTCTTCCTTCCTCCGCATCACCTCTTCCTTTTTCTGGAGGCTTCCTACCCTTGTTGGCCACCGCTTCCTTGTAGAAGGGATTAGAGCTCCCTCCTCTATGCCAATCCATGGAGAGAAACCCGCTGCAGAATATTGAAACCCTAGTCACCTTTGCTACCCGCGTCTCCAATTTCCTATCCCGTGGCCCTCAACATGATGCCCCATGAATAACAAGATTCATTGTCTAGATATTATGCTTTATTTAATTATGGTTTTACTTTTGGTTCCCAAACATATTGAAAAAGTTTTCCAAGAAATCAACTTGCAAAGGTTTAGGAGAGATTGATATTCATTTTCTTTGGGGTAAAGAATTTAACACTTCTTAGAATGACTTAATATATTTCCTACTACTGTATAGATAATTATATAAACACTTAAGTTCCCTATCTATTATTTTCTCACCTCCATCCTAAACTTAATATATTCATTATATTCCTGTTAGTTAGGTATTTAATTAGTACTTTTAATAATTAATTCATTTATCCTTTACTTAAACATTTTTCATAATAATTTAGTAAGTATACTAGTGAAGTGAATGTGATGTGTGCATATGTAGCTATCATACGCATGCCTCGTATGTAAAAACAGCTAATCATACTCACTTGTAATTAGAGATGGGTCGTTACATGGCTGAGAAAAGTTGTAGATCTACTCCCAAAGTGTTTGCATATGTAGCTATCATATGCATGCCTCGTATGTAGAGGCTAATAATAATACTCTACTTGTAATTCGATATGGGTCATTACACGAGTGACAAAAGTTGTATATCTACTACCAAAGTTTGATCCACAAAAGGAGAAGACCAACTATAAGGCAACACATAGAGAATTGGTTTCATGAGAACGGGATGTTCTAGAGGATACCACAATGTATAAGAAGCCTAGAATATATGGCAAAACCAATACTTAAAGTCTTGAAGTAGGAGATAGTGATATAAAATAATTATTGAACAATTGTCTAGATTTAATGTAGGATGACATGACCTTGAAGAAGATTCATAGAATCATTAATCAATGTAATAAGAAAATAGAAGTTGCAACAATGCATTCTTGAGGAAACGCAGTAAAAAATGTTGCTTGAAAGAACACAACAAGTCAAGAATTTAGGTTTGGACAATATATAGGAGATTATGATATGGATAACATCATTCTTGACATCAGATCTGATGTGAATGTCTTGCCTAATAAGGTTACAAAGATGATGGAGAACCCTAAGTTGACCTGGACTCCCATCTAGCTAATATTGGCCAATCAGTACAAGATATTCCCCATTGGAAAACTATCAAATGTAGAGGTGGATATCAATGGGGTTACAATTCTGGAAGATTTTTAAGTTATAGAGATAGTTGATTATAGTAACCCATATTCAATGATGTTGGGAATTGACTAAGACTTTAACAATTATGTTATTACTAACTTCAAGAAAAGACAAATAATATTTGAATCCAACAATGTTCGCATTATTGCATCATTAGATCCAAGGGAAGGAGATATATATGTAGAACCTATTTGGTAGGAGTTGGATGCAAAATAATTGGAAAATATATATAATATAACTACACTGAGGGAGGATTATGTTAACCCTTCTAAAGACAGGGTATTGAGTTGGCATGCTATTGGTTCCTTTTCATCAGACGCTAAAGAAGGACTGGAGAAGTAGTAGAAATGGGTACATCAACTATTCGCCAAGAGGTGCATGGAGATCACTCATGTAGTGTATTGGATCATAAAAGAAGTGAAAGATCCACTCATATATGATGGTTTAATAGATGTTATTTCTTTTCTCCAACAATTTGAGCAAGTTGTACCTAAACATTTAAGGTTGTTAATTAGATGTTTATTTGAAAGAAACTCTAATTTAATGGTAGACCACACATAATATTGTTCTTGATACCTTCGAAAAATGTAGGAACCTATTATGTATTCAGTTTACATTTGAGTCAAATGTTAGAGGATTCAAGTAGAATAGGTTTTATTTTCAAACAACCCATGTAAATTTTTTATTTTTTTTCATGCGTAGAATATAAGGAGGATACCTCAAGAGGAATGTGTGCATAAAGTTGTGCACAATTTAGATATCATTCCCAAAAATTGCTACATTTAATTGGAGGTTGTGCATAGGACCGTGCCCTTATGTCCAACACAATTAAATTTACAATAGGTATAAAAAATTATGGAATGTTATAACATTATATAACAAATTTATGGTGATGAGGATCGAAGGGACTTGCACATTCTAGATACTAGAGGAGATTTCATTGTGTCAAGACCTGAATGAGAGATAGAATAATATTAAAAGGATATTAAAATGAAGAAAGTAAACATTGGCAATAAAAAATACCTGAAGATGGATTTGATAGGGTATTATTGGGATGATGAGATAGTAGAAAATACAACTTATTTAAAAATGGAGTATCAACATTTATTCACCACTACCTTTGTAAAGATGAGGAGGATAGTAGGGAAACAAGGTGAAATAAAGATTCCTTTAATGTTGGATACTAGGTGTGTCAAGCAGAGACCCTATAGAGTAAATCTAATCTATAATGATAAGGTTGAGCATCCATTTCACCAAATGTTAGAGGCCATGATAATCAAACTAGTGTAATATTCAGAAGATACTAGTCCCATGGTGGTTCAAAACAAGAAGATAGGAGAAATTATAATTTGTGTCGATCTATTAAAACTCATTGATGCATGTTCTCATGACCCATTTCCTATCCTATTTAGAGATGACATCCTATAATCATATTCTTTCACTCATGGGGTTTTGGGATTCCATTAGATCCACATTTTCAAATATATCAATAGAGAGCTACATTTATGAATAATTTTTGTAATTTTCAATATGCAATTATTCCTTTTTTATCTAAGAATGAAACAACTATATTTTCTACGATCATGGTTGCATCATTCAAGGAGTTCATCCAAAAATTATTGGAGGTCCACCTAGACAATTGTACGATATTCAACTTGTTGAATTAGCATAATAAAATATCTAGCCTAGTGTTGGATAGGTGTAGATAGCTACAAATTTCGTTAAATTTAAAGAATGTATATTTTGTTCCCCTTTTGCTATTTTTCTCGGTAATATTTTTTATAAGAAAGAATTGTTGGTGGACCCTCCTAATATTTCCATTATATTATATTTTCCTCCTACTTATGTTAGAAATTTGCATGAAATATTGGGTCATCCTTCCTATTAATATAAATTTGTTAAAGGATATGTACGTATAACATCACCTATGTAGAGGAAAAATGTGTAGTTTCAGTGTAAAAAGGAATGTCAGTAAGCCTTAGATATGTCAAAAGAGAAAATGGTTTATGTGCCCATTATAATTTTCTTGATTGGAGAAATGAATTTCATGTCCATTTCGATGCTTTATCTCTAGGTTTGGGATAAATTCTAGTTCAACCAAGACAAGTGCAGTTAGATCATCTAATTGTTTTCGCTAGTAGAATGTTGTTGACAATAGAAGAAAATTATATGGCCACAGAGAAAGAATTAGTAGCCACATGGTCTATGCTTTTCAAAAGTATCAACATTACCTCTTAGGGACTAAGTTTAAGCTATATACCTACCATTCTATCTTCAGGTACTTGGTGAACAAGGTAGAGCTGGGCGGCTACATATGTAGGTGGTTGTTATTGTTACATGAGTATGACTTTGAGGTAGTCATTAAGCCTGGGTGGTTGAATGTATGCCTAGCTAATATATGCATGATAAAAAAAAGATAAGATTCTTAGAATATACATGATAATATACCTGATGTACAATTATTTGTAGTTACGATGGTGAAGGATTACTTTACTAAGAATCCCTAGTTTCTCAGTATAGTGATTTCTCCAGTAGAATACATTGTCACAAAGAAAAAGAAGTTGGTAGTGAAGTCTATGTTTTATCAGCTCATAACATTATTTTTATGTAAGTTTTCCATTACTATAATATTGTGTGGATGTGTGTGCAACATGAATGATTGATAATTCTGATAGAAATGCATGAAGGAGTTGTTGGAGAACATTATGCAGGAAGAGGTACTTGCATAAAAGATTATATGTGCAAGTTTGTGGTTCCCAACTCTATATAATGATACGAAGGAATTTTTTAAGATATGTGATGTTTGTGTGAGGGTGGGAAAGCCTTCAAGAAGAGAAGAGATTCCATTAGTTCCATAGATTACACTTCAAGATTTTAATAAATGCATTGTAGATTTTGTGTGTCCTATTAACCAATTGATGAACATATTGGGAGAAGGGTATATCAGTACAACAATAGATTATTTGACCAAATGTGAGGAAGAAGCATCCTTGAAGGATTGTAGCATAGAAATGGTTACATAATTCTTATTTGAGAACGTAGTGACTAGACTTGGATGTCCTAGAATAATCACGGGTGATCAAGGTATTCATTTCTTAAATAGGAAACTTGATTCATTGACTCAAATCTTTTATATTTATCCTAAGAAAAGTATTCCCTATTTCCCTCAATCCAATGGTGTAGTTGATGATTAGGAACTCAGCATACCTATAGTACTTTGGTCCTATTAAACAATTTTCAAATGATTAATAGGTAAGTCACCTTTTTGGATAGTATGTGGGCGAGAAGTAGTGATGCAAATGAAATTTTTGGTACTTAGTATGTGTATTGATTGCTTTAGACAAATGACCAAATCAGGTACATTAGATCAATGTCTTGGAGAGTTGATGTAGTTAGAAGAAGGTTGAATAATTGAAAGTTTCCATCAAAATGTTCAAAAATGACTGATAAATCCCGACATGATAGATGCATTAAGTAGAAACAATTTCAACTATGAGAATTATGTTTTCTATATGGAAATAAGTCCTTGAAGCACCTAGGGAATATTCAAATGTGTTGGATGGGGCCATATGTGATCAATAATATGATATATGTAGGATAAGTGGAACTAGAGAAGTTAAATGGTGAACCTTTAGAAGGCTTTCTAAATAAGAATCAACTAAAACTATATAGGAACAACCATTATTTTTTGCATAGGTAAGCAATGACTTTTAAACATTTTCATTTCCATATAATTTTCTTGATAGAGTTTATAAATGTTTTTGTGTTGTAAACTACATTTATTTAGTGTTTTATCAAAGAAAAAATAGTTATGTGTATTATCACATAAACTCAACATTATTACATGAAGAATAATACCACACATGAAGAAGTGTTTCACATGGATTTGTCCCAGATGTAGGTAATGCATAGGGTTTGGGGGTCAGTAGCATGCACTGTTCAGGGTCAATGTGACTAACTAGGCGATAGATATTAAGTAGAGAATGGACCAATATGGGAACTATAATGGTTATGTGTTGAGTTTATTGGTTACTGTAGAAACCTATAATAGGACCTCAACAAACTACAAGAAAATGATAGTTTGGATTATGTCAGCAAGATGACATGCATCTGGGAGAAATTATATTATGCAACCATCTCACAAAATGTAAGAATAAATATATCAACGACTTCAAAATTATCCTTTTCAAGGGGGAAACCTCATTTACACTACATAAATGAAAACTTCTTGGAAGTTACAAATGGAAATACCTCTTTTCTATATATAGGAGTCTAAGGGGTCAATATAATCAGAGCCTACATAACAATAATATTGTAAGGGAACATAAATAAGAATAGTGGGCTTCTATGGGGTACAATAATAACAATATGGGGACTACATGGGAACAACCATATGATAATGGGGTTACACTAATAACAATAAGGGGCTACACTAGTAGTATAGGGACCTAGCATGCCCGTGTCCTTAAAAAAAGTGTTGTAGTCAATGCTTGAGTAGTTATGGATGCCTCTATATAAATTTTTCAACTTCCCATGTAGAATCTTGAATGGTTAAGTTATTCCACTTGATGAGATACTCTGAAATTGATTGATTTCTTAGCTGTCTGGTTGTTATTTCCATGACCACTTTAGGTTCGAATATGATTTTTCCTTCCTCGTCAAGTCCAAAAAATATTGTTTGAAATGGGAGTTTGTTACCTATAACTTTCTTTAAGCCTGAAGCATGGAAAACAGGGTGCACTTGGGAAGATGAAGGAAGCTCCAATTTCTATGCCATAGTACTAATATTTTGCAACACCTTGTAAGGACCATAGTACTTTCGTGATAATTTATTATCCTTCTTAGCTTGCTTGAGGAGCATTTGTTGGTATGGTTTTAGCCATAAAAATACCCATTCACCTACATCAAAACTTCTTTCACTTCAATGTCGATCTACCTATTGTTTCATTTGATTCTTTTCCAAAGTGAGGTTATCCTTAAAGAGTTGGAGAGCTTGTTCTTGGTTCTCGATCTGATATTCCACTTCTTGAACCTTAGATTATTCTCTTAAAGATGATGTGATTGATGCTGGATGATATCGATAAAGTCCCAATGCATTAAAATATATGGTTATATTCATTTCTTCTTTCTCTAGGGTTTGTTCCATGTGTATGTCCTCTTATTTTGAAGTTTCTTGATCCTTTTCTTCCTCCTCTTCACAATCTATGTAAAATAATTTCTTTTGAGCACACTTATGATGTTTGGTTTATTTTCTATCACAAATCTAACAAAGCCCTCTTACTCTTTTTTCCTCCAACTGTTGTGGTGTCAACCTTGTAGGTTGTCGCAGGCTAGGGGTAGCAACACTTTTGCCTTTATAATTGTGAATGCTAGACTTCCTTGTTGCCATCATTTTTCTTTCCACTTTTTTGGCCACCTTGAATGCCTTCTCTAATGGATTAGGTTCCCAAATGCAAACTTCATGTTGTATGTTGTCATTTAAATTCCCTATGAACATATTAATCCTATGCTCATATGGAATATCATTTACCCTTACTATTCAATTTTCAGAAATCTTCAATGCTCTCTTCCATTGAACCCTTTTGTTTGAGATTTATCGATTGGCTAAAGAAGGTGCTATTCTTTTTATATTCATAATGTGTTATCATTTTCTCCAAAAACATTGACTGCATTGTTGGAAATAATACTGAGAGGGGGGGAGGGTGAATCACTATTAGTCAAATCAATAACTTTCTCTTTCCGTACTATGATTTATATATGCTACTTCAATGAAGGTAACTCGCATGTACACACAATTGCATTTAAGGTAGCCCATGCATATCCAACAAACTTATGATTTAGTTAATTCACCATACGTTGATCTTTAATCAGTTCATCAGTACTTCATTAACCATATAAATAGTATCCATGTGCAATAATAATAGAACAAACCATCACACATAAGAAACACACATGAACACTAAGATTTAAGGTGGAAACCCAATGTGGGACAAAAACCACCTGCTATTGTCTTCTTTTAGTATAAGAAAAACTTTTTTACAATTTTGTACTAGTACAAACTCATACTAGTATGCAAGAACCCACCTGTAGAAGGCTACAACCTCCCCTCATTCTCCATCTTCTACTAGAAGGGATCTACAAAGCCCTAGCTCTTGTATTAGCTGATCTGTTTACTAGTACATAAGTCCCAACCTACATAAGGCCCCAACCTTCACTCATTTTCTAGCTACTGCTAGAAGGGAGCTCAAACCCCCTTGCTATTGTACTAGCTGAAATGTTTACCAATATGTAGGCATCGACCTACAGAAGGCTATGACCTTCGCTCTTACTCCAGGGACCACGTTTCATCAATTTTCAAACTAGATACTCTTGGAACACAACACCACAAACTAAAGGCGTCATTTCATCATATTCTCATACTAGACCCATCAGCAACATTAAAGCTCAAAATCAAGCACCACTGCAACACAACCAATCACTGAAAACCCATCATCACTGAAGCAAGTCACAATCAATCAATCTAAAGATTCAGAACACTATCATGAAAATACAATTACTGGAACACAGAACAGAACCCAAAATTCTACATCAACAACCATAACTAACTGCAACTTCATATATCATATTTCATAATGTATATGCTACTTTGATGTGTCGAACTAGCATGTATACACATTTTTACCAAATCAAACCAATGTACAGATCTGCGAATGCTAACTTAAAACATCACAACTATTCCAGACTTCAGTCATACCCAGATCAGAACACTTACAATGTAAATCATGTGTTACCATTCATATCTATACTATCCATGATCAAACCATATAATAATAATTCATTTTAGATCTCATGATCCTAATCCATCATTAGACCTCATCCCCCATAAACTGCTAAGGTTCCTCGTTAGTTCAGATCAAGCAAAGCACCAAAAACCCATAACATGTGTATTTTCTTTTGATCTCACTCTTCATAAGATATTCACTACTTTCACACTTTGGCCTAATGATCTTCTCCTCCTTATATAGCTTTAGGCCCTTTGACAATACCTTGGACCAAAACCACTTAGGACCAATACCTTGGGCCAAATACCTATGGTCAATACCTTAGACCAAATACCTTGGAGCAATACCTTGGACCCAAAATACCCTGGACCAAATACCCCAAACCAAAACCTTGGTTTTCCAACATGTATGCTCTTTTCCTCCTGTGGGAGTGCATGTATACATATACACTTTTTTTGTTCTGTGTGCCTACGTGTATACACTACTTTGACAAAGTGAATCAGCGTATATCTCTCTTTCTTCAATCTATGGAGTTTGATCTCTAATCCTTTTTTGTTAACCTCTTACACTATGAATTATCACTTCTGTGAGTTTCCATCAAGGACAACACCTATATCATAATGCCAATACGCGTGACAAGTGGTTTATGAGAACAAAGCCATCTATACCATACAAACTGATTGGGTTCTAAATATAATGATGCAATACGTACCTTTTGTGAGTTCTTGGAAGGAATTTTTTACTGATGAGTTATCATAGTGGATTGAGGTATCTATTTGACCAACCTAATCTGAATTCTAGGAAAGCTATATGGTTAGCCATGATCAGTGAGTTTGACTTTGAGATCAGGTACATTAAAGGTAACGAGAATAGGGTTACAGATTCTCTTAGCAAGAGGATAAATGTAAAACATATAACAAATATAAGCTCCAATGGGATATATTTATAGGATCATATCTTGCAGGAAGGTTAGGAGGATGACAAATATAGGGATCTTATGAACAAGTTATAGCATGGTACAAGTGATGAGGATGTGGACTACTGTCTCACAATAGATTCCTTAGTCAGATTTAGGGACGTGATGTATGTGCCATAAGACATTGAGCTCAAGCAGCTTATCTTGAATTAATTTCATGGTAAGTCATATATAAGTCACGTAGGATATGAGAAGACATTGATAGCGGTAAATAAGTTTTTCTATTGTCTAAACTTGAAGAAAGAATTGGTAGAGTTTGTGGCTAGGTGCTTGGATTGTCAACAAGTAAAATAATAATGTAATCATCTATGTGGTCTACTACATCCGATTCTAATTCTAGAGTGGAAATGGGAGGTCATTTACTTGGACTTTATTACAAATTTTTTGAGTACATCTAGACAACATTATTCTCTCATGGTTTTTGTGGACAGGTTGACAAAGGTAGCACACTTCATTCTAGTGAAGTCTACTTATTCAACTAATTATTTAGCATATGTTTTCATCACAGATGTAGTGAGGTTGCATGGCGAACTAAAGAAAATTGTCTAAGACATGGATGAAAAGTTCACTTATAGATTCTTGAAAGAGTTATTTGCAAGTTTGCGTACGAAGTTGGCATTCAACACAACTTATCATCTGCAAACAAATGGACAAATAGAGAGGGTCAACATGATATTGTAGGACATGTTGAAGATGTATGTGCTGCATCAACAATGGAGGTTATAGGAGTATCTTCCATTGGTTGAGTTTTCTTACAATAATGGGTATCAGGAATCTTTAAGGATGAGACCATTTGAGGCACTCTATAGGCGAAGTTGTAATATTCCCATTAGTTGGAGTGATCCAGTTAACATGGCGTTGATAGGGCTAGACATGTTACCATAAATAGAATAAGAAATGTAGGTAATCAAGAAGAATATGAAGGTAACACAAGACAGACAGAAAAATTATGTAGATTAGAACAAGTTGTTTAAGGATTTTCTTGTTGAATAAAGGTGTACTTGCACATCAAGCCCAAGAAGAGATCATTGGATTGGATCTTAAAAACTCTCTAAGTTTTCATGACTGTTTCAAATTATGCTAAAAGATTCAAGTCGTAGAAAAGTCAAAGCTATCAGAAGGAATACTCATAACAATTGCAGTTGTGGCCAGAGCAGAGCATCGAGGACACTCAATCAAGCATGCAGACCATTGGCCAATGGTAAAGTGCAATGGCACAAAACTGGTAAAATGGGAGGCCAGATCAAGAAACAGAGGTGGATTCTGATACGCGATTAGTGTGCTTATCACAGGGCATCCCCCTCAGTGGAGGAAAGCCCCGAAGTGCCCGAACCCGAAAACGCTATAAAATTCGGAAAAGTAATTGTTTCAGCTCTATAGCACGGGATTCCCAAAAGTCGACAGGATATTGGAAGGCTTCAAGGTGGTAAGCAGTTTTTATTGAGTCTCGCCCAATGCCACACATCGAGCGACACGCGTTTGGCGAAAGAGAGAGAAAATGCCCGCATCAGACGGGTAAATGTCATGCGACTTGTCCACTTGATATGAAGGATGGTCGTAGGATCTGGGGGGTCCAGATCGACGACGGAGATGTGTCTCAATGACTGACTGGATTTGACAAGTTAAAAAGCAAGATGATAGCGATTTGACATCTGACGTAGATGATGAGTTGGAAAATGATTCGTGTTCCTAGGCGATCTTGAAGAAAACTGATTTAACGGCCATTCGAGTATGATTCAGGGAATCTGACACCCAATTCGTTAGCAAATAGGTGGCCAATTCCCTGCGAGGTGTTACTTAGTGATGATGAGGTAGAGCAGAGGAATTCGAATGGACAGAGGAAAGGAAACTAGAAGTCCGGGAAGCAGAAACGAGCAGTCAAAGGACAGACTAGCTTTAAAGCCATGAACTAACAAAAGCAAGAAATGGGCAACACACAGATATTCAGAAAGCTAATAGCAGAGAACAGAGAGTAGAAGCCGAGCTTACCTGAAGGTAGTATCGAGCCAGACAGAGCGAGAGAGAGTCAGAGAGTTTGTGTACTCCATTGAAGGCTTGAGAGGTTCAAACAAACTCCTCGGCATAGGCCTATCATAATACTGTGACCCTTAGAGGTCAAGTTTCAGTAAGGAGAGTCTGTGCACTCCATTCCAATTGACTTCATTCTATTAGTGAGACTCAAATCGAGCTCACTGTTGTAGAAAATCTGCTTGAAAACATAATAGAGAGGCCACCACTGAAAGGCTGGGCAAGGAGACGTAGCCCAAGAGCATTGGGTGAACTCATTATTAAACTTGTTTGTTTACATGTTTGACTATTATGTTTTCTTTAATTGCCTCAGTGTCTATGTATTCTAGAAATCTTATCGATCGATTGCATAAGTAACATAGGCATATCCATGCACATGAGTCTGTAATAGCTTTCATTCTTCATCCTAGATAAATTCCAGATCTGGTGGTATCATAGCTTAGGTTTGTTAAGGTTAGACAAGCGTGTGCTGGATTTTGTTGTTGAATGCTAACTAGATCGAAGCAAAAATTAGAAGGAGAATTAGTTAAAACTAACCCAGAAATTGGAAGAGTCTATTCTAGGAGGAAAATGTCAGAAGAAAATCCCTTGGAATCAGACCCCTAGTTCATGGATAGATTTATGACCATGAAATCCATGGTGGAGGAAATGTATAGGGACTATAAGAAACATAGAGATGAAGATTCATCAAGCTCCAAACAAGACAAATGAGTAGAAGAATCTCTCCTCCATGACCACTCGAAAGGCAAAGGGAAAGAAGAAAAATTTCTCACACCTCCTAATAGTCCCGAAAATAAAAAGAAGACATCTTTGATTAAATTATATGTTAAATTTGATTTACCAATATACGATGGAGAGTTGAATGCAGAGAAGCTGGATAATTGGATCAGACAGATTGATGTTTATTGCAGAGTGCAGAGCATTGACTCAAACAAGAGTAAGATTCAGCTGGCCAGCCTACACCTTGGAGGCATTGCCTTGGTATGGTGGGAAGGCAGGACACAAGTTGACATGAAGAAACATGGTAAGATTCTTTCTATCTAGAGTGAATTTGTTTCTGCAATTAAAAAGTAATTCTATCCACTAGCCTACATGCAACAAGCCATGATGAGCTAGAAAACTCTTCGACAACCAAAAGGGAAAAGTGTACAAGGTTACACTCAAGAATTTAGGAAAAGAGATTTGATTCTAGGAATTTCTTTAGACTCACCTGAGACTCTGTTGAAGTACATAGGTGGTCTACACAGCTACATGAGGCACACTATCCTCATGTTTAATCCCACTAGCATAGATGAGGTATCCGTTCAGGCTACGCATCTAGAAGCTAGAGGTAAGAATGGGAACCCAGAAGTTGGGGGATCATCCCAACCCACTGCAAGCAAAAATAAGGAGAAAATAAAACAGAAATGGAAAGAGAGGAAGACAAACACTGTACAGAAGAGAAAGTCCTCATGCACTCACTGTAAGAAGGATGGGCACGATGATGAACACTGTTGGATTCTGCATCTCGAGCTGAAACCTAGGAAGTTCGAGGGCAAGAAGAAGAAGACTGTTGTAGCAATTCAAAAGGATTTGGGATCAGACTCAAGAGATGAAGCAACAATCGCAACCACAGGTATAAAAGGTAAAAATTCTGAAGCATCTACTAGTAATTCCACACAATCTACTGATAATGAAGAGAATGAGAGGAAAAGACGTGAGCTTTTTCATATTCGAGCTATTTCCCATCATCAAAAGATTGATACTTTGTTTGATAATGGCTCACAAGTAAATTTAATTTCTGAAGCAATCGTAAAGAAGTTGGGATTACTAACTACACCTCACAAGAAACCATATCCATTAGGTTGGCTATGTGGTAAAGCAAAGCGACAAGTGACTAGACAATGTAAACTTAAGTTTTCTTTTGGGTCAGCATTTGTAGATGAGGTTGAGTTAGATATAGTCCCTTTAGATATATGTGGAATTGCTTTAGGAAGTCCTTACTTGTATGATATAAAAGCTATTTTCTATAGAGCTGAGAACAATTATCTACTCATTAAAGATGGAATCGAATATATTGTAAGAGCTCATAAGCTCGAGAATAATTATACTCTCACAAACTCAGGGCATATGAAACGAATTGTAAATTCATGCAAAAAAAAATTATGATGGTTGTGTCAGCCTCCTGTTGCAACAGGAATTCATCTTTCATGATCGACATTTTTACATGCCAAATATGTCATACTTCACATGCTGCAACGTTCCATATTTGCTACAGAGGCCAAAACAATTGTCCGTGAGAGTGTGCTAGTCTAAGTGCCACTACTATGTTCCATTTTTAATGAGTAGATCCATTTTTGGTGAGTTTTTTTAGTTAAGGGAGGGCCAAACAGCTTAATCCTGGTCTCCCTAGGTTTCAATTTCCTGTTGTAGAATATAGAGAATAATTATCTGTCCAAATAGCTTAATCTTGGCAGATTTATAGATAGGTAGTGAAACAAGGGTGCTCAACAGCTTAATCTGAGCCCCTGGATGAAATAAGTGTAGATGTAGATAGGAGGACAGCAAAAAGAAAATAATGAAAAGCTGGGTATGCTAGTTCAAGTGCACCCAAACCAAAAGAAGAGAAAATGCTAGGTCAGTAGGCCGGGTAGGTAGTTTTGTGGTTGCAGAATCGTGACTTGTGATCCATTTCATCTTTTCAAGTGTCATATCTATTCAGATCACAAGTGCAAGGCAATCTTCCCTTGGAGGACTTCAAGCAAGGCATGACTAACTCCCCCTTCTTCTTATTCCCCAAATCATTCACTAACCTCCCCAAAGAGGTCAAGATCTGCTTGATATCTCTTAAGTTTCATCATTTGCCATATCATTGCCTAAGTAAGGATTTGCTTTGCTTAAAGATGCTTATATTTCTTATACAAGTCATTTTCCCCTTTAATAGCCTAAGATTTACATACTTAGCGCTTTCTTCACAACATTCATATTAACACCTAACTCTATTACGTAAATCCCTCCTTATTTTTCCCCTTCCCATACTAAAAATATATGGCAAAAATCCCCATTATTTACATAACCCCTCCTCTGGTTGAAATATAACCATAAGTATGTTTGGGAATTACTAAGTTTGCTTGAAACTTAGTAAGAACCCTCATTTTGCTCAAAAAACCATCTTCCTAAGGTGTTTTGGACTCCTTCCAAAACACAAAAAACCCCTTCAAAGGCTATCAGACTCATTCCGATGCATGAAGAACCCTTCCAAAGCCTTAAAAGGCCTTTTCCGATCACATTAAACCTCCTCCGATGAGTTTTCCTCTCCTCCGACGCGATATCGCTGTCGGAGGTCGCAACATTCATTCATCGGCCCGCCCCCTTTTATATCTCCCCGATATCACTTCGACGATGTGATTTCACGATCGACAGTCGCAAGTTTCTATACCTGTATATATATCCCCCCTCTCATCCACCGATGCGATATGGATATCGCACCCAAAAGCATATCGCATCATGATCCATTCATTTTCGCAATATTTCTCATTATCGCACAACCGCATGCCTGATCGCCTTTCCGAAATCGGTGATCGCTCCCATCGCATCACATATATAAAATCCATTGACCCCTGTCCCCGCCGATTGTCGATCTTTGATTTAATCCCTGCCGTACTCCCATGTCACCCTACCACATCACCCTGCCACGTCACCACCATATTGGGATCCACTGCTGACGTCATACTGACATCATGCTGACATCATCACTAAAAGAAGGCGCGAAAGGTGCAAATCGCAACAAAGAGAGCCCGGAATGAAAAACTAAGGAAGTTTTCGATGCGCTAATCGCGCATCGCTAAGAAAAAATGACCAAAATGGAAGGCTTCATATCACTTGGCCACCAGCAGGCCCGAAAATTCGCAGTTTTGACCGGGTTTCTTCATTTATGTTCGTATTCAAATCGGCCAGCGCCGATAGCATTCCAGAGGCCACGAGAATCATTTGCAACAACCATTCTTGCCTTGAAAGGATAGAAAAGGGGCAATTTGACAGTTTCAAGGATATCAGATCAAGAGAAAGTAGCCCAATTTAAGTGTTAAAGAGTATCAGAGGAAAGACGAAGCCTCAACTACTTTGAAGAGTATCAGTGAAGCGGCAAAGAGTATCAAATCGAAGCAGGTGAACATTAAAGGCCCCCAAACAAAGTCAAAGAAAGCGGTAAAGCCATTTAAAGGCTCTCAGATCACAGTTAATGCACATAAAAACCACTCAAGAGCAGGGGATCAAATCCCAAAGCACAGTTATGGCTAAATGAAGCGCACAGAGCCATAAGGACAGATTTCAACTCATTTTTTGAGGCAACTGCCCCAGTGCAGCACTTAGATATCTTCTTACATTAATTCCACGTTAAGATTATATTAAAGAACTCATTTCCCTCAGATCTGTGTAAGATCTGCTGTAATGGATATTTTAGATATTTTCCCTATATAAACCACCCTAATTCATTGTTTAAAGGGTTGGTTGGTTGATAATCCTCTTGGGGGACTCGCACTGTATGTTTTGTGTTTTTTCTATAATGAAAGACTGCTGAAAAGCTTGGAGGATGGATTGTCTGTTGTGTTATTAAAGACTAAAGAGTGATATATAGAATTCTCGCGCTCCTACATGGCCCAATAAGTGTTTCTTACCTTTGTTTTCAATTCATATATGTTTATATCATACATATATCACCATCTAAGTTACAGAAAGAAAGATTAGCTTAGAATTTGCGTGGCTGCACTCTATGCTCAGTTTCTGTGTTTTCTATATGTTTTCTTCTAATTCAGGCATAAATATGAATTCCTCATGGCTCGCATTTGCTCTGTTCCATTCATGTATGAATGTTATTTAGGAATTCTTGACTGATCCTAGATATAGTTCACTCACCTTCCCTCTGTTAAGTTGAATGAAATATTCTTAGTTGCCTTTCATTCCTTAGCCTTCACTTCATCCTTTGTAGCTTTGAAATATTGTTTCATGAGTAGCTATCCTGCTCTATATTCCTCTTGTGACCAAGAAAACGCACCAACAGCCCTACTCCATGACTCCATGCCCAATAGTTTAAACCTCTCACACGATGCATGCCTCCCTACTTGAAAACATCAATCATCCCACCAAAACTTAAACAAGAACCCAAAGAATCATATAACTAGCCTAAAATCATCATCAAAAAAGCTAAATCATTAAGAGAGAGCCCTCTCTGATTGCAGGTAGGCTAGGACCTGCGATCCAAAGATTGGTTTGTGGTTACCTTGGCCATATCCCTTTAAGGAGCTTTCGGGACAACTTGAGTGTTAACATAATGACAACTCCACTGGGGAAATCCTCAGATAATCTCAAAAAGTCAACACTAAAGCTCCACTAGGGACGAATCTGACCTTCAAAAGTTTCCTTCTAATCCATTTTTCTTACAAAAATCCTCAAAAAACAAGTTAGAAGCTGGCTCCTAAAAGGAATTCACGTTATACAAGGTCAAATCCAGACCAAAATCCTCCAGCTGTTTTTGAAAATCTGAATTTAATCCCAAGAAACCTCAAAAAATTAGAGCAATGCTGATTCTAGTCCTCAGATAGTTCGGCCAAGCTGTGTTCCAACCCTGTCAAAGTTTTATTTCGTTCAACCCCTAGTTCCCCTTGTTTTTTATCCACCTCTCCAAGCACCTTTTCCACACCTTCATTCACTGTGCCTATTACCATTACTACTCCTATTATCCCAGTTGTTCCAGTCGTTCCATTTATCCCTGCTGCTCCACTTATACCTATTAATATGGCTAATAGATATGCACCCCTACAGCTGCCTGCTAACCTCGGGGCTATGCCTCAGGATTACCAGACTAAAATAACATATTTTGATGGCACAAGTGCTTGCACAGCCCTTCAGCATACAAAGAAAATGCAAGATTACTTTGAAAGCTATGAGATTGACGATGATGGGGTGAGAATGAAGATTTTTGTCCAAAGTTTGACAGGTGATGTCAGGACTTGGTTTAGAGCACTCCCAGCTAATTCCATAGCAGACCCAGAAGCCTTGTACCAGTCATTTATCAACAGATGGGAGAAAAAGAAAGACCCCTTGCACATACTAGCCGAATACGATACAATTAAAAGAGGCCCTCAAGAGTCTGTTTTGGACTATTGTGCAAGATTCAATAATGTCTATAATGCAATACCACAGAACTTAAGGCCTCCGCTTGACCTGGCCTTGTATAAATTCCCTGATGGTTTTGACCCAGATATGGCCTACGAGTTAAAGGAAAGAGCCCCTAACAGCCTTGCCGAAATGCAAAATGTGGCTGTCACTGTGGAGGCAAATTTAATTGCCAAAAGAAACAAAGCCAGAACAGAGAGGAGAACGACCTTTAAGGAAGAACCCTCAGCCATAGACCAAAAGTTGGATGCCCTTATCAGTGGCATGCATAGCGTGGTAGACAGAGTGGACAACATTCAGAAAAAATCATCATGGGACGGGTAGCAAACCAATGCTGTTAGGAACCCGAACTTCAGAAGGAATCAAAACCCAAACACTGGAAGAGTGAGCCCAGACCGTGAAATAAGGCCTCCTTTCCAAGAAAATTACGCTGAGACATCAATAACTAATGAGCCTATAGAAGACACTCACATAAACCTAATGGGTTTGAAGAACGAGCAACATGTCTCCTTAACTAAAGAAGACCAAAATAATGATAATATGCATCAATTCCAAAACCAAGAGTCTTTCGACTTTGAACAAGCCTATGACCGAGCCATTTATGAGTTAAATAAACAATATAAGCTAAGAACCAGAACAATTGATGTGCCCCAGCCCATCAAACCAAAGGAAAAAAAATAGCCCGATAAAATCAAAGGCAAGGCTGTTATAACAGAACACGTTGAACAATCTGTCCCAAACCCACAGCACGTAACCATAGATGATATAACTATCGAACAGCCTTCTAAAAACCAGCCTTTCGTGCCTTTTCCCTCAAAGGAAAATGTGCACAACGTTCCAAAAAGCCTGCCCATAACTGAAAAAACGCAGGCAATTGCGCCCATCACTGATAATTCAAAAGAAAAAGAAAAATCTTCCATCATCAACACCAAGACTCCACTAGAAAAGCCATTTAATTTAGAGGTAGAGATTGGAAAACTTAAGATATCGATCCCCCTCTCAGAACTTGCCAAGCATGATGTTTATAGGTAGCAAATACAAAGATCGTTGCAAATGCCAGAGGTTAAGGATGATGTAAATCTTTTAGATGATACCCCAGAGCTGCTCTTTGGCCCAGAAGTCAATGAAAAAATAGTCAATGGAGCAGTTTTGCCATTTTATATCTGTTTGCATATCCATGATAAAATTTTACATAATGCAATGTTTGACTCATGTGCATCACACAATCTTATGCCCAAAGCGGTAATGGAAAGACTAAACCTTGACATAACCAGGCCATACAAAGACTTATTCTCTTTTGACTCAAGTCAAGTCAAGTGTTTAGTCCTAATCAAAGACTTGTGTGTCTCCTTGGTCCAATATCCTAATAAGACAATCCTCATGGATGTGGTGGTTGCTGACATTCCACCAAAGTATGGCATGCTCCTATAAAGATCTTGGGGAGCAAAACTCCAAGGATCCCTCCAATTAGACCTCTCTTATGCCACTATATCAGTCTTTGGGCAACCAAAAAGAATATATAGAGAAACACTCATGAAATATATGGTGAGTAGCGAGAATAATCCACAAAACTTCCCCATCTACTCAATCCATACTGATATGGATTCATTTATTTTGTTTAATGATGATAGCTGCCCTTTAACTGATGTCAAGCCTTTGGCTCTAGAACAACAAGCACACATCAAAGAAGAATCGGTTGCACATACCCATGAGACTGTCACAACAGCCAATGCAACCAGCACACAAGAAGAACCTCCCGAAACACAAGAGTTAGGTTCACCCAATCCTAAAATGACTGAAACTCTTAATGCTAACCACAAGCAAGAAATCACATGGTATTTAGAGTTTGATGGTTCAGTTAATAAGTTAGGAGCAGGGGTAGGTGTATGGATTCACAATACACACAACAATCATGCAGAAGGCCATGCATATAGACTGAATTTCAAATGCACCAACAACATGGCCGAGTA
Organism: Pinus tabuliformis; assembly: GCA_031772625.1. Lineage (NCBI taxonomy): Eukaryota > Viridiplantae > Streptophyta > Pinopsida > Pinales > Pinaceae > Pinus > Pinus tabuliformis. The sequence goes on along the minus strand of CM062816.1, from coordinate 1,885,583,406 downwards.
TGAGGCACTCCTGTTAGGCCTTAAGCTGTTCAAAGCATTAGGAGCTGCCAAAGTGTCTATTCTAGGTGACTTTGACCTAGTAATCCAACAAATGAAAGGTAACTTTATTACTAACGACAATAGAATGAGAGCCTATAGGACTGCTGCCACTAATATACTCAATGCATTCACTGAATCCAAGCTTGCCAAGGTTTCAAGAAATCATAACATACATGCTCACAGCCTAGCCACTTTTGCTAGCACATGCAAGCTCCCCTTTGAGCCAAATAACCATTTCACTTCTGAAATAAAACATAGGCCTACTGTCCCAAATAACGTTAAAGATTGGCAAGTATTTGAAAGCAATGAACAAATTAACAATTTCCTCACTCTTGAGCATGAGTTTTCAAATATCAACATTGACATGGATGCTATGACGGATGAACAACAGAAAACAAATGAAAATCAGTAGGCTGTAATAGCTGTAACAACCAAACAGATGCTAAACCCAACTGTTCTTAACAATGCAAACATAGAAGAGCTGAAACAAATGCATTTGGAGGAAATAGCCAAAACGGAGGCCGAGATCATTGATCTAAAGGATAACTTTATTCCTATTGGCCTCACTCCATTAGAAGACATGTTTGACGCTAATGATGTCCCCAAAAAGCCAAAAATGCAGCCCTTAAACGTTGCTATAGAAGAACATAACATTGGGACAGCAGAGAAGTCCAAAATGATCAAACTATCTCAATCTTTGCCACCTGATAAAAAACCAAAATATGTTGATTTGTTCAAAGAGTTTGAAGATGTATTTGCTTGGAGTTATGAGGACTTGAAGTCCTATGACACCTCAGTAATCCAACACACCATTCCGTTCAAACCAAACCAAAAGCCCTTCAAACAAAAACTTAGAAAAATCAATCCCATGCTCCTCCCCTTGATTGAGAAGGAAGTCAAGAGGATGTTTCAAGCAGGTATCATAGCACCCATTAGATTTTCTGAATGGGTGTCGAATCTTGTTCCCACAAGAAAGAAGACAGGTGATATTAGGCTATGTGTGGACCTAAGAAACTTAAACCATGTCTCCCTAAAAGACCACTACCCATTATCAAAAATGGATCACATTCTAAAAAGAGTAGTGGGGTCGTCAAGGATTTCACTACTTGATGGATTTTCAGGTTTTAATCAAATACTTGTTCACCCAGAGGACCAAGACAAGACATCCTTTACCACACCGTGGGGAACATTTAAATATGTGAAGATGCCTTTCGGACTTAAAAACGTTGTTTCTACCTTTCAAAGGGAAATGGACATTACATTTGCCAAGGAAATCCATGATTTCCTAGTTGTTTACCTTGATGACTTAACCCCCTTCTCCAAATCTGATCAAGAGCACCTTAAACACCTTAGGAAAATGTTCATGACATGTAGGAAATCTGGAATTTCTTTGAATCCCAAGAAGTCTCTCTTTGGCCTTGAAGAAGGCAAACTACTTGGCCATATCATCTCAAAAGATGGTATTAGAATAGATCCAGAAAGGATCCAAGCCATTTTACAAATCCCATATCCAAGAAACATAAAAAAATTGCAAGCATTCCTTGGAAAGATCAATTTCTTAAGGAGATTCATCCCAAACTTGGCCGAACTAATAATAACACTAAAAAACATGCTTAAGAAGGATGCCAAGGTAAAATGGTCTCTTGAAACCAAGCAATCCTTTGAGTGTATCAAAGCTTCCTTAACCCAAGCCCCTGTCCTCACCAGTCCTCACTTTGACAAAGATTTTATCATTTTTTCTTTTGCATCTGATCACACCATAGCTGCTGTCCTTTTACAAAAGGATGATTGAGGAAATGAAAAGCCAATTGCTTTTTTTAGCCGAGCCCTTAGGGATGCCCCTTTGAAATACCAAATCATGGAGAAGCAAGCCTATGCCCTTGTTAAAGCAATCAAAGATTTCCGAGTTTACATTTTATATTCACATGTGATTGCTTATGTGCCAAACACTATTGTAAAAGACATATTAACCCAAGAGGGATTAGAAGGAAAAAGAGGAAAGTGGATTGCTAACATCCTTGACTATGACATAGAAATAAAACCAACCAAGCTCATAAAGGGACAAGGTTTAGCCAAACTGATGTCCAAAACAAATTTTCAAGCCCTAGACATTAACCAATTGGACAATGAACAAGAGCTGGCGACTCCATAGATCAGTGAAACCTTCTTGCAATCCCCATGGTATGCTGATATTTGTTTTGTATTGTTGAACCTGTGTGCTCCCCCAGGATTGTCCAGAACCAAGAAAAGATTTGTAAAAATGAAGGCTTTAAAGTTTTGTGTCTTAGATGGTGCATTATTTTGGAAAAACCATGAAGGCATATTGCTTAATTGTTTAACCATGAATGAAACTAACAATGTCATGAAATAATTCCATGCAGGAGACTGTGGAGGACATCTATATTGGAAGTCCATTGCTGATAAAATTTTAAGGGCTGGTTTCTATTGGCCCTCTTTGTTTGCAGATGTAAAGAAGTTTGCTACCTCATGCCACAAATGCCAAATCTTTGAGGGCAAAAGAAAGCTGTTGCCTTTACCCCTTAAGCCCATCTCAACCGAAAAGCCTTTTCAACAATGGGGTCTTGACTTCATTGGAGAAATCCATCCCTCTTCCTCAGGCCAACACAAATGGATTCTAACAACCACAGACTATTTCACCAAGTGGATTGAGGCCATCCCATGTAGGCAAGCTAATGACACCACCATTATCCAATTCCTTGAATGCAACATCCTTTCTAGATTTGGCTACCCTGAGAAGATCATCACTGACAACGCTGCTACCTTCAAATCCAAAAGGATGATCAATTTTTGCCATAAATTTCATATCACCTTAGGCCACTCTACAGCTTATTACCCTCAAGGTAATGGCTTGGCCGAATCATCCAACAAGAGCCTGATTAATATTATCAAGAAGATCTTAGAAGAAAACAAGAAGAACTGGCATAGAAAGCTCACAAATGCCCTTTGGGCAGACAGACTTTCAACAAAGAGATCCATTGGGATGAGCCCTTATGAGCTAGTATATGGTATGGAGGCCAGATTTCCATCTTCCTTGGGTATCCCTATCATCAAGCTGTTACAAGAAATCCAAGCTGAGTCAAATGATGTTCAAAGAAGAATAAATCAAACCATTCATCTTCAGCAAACCAGAGAACAAGTGTATGATAGAGTTCAAATTGTGCAAGAGAGGCTGAAGAAAGAATTTGACAAAAGGACCAAGGCTGAGGATTTCTGCATTGGAAACAAAGTTCTAAGGTGGGATTCACCAAGAGAAGACAAGGGAAAGCATGCAAAATTTGATTTTCTATGGATAGGCCCATTTGTTATCAGTTATGTGCAAGGCAATAACACGTATTTTCTCAAAACTATAGATGACAACACAGTGGAAGACGGCCCTGTAAATGGTCGAATGTTGAAACATTATCGAGATCCCTTTTAAGGGATACGATGCCCCTGTGTATATATTTGTATATTAGTGTTCATATATGTCAGCTCTTTCCTTTTGTATAAGCAATCCGATTGATTGGAACCAAGCAGCGCGGTTATATCAAATCAAATCCAGTTATAAGTACTAAAATCAAGCTTCCCACTTCATTCAATAAGTATCAAAACAGAGGAGCGGTTTTTGTGTTACACCTACAGCATGTTCAAAGACAAAATTGAGAGGAGTTGCCCCAATTTGTCCCCTTTTTTGTGTTTATTTCAGAAGGTAGGTCTCAAGAAAAAATGTATGTAATATAAAGCATGCAGAAGAAAGCAGGTGACGCAATATAGTTCACAGTAATTCAGTTGAGGAGAGTGTTGTTCAGATCTAAAGACCCCCGTTTTTTAGCAGCCAACGAAGAATTGTTTTCAGTTCCACAGCAACAATAGAAGATCAAGACAGTCTGACCTGTTGTTCTTGGCTTTTCGCAAGGAAAAGCCATCCCCAAGTGGAGCCACTATTAGCCTCCTGCTGCAACAGGTATTCATCTTTCATGATCGACATTTTTACATGCCAAATATGTCATACTTCGCATGCTACAATGTTCCATATTTGCTACAAAGGCCAAAAGAATTGTTCATGAGAGTGTGCTAGTCTAAGTGCCACTGCTATGTTCCATTTTTGATGAGTTGATCCATTTTTGGTGAGTTTTTTCAGTTAAGGGAGGGCCAAACAGCTTAATCTTGGTCTCCCTAGGTTTCAATTTCATGTTGTAGAATATAGAGAATAATTATCTGTCCAAACAGCTTAATCTTGGCAGATTTGTAGATAGGTAGTGAAACAAGGGTGCTCAACAGCTTAATCTGAGCCCTTGGATGAAATAAGTCTAGATGTAGATAGGAGGACAACAAAAAGAAAAGAATGAAAAGCTGGGTATGCTAGTTCAAGTGCACCCAAACCAAAAGAAGAGAAAATGCTAGGTGAGTAGGTCGGGTAGGTAGTTTTGTGGTTGCAGAATCGTGACTTGTGATCCATTTCATCTTTTCAAGTGTCATATCTATTCAGATCACAAGTGCAAGGCAATCTTCCCTTGGAGGACTTCAAGCGATGCATGACTAACTCCCCCTTCTTCTTATTCCCCAAATCATTCACTAACCTCCCCAAAGAGGTCAAGATCTGCTTGATATCTCTTAAGTTTCATCATTTGCCATATCATTGCCTAAGTAAAGATCTGCTTTGCTTAAAGATGCTTATATTTCTTATACAAGTCATTTTCCCCTTTAATAGCCTAAGATTTACATACTTAGCACTTTCTTCACAACATTCATATTAACTCCTAACTCTATTACGTAAATCCCTCCTTATTTTTCCCCTTCCCATACTAAAAATATATGGCAAAAATCCCCATTATTTACATATCCCCTCCTCTGGTTGAAATATAACCATAAGTATGTTTGGGAATTACTAAGTTTGCTTGAAACTTAGTAAGAACCCTCATTTTTCTCAAAAAACGATCTTCCTAAGGTGTTTGGACTCCTTCAAAAACACAAAAACCCCCTTCAAAGGCTAGCAGACTCATTCCGATGCATCAAGAACCCTTCCAAAACTTTAAAAGACCTTTTCCAATCACATTAAACCTTCTCCGATGAGTTTTCCTCTCCTCCAATGCGATACTACTGTCGGAGGTCACAGCATTCATTCATCAGCCCGCCCCATTTTATATCTCCCCGATATCACTTCGGCGATGCGATTTCGCGATCAGCAATCGCAAGTTTCTATACCTGTATATATATCCCCCCTCTCGTCCACTGACGCGATATGTCTATCGCACACGAAAGAATATCGCATCGCGATCCATTCATTTACGCAATATTTCCCATTATCGCAGAGCCGCATGCCTGATCGCCTTTGTGAAATCGGTGATCGCTCCCATCACATCACATATACAAAAGCCATTGCCCCCTGTCCCCGCCAATTGTCGATCTCCGATTTAATCCACGCCGTACTCCCACGTCAACCTGCCACATCACCCTGGCACGTCACTACCGTACTAGGACCCACTGCTGATGTCATGTTGACAACATCACTGAAAGAAGGCGCGAAAGGCGCAAATCGCAGCAAAGAGAGTCCGAAATGAGAGACTAAGGCAGTTTCTAATGCACGATTAGCGCTTAGTGCTAATCGCACATCACCAAGAAAAAATGACCAAAATGGAAGGCTTCATATCACTTGGCCACCAGCAGGCCTGAAAATTCGCAGTTTTGAAAGGGTTTCTTCATTTATGTTCGTATTCAAATCGGCCAGCACTGATAGCATTCCAGAGGCCACGAGAATCATTTGCAGCAGCCATTCTTGCCTTGAAAGGGTAGAAAAGGGGCGATTTGACAGTTTCAAGCATATCAGATCAAGATAAAGTAGCCCAATTTAAGTGTTAAAGAGTATTAGAGGAGAGACAAAGCCTCAACTACTTTGAACAGTATCAGTGAAGTGGCAAAGAGTATCAGATCGAAGCAGGTGAACAGTAAAGGCCCCCAAACAAAGTCAAAGAAAGCGGTAAAGCCATTTAAAGGCTCTCAGATCACAGTTAATGCACATCAAAACCACTCAAGAGCAGGGGATCAAAGCCCAAATCACAGTTATGGCTAAATGAACCGCACAGAGCCATAAGGACATATTTCGACTCATTTTTTGAGGCAACTGCCCCAGCGCAACACTTAGATATCTTATTACATTAATTTCACGACAAGATTAGATTAAAGAACTCATTTCCCTCAGATCTGTTTAAGATCTGCTGTAATGGATATTTTAGATATTTTCCCTATATAAACCACCCTAATTCATTGTTTAAAGGGTTGGTTGGTTGATAATCCTCTTGGGGGACTCGCACTGTATGTTTTGAGATTTTTCTATAATCAAAGACTGCTGAAAAGCTTGGAGGATGGACTGTCTGTTGTGTTATTAAAGACTGAAGAGTGATATATAGAATTCTTGCACTGCTACATGGCCCAATAAGTGTTTCTTACCTCTGTTTTCAATTCATATATGTTTATATCATACATATATCACCATCTAAGTTACAGAAAGAAATATTAGCTTAGAATTTGCGTGGCTGCACTCTATGCTCAGTTTCTGTGATTTCTATATGTTTTCTTCTGATTCAGGCATAAATATGAATTCCTCATGGCTCGTATTTGCTCTGTTTCATTCATGTATGAATGTTATTTAGGAATTCTTGACTCCTCCTAGATATAGTTCACTCACCTTCCCTATGTTAAGTTGAATGAAAGATTCTTAGTTATCCTTCATTCCTTAGCCTTCACTTCAACCTTTTTAGCTTTGAAAGATTGTTTCATGAGTAGCTATCCTGCTCTATATTCCTCTTATGACCAAGAAAATGCACCAGCAGCCTTACTCCACGACTCCATGCCCAATGGTTTAAACCTCTCACACGATGCATGCCTCCCTACTTGAAAACATCAATCATCCCACTGAAACCTAAACAAAAACCCAAAGAATCATATAACTAGCCTAAAATCATCATCAAAAAAGTTAAATCATTAAGAGAGAGCCCTTTCTGATTACAGGTAGGTAGGACCTGCGATCCAAAGATTGGTTTGTGGTTACCTCGGTCGTATCCCTTTAAGGAGCTTTAGCGACAACCTGAGTGTTAACAGGTTGTAAAGGAATAGAAACCTGATAAAGCCAATGTATTTGAGGGCTGTGATGCTAAACAACAAACTGATTTAGAAAAGGTTGTTTCAGAATATGATGTATTGTTTCAAGAACCTAAAGGTTCGCCACCCAAAAAGGAAATAGTGCATGATATTAATTTGCAACAAGATGCTCCATTGCCTAACATCAGAATGTGCAGGTTGTCCGCTTTAGAGAATGCAACAATCAAGAAGCAGGTATAGGAGCTACTTGAGAAGGGGTTCATCAGACCTAGCACATCACCATGTGGGTCTCCAATTATTTTGGTGAAAAATAAATATGGCTCATGGAGAATTTGCATTGGTTACCGAGCATTGAATAAGATAATGATAAAAAATCGTTATCCCCTTCCTCACATAGATGATATGTTAGATCAATTAAATAAAGTTGTTTATTTTTCCTAGTTAGACTTGCATAGTGATTATCATCAGGTCAGAGTCGCAGAGCAAGATGCATGGAAGACTCCTTTCAAAACAAAGCCGGGATTGTATGAGTGGTTGGTTATGCCTTTTGGCTTAACTAATGCTCTTTCTACTTTCATGAGAGTAATGAATGATGTACTCAGACCTTTTCTTGATGATTTTGTTATTGTATATCTGGATGACATTCTTATATTTAGCAAAACATCGGAATAACATTTAAAGCATGTTAAGCAGACACTAGATGTTTTGAAAAGAGAAAAACTTTATGTTAAAATCTCAAAATGTGAATTTGGAAAAACATATTTGAATTATTTGGGACATATAGTAGGGGGTGGTGAATTGAAGATAGATCCCTCTAAGGTTGCAGTCATTGTAAACTGGCCTAAACCCAAATCTGCTATAGAGGTTAGAAGCTTCTTAGGAGTAGCACAATATTGGAGAAAGTTTATTTCTAGCTTTTCCTTAATTACAACTCCCTTACATGCTTTAACAGGATTGGACAAGGTGTTTCAGTTGGGAGGCAAACAACAGAAAGCCTTCGACACCTTGAAAGAAAAGATTAGTACATCACTAGTACTAGCACTGCCCGATCTTCAAAGACCATTTGAGATTGAAATAGATGCCATGGGAGCAATGTTGATGTAGCACGGTAAACCCATATGTTATCATTCTGAGACATTTAATTCTGCAGTAGTTAACTATCCCACATATGATAAAGAATTGTATGCATTAGCACAGAGTGTGAAAGAGTGGAAACATTACTTAATGGGCAAAGAGATAGTTATACATATTGATCATCAACCACTTCAATATCTACACTCCCAAACTAAGTTGCAGGAATCAAGACACTATAGATGGATGGGATTTCTACAATAGTTTCATTTAGTCATCAGATATAAAAAGGGAATACACAATAAAGTTGCAGATATGTTATCTAGACCAATTATAAATGCATCTACTATACTAAAGCATAATTCAATATTGCATGAGACCTACATTGAACAATATGCTCAAGATATAGATTTTAAAGATGTATATGCAACTTTAATTCAAGGCAAATGAGTAGAAGAATTGGATTATCATATTAGGGACCAACTCTTATATCATTGTGGGAAGCTATGCATTCCACAAACTGAAAAAGTAAAGATAATTCAAGAAGCGCACACTTCTCTAATATCAGGTCACTTTGGTGAAAGTAAAATGGTTGTACAGCTGCAAAGATTTTGTTATTGGCCAAAAACGAATGAGACAGTTTCTAGATATGTAAGAGAGTGTACCATGTGTGCTAAAAGCAAACCCAACAATAGAAAACTAGGCTTGTACACTCCATTACCGGTTCCTTCTCATCCTTGGGAAAGTGTTTCCATGGACTTTGTTGGAGGACTGCCTAAATTGTTAGAAAATTATATATTCGGAGCAATGGAACACATAAAATATTGTAGAAATATAAACACAGAAAACGTACAAAACAAGAGAGACACAAATATACGTGGTTCACCCAGTTTGGGCTACGTTCACCTCGAACAGCCAGTCCTTCCTTTCTATTATCCAGCAAAATGAAGAGACAGAACCTACAGCAAATCTGTTGTAATATCCTCTGTTTTCTCTCACAGTCTCACCTCTCTGTTTCTCACTCACATAATACACATCTATATCACAGCCTCAAATACAATACCCTCATACAAATAGAGGGGTTGCCTTCTAGGGCAAAAAAACCCTAAACTAAACATAAGTTCTACCGTCAGATCATCCGCCTAATGAACGGCCCAGATTGACTAGAAATTACTATACTTTTACAAGGCAATTTTACATTTATTTTTGGCTTCGGGGGCACTGCCCCTGAGCCCCCGTCGGGGGACCGCTGGCCCCCGGACCCCCCAGCCGGGGGGATGGGCCCCCCTGGACCCCCGCGGGGGGGACAAGTCCCCTCTGCACCCCCCCGCGTGGAGGGGTGTACAAAACTTCTTGGGGTATACATCTGGGTGAAACAAAGACCTCTGAACAATCATGCTCCACACACAACAATCTCCCACTTGGAGAAAGATTGTAGCAACTCCACCGCTGCTTCATTTGCTAGACAATGACTCCTCTTTGGACCTGGCTATTTCTCATCTTCATCATCATCCTTGAAGACCAATTGAAACTGAGCATGTTCTCAGTTTCTCCCTGGTTACAACTTTTGTTAGCATATCTGCAGGATTCTGGCTAGTGTGTATCTTTTCCAGCTTCAACTCTCCATCTTCCAACACTAATCGTATGAAATGATACTTGAGCTGTATGTGTTTAGTCCTGGAATGAAATGTTGAGTTCTTTGTAAGATGAATGGCACTTTGGCTATCACTGTATAACGTGCCCATATCATGCTCCTTACCCAACTCACCCATAAACCTTTGTAACCAAATCATTTCTTTACTAGCCTCTATAGCAGCAACATACTCTACTTCTGTTGTTGAAAGTGCAACAACACTTTGGATTTTTGAAACCCAACTGACAGCTGTTCCTCCAACAGTAAATACATATCCTGTAGTGCTCCTCCTGTTATCTCTGTCACCTGCCATATCTGCATCAACATATCCTTGTAGGGAGATGTTTGAACCACCAAAGCATAATGCTTGATTTGTGGTGCCTTTCAAATATCTAAGAATCCATTTCACTACCATCCAATGTTCCTTTCCTGGATTGTTCATGGACCTACTTACAACTCCCACTGCATGTGCAATATCAGGCCTTGTGCAGACCATTGCATACATTAAGCTTCCAACCGCTGATGCATATGGAACTTTAGACATATAATCCATGTCTTCTTGGGTCTTTGGGCACATTTCCTTAATAAGTTTGAAATGTCTAGCAAAAGGTGTACTAACTGGTTTTGCATTGTGCATATTAAATCTTTTCAACACCTTTTGTATGTACTCATTCTGAGACAATGTTAATTTGCGAATTTTCCTATATGTAGTGATTCTCATACCAAGGATTTGTTTTGCAGCTCCCAAATCCTTCATTGCAAATGAATTTGCTAATTTTCTTTTGAGTACATTTATTTCCTGCATGTTAGATCCTGCAACAAGCATGTCATCCACATACAATAACAATATAATATAGCTTCCATAATTTTGCTTTTTCAGATAAACACAATGATAAGAGTGACATCTAGTATAACCTTGTTCAGACATAAACTTGTCAAATTTTAGCCTTGGAGCCTATTTTAAGCCATATAGGCTCTTCTTCAACCTGCACACTAGTTTCTCCTTCCCTTTCACCTCATATCCTTGTGGCTGCTGCATATATATCTCTTCGTCCAAATCCCCATGGAGAAAGGTTGTCTTTACATCTAATTGCTAAAGATGCAAATCTTCAGCTGCTACTAGACTTAAAATAGTTCTGACTGAAGTCATTTTAACAACAGGAGAAAATATTTCATCAAAATCAATACCTTTCTTCTGTGCAAACCCCTTTACCACAAGTCTAGCCTTGTACCTCTGTTTTCCTCCATCTTCTTCCTTCAACCTATAAACCCATTTATTCTGCAATGTTGTTTTACCTGCAAGCAACCTGACTAAGTCCCAAGTCTGGTTATGTGATAAGGAGTCCATCTCTTCCTTCATGGCTGGCTCCCACTTCTTCCTGGTTTCTACCTGCACTGCTTCTTCATAACATTCAGGTTCACCAGAATCAGTCAACAATAAATAATATAATGAAGGAGAGTATCGTTCAGGGGGTCTACTTATCCTAGTAGATCTTCTAACACCACTTTCAGGTGTTTGGGGTGCCTGTTGCTGTTGTGGTGGTTGTTGTTGTTGTGGTTGTTGATTATTATTATTTTCAGGCACCTTTACTTTTTCAGTGATTTCGTCAAGAACTGTGTATTCCTTGTTTTCTTTTTCTTGCTTCTTTTCCTGCAACTGATTCTTATACAAGACCGTTTCATTGAATATTACATCTCTGCTCCTAATGATTTTGTGATTTTCATAATCATATAAGCGATAACCAAAATCATTAACACCATATCCAATAAAGGTACATTTCTTTGACTTTGCCTGAAGCTTTGTTCTATTTTCTTTATCAATATGGACAAAGGCCTCACAACCAAAAGGCTTTAAAAAAGAGTAGTTTACCTTTTTACCTGTCCATGCTTCCTCTGGAACACCACCATCCAAGGAACTTGAAGGCCCTCTGTTTATTAGATAAACAACAATATCTACAGCATCTGCCCAAAACTTTAAAGGCAATCCTACATGCAATCTCATGCACCTTGCACGCTCCATGATTGTTCTGTTCATCCTTTCTGACACACCATTTTCTTGTGGTGTTCTTGGAACTGTCTTCTCTCTGCGAATTCCATGCTCTGAACAGTACCTATCAAACTCTTTGCTACAATATTCACCTCCATTGTCTGATCTAAGACACTTCAATTTCTTTCCTGTCTCAATCTCAACCAAAGCTTTCCATTTCTTGAAAGTATCAAATACATCAGATTTATTCTTAATACAATAAATCCAAGTTTTTCTAGTTGCATCATCAATAAAAGTAACATAATAACGAGAGCCACCGAGAGATGATACCTAAGCAGGTCCCCATACGTCTGTATGCATAAGCTCTAATTTTGTGTTCTTCTTTTCTTTCCCAACTCTGAGAAATCTGACTCTCTTCTGTTTTCCATAAATGCAGTTCTCACAGAAGTCCAAATCAACATTCTTCAAACCCGGCAACAAATTCCTTGAGTGAAGAATCTTCATCCCCTTTTCACTCATGTGTCCAAGCCTATGATGCCATAATGCTGCATCTGCTCCTTTGGAAGTTAAAGCATTAACAGAGTTAGAAATACCATTTCATAAATACAATGTACCAACCTTTTCACCTTTTGCTATTACCAGGGCTCCTTTAGTGACCTTCCAAGCTTTATCTGTGAAAGTTGTCATACAACCTTCACCGCCTAACTGCCCTGTTGAAATCAGATTTTTCTTTAGATCTGGAACATGCCTTACCTCCTTTAATAGCCATTGGTTTCCATTCTGCTGTTTTACAAGAACCTTACCCATTCCAACGATTTTACAGGGTTTATCATCACCCAGACAAACTTGTCCAAAATCTCGTTGAACATAGTCATGAAAGTATTTCTTATCAGGTGTGACATGGAATGAAGCCCCTGAATCTACCACCCAGGAATCAGTAATATTTTCGAAAGAAAGAATCAAAGCATCTTGTAACACCTCACCTATCACATTTGATTCATGATTGTTTTCTTGCTGTGCATCTCCTTCTTTTCCCTTCCGAGATCTACAGTCTTTCTTTAGGTGTCCTTTCTTTCCACATTTCCAACACACTATTCCCGATCTGGACTTGGATCTGCCTTTCCTTGATTTACTGCGATATCCTGAGCTCTTTCCTCTTTCCATTTTTCTTCCTCTAGACTCGGCACTCAAAGCATTTCCCGATGTCTCACCGGAGCTTTTCTGTCGCATTTCCTCGCTAAGGATAGCACCGACAGCATCATCAAACTTTAAAGTACTAGGTCTAGAAACGGAGTTACTAATGGCCATTACCAAACCGTTCCAACTTTCTGGTAATGAGCACAAGAATAACAGAGCTCTAACTTCAACATCAAAGTTTACCCCTACAGAACTTAATTGACTTGTAACTGTATTAAAATCATTTAAATGGTTTGCAACAGATCCACCTTCCGACATATTCATATTAAATAACCGTTTCATAAGAAATACCTTGTTTGAGGCCGAGGGTTTTTCATATAGTTTCGACAACGCCTGCATCAAACCCTCTGTCGTGGTTTCCTTCGAAATGTTGAAGGCGACTGATGCAGCAAGGCACAACCGTATTGTTCCGAGTGCCTTTCTATCGAGAAGGTTCCATTCTTCGTCTTTCATACCCGTCAGCATCTTTGTTTTTCTGCCCAATGGAAGGTATAGATCTTTCTGACACAGATAATCTTCCATCTGCATCTTCCACAGCGAGAAGTTTTGGCCATTAAATTTCTCGACCCTAAACTTACCATCTTCCGCCATTGCTCCCACTCGACCGGGAACCCTTCTTTCCTGCAAGTTTATCAGCCAAATAGACCTTTGGCTCTGATACCAGTTGTTAGAAAAATATATATTACGGAGCAATGGAACACATAAAATATTGCAGAAATATAAACACAGAAAATGCACAAAACAAGAGAGACACAGATATACGTGGTTCACCCAGTTTGGGCTACGTCCACCCCGAACAGCCAGTCCTTCCTTTCTATTATCCAGCAAAATGAAGAGACACAACCTACAACAAATCCGCTGTAATATCCTCTGTTTTCTCTCACAGTCTCACCTCTCTGTTTCTCACTCACAGAATACACATCTATATCACAGCCTCAAATACAATACTGTGATACAAATAGAGGGGTTGCCTTCTAGGGCAAAAAAAACCCTAAACTAAACATAAGTTCTACCGTCAGATCATCCGCCTAATGAACGGACCAGATTGACTAGAAATTACTATACTTTTACAAGGTAATTTTACATTTATTTTTGGCTTCAGGGGCACTACCCCCGAGCCCCCACCGGGGGACCGTTGGCCCCCGGAACCCCCAGCCGGGGGGATGGGACCCCCGCGGGGGGGACAAGTCCCCCCCGCACCCCCCCGCATGGAGGGGTGTACAAAACTTCCTGGGGTATACATCCGGCTGAAACAAAGACCTCTAAACAATCATGCTCCACACACAACATAAATCTAGGAAAGGTCACGACTATTTATATGTTGTTGTGGATAGGTTCAAAAAATGTGTATTTTAATACCTTGTAACAAACAGATTACAACTAAACAAACTGCAAAGTTGTTCTTTCAGCATATATGTGTTCATTTTGGATTACCCACTTCCATAATATCTGATCAGGATAACTGATTTGTTGGGAAGTTTTGGTCAAGCTTATGGGAATTGATGGACACTAGGCTGAAGAAAAGCACAGCTTTTCATCCGCAAACAGATGGCCAAACAGAAGTGGTCAATAGGACAGTGATCCAGTTGCTTAGAGGCTATTGTAGTAAGCATCCCAAACTTCAGGATGAACATTTATGCTATATGCATCATGCTTATAACTGAGCTAAACATTCTTCTACACAGAGATCTCCTTTCGAGACATGTTTTGGTTTCACACCAAGGTCTCCCTTGGATTTTGTCTTTGGTAAAGACATAGTAGTTGATGAACACAACAATGTGGAAAAGGCAACCAAGTTCATTGAACAAATCCAAGAGATTCGCCAGGCACTACAGGAATAGCTGGACAAGAGCCAAGCCAAGTACAAGGCAAGGCATGACAAGCATCGATGGAGCATAGTTTCCAATTTGGTGATCAAGTCTGGTTGTATATTAGCAAAGACGGGATGTAAGGTGAAGGTAAGAAGTTAAAGCCAATAAGGTATAGACCTTTCAAGAGACTTGAGAAAATTGATGAGAATGATTTTCGCCTTGATCTACCAGCTTACATGCACATCTACTCCATTGTTAAAGCACACAGCTTGAGACTATTTGAACCTCCATTAATTAAAGATCCCAAAGAGCAAAGTCAATTGCCTTCTATTAATGATCTGTTACCTCAATATCTTAATGAGTTGCAGGAAGATACAACTCTAGATAGGAAGGTAAGAACTACATGCAAAGGAAATGTTGAGTACCTCACAATCGGACTCAAAGGTTCAAAGCCAAGAAGCACTAAATGGATAGAAATTGAGCAAGCGAGGAAACAATACCCTCGCTTGAGTGATGCTTGAAAGAAAACCAACTTTTGGTGGTCCAAAAGCTTTTTTAGTCGGAAGTTCATGATCCGAATTGGATCCTAAAAACTCCCTAACTTTTCATGATTGTTCCAAATTATGTTAAAAGATTCAAGTCTTAGAAAACTCAAAGCTATCAGAAGGAATCCTCATAACAATTGCAGTTGTGGCTAGATCGGAGCAACGAGGACCCTTAGTCGAGCGCATAGACTGTTGGCCCATGGTAAAGCACAATGGCACAAAACTGGCAAAACTGGAGGCCATATCAAGAAACAGAGGTGGATTCTAATACGCGATTAGCACTAATCATGTATCACAGGGCGTCCCCCTTAGTGAAGGAAAGCCCTAAAGCACCTGGACCCAAAAATGCTATCCAATTTGTAAAAGTAACTGTTTTGGTTCTGTAGCGCAGGATTCCTCAAAACCAGTAGGATATCGGAAGGCTTCGAGGCGGTAAGCATTTTTGATTGAGTCCCACCAAATGCCACACATCGAGCGACATGTGTCTAGTTGAAGAGAGAGAAAACTGCCTGCATCGGACGGGTAAATGTCGTGCGACTTGTCCACCCAATATGAAGGACGACCGTAGGATCTTGGGGTCCATATCAACGGCGGAGATGTGTCCCACTGACCAGATCTGATAGGTCAAAAAGCAATATGACAGGGATTCAACGTCTGATGTGGATGATGAGTTGGAAAATGATTCATGTTCACGGGGGATCTTGAAGCAAACAGATTTAGCGGCCATTCAAGTATGATTTAGGGAATCTGACACCCAGTTCATTAGCAAACAAGTGGCCACCTCCTTGCAAGGCATTACCCAGTGATGATGATGCAGAGCAGAGGAATTCAAGTGAACAAAGGAAAGAAAATGAAAACGCTAGGACGCGGAAACAAGCAGTCAAAGAACAAACTGGCTTTAAAGCCATGAACTAATAAAAGTAGAAAACGAGAAACATACAGAGACACAAAAAGCTAATAGTAGAGAACAGAGAGTAGAAGTTGAGCTGACCTGAAGGCAGTATCGATCTAGATAGAACCAGAGAGTGCCAGAGAGTTTGTGTACTCCATCGAAGGCTTGAGAGGTTCAAGAAAACTCCTTGGCATAGGCCTATCATACTACTGTGACCTCAGAGGTCAAGTTTCAGTAAGGAGAGTCTGTGCACTCCATTCCTACTAACTTCATTCAGTTAGTGAGACTCAAATTCAGCTCACCATTGTAAAAACTCTACTTGAAAACATAATAGAGAGGCCACCACTGAAAGGTTGGATGAGAAGACATAGCTCAGGAGAATTGGGTGAACTCCTTATTAAACTTGTTTGTTTACATGTTTGACTATTATGATTTCTTTAATTGCCTCAGTGTCTATGTATTCTAGCAATCTTATCGATCCGTTGCATAAGTAACATAGGCACATCCATGCACATGAGTCTGTAATACCTTTCATTCTTCATCCTGGATAAATTCTAGATCCATTGATGATTGGATCATGTGCCAAGTTGGCACCTCAATTTTGTGGACCTTTCAAGACTCTTTATAGGATTGGGCCAGTATCCTACCAACTTACACTACCTCTGATAGTGAAATTCCACGATGTTTTCCATGTGTCATTGCTTAAGAAGTACGATGAGGGTTTTGATCATGTGATTCATTGGTTTATATTGCGAGCGGAGGAAGAAGGATAATTCCAACTGAAACATGAGTGAATTTTGCAGAGAAATATCCCCATGTTGTAGAATAAAGCAATTGAGAATGTTAAAGTGCAATGGAAGCACTTTCCGCCAGATGAATCTACGTGGGAGATCATGGATCAAATGTGGGATATGTGTCCTTCTCTATTCACTAGTTGAGAAAAAAAGTTGACATATGTTTTGGTGTGATGTTTGATATATGTATATATGTATATGGATGTAAATACAGCCATGAGTTGTGTTATAAATATCCAATAAGAAGTATGGTTTTCATGTCATTATGGTTGTCATGATTTTTATGTTTTCATGTTGGTTCTGTTCTCAGCGGGCTAACCATTGTAAACACTACATCGATCTAATTTATAAAGCTCCATGGCAATATGTTTTTATTTTCAACATTCTTGTTGGTTGTAGGTGTCATTGAACACCAAAGGCGGTGTTCCCCCAAGAGGAGGGTTCTCTAACAACCCTAGTAAAAAATCCATGTAATAAAGATAATAAAGGAAAACGAATAACCATGTTCATGGGACATGTACTCCATGATCACTATTGCGAAAAAAAATTAGTTATGGGGATCACTATTGATTAATTAATGGCTGTGGAAATTGGAAAAGGTAATGGAAAAGGCTTGCGAAAGGCAATGTCGCATTAATTGGTATTTTATTTATGAAACTAATGGAAAATGAACAAAATGTAGGCCTCACTAATAAAAAGGCTTATGAGGATTAGTTTTTAACCTTTTTCAATTTTGTTTTGGAGCTCTTTTTTGATTATCTTTGTCTCAAACTCTTGGACACAGATTTTTATCGGAGCACCCTTGGAGGAGTGTGGAAAACTTTGGATTTTGGGCAAGACGGAAAAGTGAGAGTAGGAAAGTGCAAGAGAAATCAGGATCAACAACTACATCAGATTTCGCTTGCAGGTAACAATTTTCATGTATGATTGCCTTGCTAGTTTGGCATGCATAGCACATGCATGTGGTTTCCTGGTTATGATATATCATTGGCATGGAGGATTGCCAAGAATGAGAGTGTATTTTCTTAGACTCTCCATTTTCTATATAGTCATGGTGTTATGGGTTCTATCTTTTTTTTTTGGTTGGTGCTCATGTTCCTTTGGCTGTGGATTGGGTTACTAGTCCTGGAAGCATTAGTTAGACAAGAACTCTGGGATCTCGACCACATCTATGGGTTCAGTTAATTGTCCTGGAAGCCCTAGTTGGGACAAAGTCCGTGGAGCCCTAGAAAACTTGGGTAGATACCAATATGGTTATGATTACTGATGTTTGATTGTAAGGTGGAATCACAGCTTGAGGGTTGAGGTGGTTTGGCATCTAGAAGCCCTGATTTATTTTTGGCTGAATTTTTTTATGAGATCCCACAATCATGCTTGGAATATGGCACGAGGGTGATTGGTTGGAAGAAAGAATTGGTTAAGATAATCTATGGTCGAATGTATGTGGAAGTCCCTGACCTGGTTTCATTCTTCATATCTTAATAAGATGTCCTTTCCTCGTGTATCTAATTGGTAAATATACTTGTTCATATTTGATTGTTATGGTTGTTATATCTTTGTTATTTCTATTGAATATTTGTTGGTTAAGAGGATGTTTTACAACAATAGTGATTTATGGCTCTCATCATGTTTTGATTAGCACATAAATGAAAAATGAATATATTACCTAATAGATGATAATGCAACTATTGTGATAGAGAAACGATGCTTCTTTGTGAATATCATATAAGTATGAGAACCCTATGCTCAGATTTTTGGTTATGACCCCTAAATTACATATTTGTGACATGTTCAACGAAATTCCTACAATGGATAGTAGGGGTCGAGTCAATTCATTGATAAAATTTTTACATTAGTAATCTTGTTTCAATGTTATTTATCATTTATGGAAGTTTCATGAAGTTCTGGGCATTGGCCTTAGTCGTGGCCCTAAAAAAGTGGCACAAAATCTAGGGTCATTGATTACATATTTGTGACATCTTCGACAAAATTCATTTCATGGATAGTAGGGGTCTAGTTAATTCATTGATCAAATGTTTACATTATTAATCTTGTTTCAATTTTATTTATCATTTTTGGATGTTTCATTAAGTTCTTGGTAATGGCCTTAGTCCCGGCCCTGAAAAAGTGGCACAAAATCCATGGTCAATGGAAGAGAACTTCCTAAGAAATGCCACAACCACATGAATTCCTTATTGTCGAAGAGACTATAGGGTCTCGTTCATGTGCATTCCTTGTCATGGGAGTGACTGAGGCTCTAGGGCAATGAAAATGTTAGTTTCCTTACAGGTTGGTCACCTAGAAGGTTTGCTTTAACTATAATTTGGGAGTTTAATCATGTCATAGTAACTCTTCGTCACATTTTTATCCCAGTGGACTAGTTAGTTTGGGTAAATGTGGGAGGACAGGGTCACATATTTCTCTCCAGGTCCATGGCAACCATAAGTCTAGTATGATAAGGGACCGAATGTGATGCCAACTACTATTTTATGTCTTCTCTAATTTTCTTGTTTCTCTTTTCTATCAAATTCCCTACTACCCAACTAGGTCCTTTTGTTGTTGAACTACTAGAAGAACCCACAATTACTACTTCTATAGATGTGGAGGCATAATCTTGAGGGGGGTTTTTATAAGGTCACCTGAAAGCCTAGCTGGTCCAAATTTTTCTCAGTCAACCTGGTCTCAATCTCCTCTTCAAATTCTTATTGAATTTTGGTCCTTTAGCTTGAGGGGGCTTCTTCCATTTCAATGTCTCCATCGTCATCTGCATTTCTCGTATAGGCCTTATCCTTTGAGTTCAGAGTCTAAATATCCATGTCCATATTAATAGGCCATGAATCAAGGTTAGCCTTCCATTCAAGTTAAGGCGTTTATTGATGATTATAAGCTAAGGAATTTATAATTTTCATTTTATTTGAGATGATGCCATGGGGGTCTTTGTGCCAGGTTTCTCCCATTTCGAAATTCATATCCTTCAAAAAGTCTTCAACTCCCTGAAAGGCTTGTCTAGTATTTACAATGAATGGACTTATTGGTTTTCCCAATTTGAACATGTAACCCTTTTTTCAGTGATGAAGTGTATTTGATCAACATGAAGGATGAACCGAATCAATCCTAGGGTGAAGATTCTCATGGGAATAAAGACGGGTAAACAGTAAGGAAGAATCTCATAACCAGAAACTGAATTTCAGTATAATTTTTGAATAAGTACCCATCTCCCACCTTCATGTCTTTACTGAGTTGGAGGATATATTTTTTCTAGGGAAGAATCCTTGGGGGAGAGACATTATGGATGATTTTATAGGCTGTCAAGATATAGGTGGCAATGAAATGAGAATAACCTTCATTGTTGGGTTTATTTCTAACAACAACATTCCAATCAAAAAAAAAATCCTCTATTTATGGGAATCAATGAGACTAAGGACCAAAAAATTTAATTCAACCATCTAGGTATAGAAGAATAGATAAAACAGAATGGAATAATATCTAAAATAGGAAATAATAGAAAAATGTGGAACTGAAATTTAATAGATTCGACTAGTAATGATAGTATCTCAGAAACATGGCTTGGTTGCATGATTACTCTTAGAAACTCCATGGAAATATTGGTATTTGTTGTTTCATCATCTCCAAATAGTAGGGAAACCACCATGACAATGGGTTGAACAACTTCCGTAAACATCGGTATGGGAAAAAAATAAAAAATGGTTAGGGTTTTCTAGCCAAGAGAAAAAAACATTTGCAGGAAATATTTTTGTTCCCTAGCCATGTTAGGATATTCCAACACATAGGAATTAGTTAAGTATAACTTGGTCTAGTATAGAGTTAGGTAAAGTTTGTTTATTTACTATGTACTTTTTGTAACTTACAATCTGACGATCACAATATCTAGTGATCTGACGGTTCATTCTCTCCTCGGTATTACCGACACTTGATCTATGGCTTAGCACCTGATTGGTCCATGATCTCTATTTAAAGAGAATGGAGGTTCATTTGTAGGGTAACCGTTCATGAGAGAAGCTTATGTAAATTTTCATTATTTTATTAATAAATTGCCTGAAGTGGCCGCGTTGGCTCAGGCCGTGGACTATTTCCCTCTTTGAGGGTTTTAACCACATCAAAAATACTGGTGTATTGATCTATGATCTGTTTGTGAGAGGTTTCCTTTGGTGTTTTGTCTGAGGAACCTGTAAATTCCTACATGGTATCAAAGGTGTTTGAGGGCCGCGTCCGTTGGTGATCCAAATTTGAAGTCGGTAGAATTGCATCTGACTGTCGTTTCCTATATCTACTCTTTTTGACTACTTTCGGGCCGAGAGGACTGCTCTATTGCATTAGGAGAATTTGCTCCAGTGAGGAACCCCTTTCGTTTCACGCGAAAAGGTTTCTGGTAGCCATAGCTACCTCATTTTTAAGATTTGGAGGTATACAGTGTTTATTTGCAGTTTACAGTGATTTTCTCTTTGTTTATTTCGGTTTATTTAGTTGTTCATCTTTTTTATTACCAGATCTATACATTTCATTTCTGTGTATGCTCTTTGCCCCATGACTCTATGCGATCTGGGAAAATCAGAAATAGAAAGGAAGGATTTTTCGCATGCATATGCTCTTTTCCGCCGCGCCTTAGTGTGATCTCGGAAAATCAGAAACATTGAGGAAAATAGTTAGTTTCCGACTAAAGCTAACTTCGAGCCGCAAGGTTCATTTTTTTTGTATGTCCGTGTTGGGTTTTGTGTTTTTTGTTTTGTAGGGAAAAAATGCTTTCTCAAAGTAAGCACGCAGCCCAAAGCTTCGGCGACTAAAAAAAAACCCAAAGCTACTTTATGAGAGTAGAGGTCTTGAGTTCAAGTCTTCTTTTTGTTGAGCTAATTAGATTAAGTTTGGAAAGGGGGCTGATATTTTTTTATAACATTATCATTCATTTCCGCACATTCCCACACTTCATCAGCATCTTCATCAAATTTTCTTCAGAAAGCCATAACTTCTTCATCCGGAAGCCGTTTTCAGAGCTGTTTTTTTTTAACCAGCCTAATTTTTCAAGATGTTTCCATTGGAACACTTAGTTTCAGCATCTATAACTTTAGTTTCTGTTAAAATGGAAAGTCCATGCCAAGTTATTCTTGATAGCACCAACTACTTCCAATGGTGGTCCTACATTGTGGATTTACTTAGAAGTAAAGGTCTCTACAGAATAGCCTCAGGCCAAGAAACCAAACCGAAAGATGAAGATAAGGCAGCTAAATGGGAAAATAGGAAATATCAAGCACGTGGGTTGATAGGGAGGTCTATTTCTCCAGATCTTAGATTCCATATTGCAGAACTTGATACTCCTGAGAGAATCTTATGTAAATTTTCATTCTTTTATTAATAAATTGCCTGAAGTGGCCACGTTGGCTTAGGCCGTGGACTATTTCCCTCTTTGAGGGTTTTAACCACGTCAAAAATACTGGTGCATTGATCCGTGATCTGTTTGTGAGCGGTGTCCTTTGGTGTTCTGTCTGAGGAACTTACCTTGTAAATTCCTACAAGTCAAGAGAGAATTGCAGTTGTAAAAAAGGTTTTCACTATAAATTTCTCAGGAATGGGAGTGATTGGTTAGAAAAAGTTCTTTTGGATCAATTTTGGAGTTATTTCTAGAACTTTCGCTCGAGTAGAGGATACAAACTAGTTTTTATATTCAACATAACACACGATGACCTAGGAAACAAATTATAGGAAATGGTAGACAGGTAGAGCAATTTTGTGAGAAATCCTTGAGTCTACTACCCTAAAGGAGCCTTCTCCCTTGAAATGACAATCATGCATGTTGAACTAGAGGTCAAACAGGCCATAGGAGAATGATCGGTCATGAATTTCAGCTTCCTTGTCCATAAGGGGCTCAACATTTAAAGAGGGTTTGACCTCTCATGGTTTGAGGGTTTCGAGTGCAAGTTTTTTCATCTTAAGCATACGGAAGAAAACTTTGAGTTGAGAGCCTTCGAGTGACCTGATGAGTGAGTGAGTTTGGATAGAACTATGTTTCAGGTGATTTTGGACTATCTGATAGTCAGACAATGTTTTGGACCAGTGGAGCGACAAGAGAGATTTACTATAAAAGATAAATTTTGAAATTCAAATGGCTAGAAGGTCCTATCTTCATAGGCTACATAAAATGGTAACATGACATCTGATGAGCATGTGAGGGGGTGACGGGTGGTAGTAGGGGATTGGTACCGATACTCAACAGAATAGGAGGCATATTTTTTTCACCTTTTACCACATCACTCACTTGTTTTTATCACCATCACCAAAATGTACAGTGTGGCGTATGCGGTCCCCATTACTCCGAAGGGGTGAATAATTTGGAATCTGGAGCAAGCCTAGACCACCCTTAGTAAATTTGAGTTGCTGATCAACCCAATTGATTTCATTTATTGGTATGCTATGGGGGCTAGTTTGAACGTATTCGTTGTGCTAGTTCCCCCCCATAATTCATCCAGGGGCTAACTGCGTCACTGTAAATGATGATCTGTCGCACAACTTCCTAGTGTTTAAGCATAATATTGCCACCTAGTGGGAATGGCCCCCCCCTTCCTTTAGCTCTCATTTTCATTTCTCATTTTTTTATTTTGTCATTACATTTAAAATCAAGAATTCCTTTGATATCTAGAAGATCACAAACAACATTGAGTCTACATGCTTTTCTTATTTGAGAAAAGCCTAGATGTCCCAATCTTCTATGCCACAACCAATTTTCATCATTTTTGCTTAGATAGTATTATTTTTGTCCTCCTTTGGGTATGTATAAGTTGTTTGGAGTTCTTGTACCTTTGATCATGGTCACTCCTATATCAAGTTCACAAACAACACATCCGTTTGATCGAAACACCACTTCATTTCCTTGATCACACATTTGACTGACACTCAACGGGTTATGCTTTAAACCATCTACATACATAACATTTCCAATATAAACCTTTTCTTTCAAGAAAACATAACCTTTACCTTTTATGACAGTTGGAGTGTCATTTCCAAATGACATATTCTATTCCCTTTCTAAGGCATTATATGAGTGAAGTTTCTCTTTGTCACCTATCATGTGTTTGGAGCATCCACTATCGATGTACAATTGATTTTCTTGTCCTTCTGCATACAAGGCTATACCACATATTTATGTTTGAGATTCTTTCCTTCTCCATATCTTGGGATTTAATGGCATTTTCTCCTTTTGAGGTGTTTGTCAAAATTTTCTCCTGCATTTAGATTCTTCATGACCAAAGATGTTACAGTTTAAGCATTCCATTTCATTTTCAAGAGGAGAAAGGTTATTAAAGGAAATTCTCTTGATCCCTGTTATATTCCTTTGATTTCATGCTTCTCTAGTCATGATGGTTTTGTAAGAAATGCATTGAGCAGCCTTGTGCCCAAAATTATGACATGAAAAACATTTCCCATTAAAGAACTTTCTGCAACTATCGAATCTATTTACCTGCTGATTGTAGTTTCTATTGATATTCATCTTTGGAGGAAATTGAGTATGATTTTATTGAGGTTGGTTGTGGCTTCTATTGATATTCATCCTTGGAGAAAATTGAGAATGATTTACCTAGTGATCAAATTTATGCCTTTGCTGACGATTTTTATACTGTTCACTCGTCTTTGCTACATCAAGATAGATTTTGGTGGAGGTTGACGACTTCTGTGATTGAGATGCTTCTTCAGTATATCCAAGACCTGTCTTTATTAGATGAGAACACTAAACTTTGATGATTTCATTTAAAGTTTCTAATCCTTTAGCAAATCTAATATTGAGAGATTTTGTTTTCTCAAGATCTTTTCTTAAACCCACAATTTCACATTCTAGTTTTTCATTGTGTAGTTCTTTTCCAGCAAGTTGGTAAGTCAAGGTATCTATGATCATATTATTTTCATCTAAACAGATTTTGAGTTTAGAGATTTCTTCATGAAAGTTTTCCTCTTCTAAAGAATCCCAAAAATCATCATCGTCATAAGCCATGAGAAGTCTATAATCATCACCATTAGATAAACCATCACTATCCTCGTCTAAAATCTCCCAAAAATCATAGTTATCATAAGCCATGAGAAGTTTGTAATCTTCTCTAGTTTGATCACCATCACTATTAGATAAATAATTGCTATCTTCATGAGTATAGTAACTCCTTTTATTCATAACTTGTTTCCTATTCCCTTTTGCATATTCCTTTCCCTTTTCAGATTTATATTTATGAGGACATATGGCAGCATAATAACTAACTCTACCACAAGCAAAGCATTTGAAAGGTAGCTTACCTATAAACCTTCCAGAACCCCGTTGAAGCTTCTTGACAAAATTTACCTCATCTTCTTCTTCTTAAATGTGTCCTGATTCATTGTGTTTTTCCTTTTCTTTTCCTTTTGGTAAACCTTTAAATGTGACTTCTCTCTTATCTGATGGACCACCTTTTCTCATCTCAAATGTAGTTAGGATTCCGTGAAGCTAAGTCATATTGATATTCCGGAGATCTTTCTTTTCTTCTATGGCAGACACTTTTGATTCAAATTTAGCAGACAAGGATCTCAAAATTTTCTCAACTCAGGCAACTTACTTTATTTCTTCACACAGATTCTTCATACAATTAACAAACTCATCTATACATAAGAAGTAACTAGCTATACTCTCATCACTATGCATCTTAAGAGTTTCATATTGAATTCTAAGAGTTTGAAGCTTGGCACGTTTTACCTGAGAGTCTCCTTCGTAACTCTGAACGATTTTGTACCATATCTCTTTGGCTAATTTGAGCTGCATGACTTTGACAAACTCTGATTATGACAAACTTCCCAATAAAGTATTGAAAGCTTTGGCATTGTTTTCATATTGCTTTTTACTGGCCATGTTTATAGGAATTGCTATTGGAAATGTATATCCTCCTTCCACAATTTCCTAGACATCTATTCCAAGAGATTATAGATAGGCCGTGGTTCTTATTTTCCAATAAATAAAGTTTCTCCCATTGCAGATTGGCGGTCTGATGGATCCCATGCTTTCATGATTATTCATCTTGATGGATCTCCCTTCAAGTGATCAAGCTTCTTCTGAAGGACCTGCTCTAATACCAATTGTTGGAAATAATACTGAGAGGGGGATAAATCAGTATTATCATATCAATAATTTCATTTCAGAAACAAATTTATATACGCTACTTCAGTGAAGTGAACTAGCATGTACAGGCAACTGTGATTAAATAAACCAACATATATCTAGAGAACTCGTGATTTAGACAATTTATCATGTCTTGATCTTAAACTAGTACATCAATAACTTATTAGATAGTGCAATAAAAGTATAATAAAGAATCACACATAAGCAACACACATGAAAACCAAGATTTAAGGTGGAAACCCAATGTGGGTGAAAACCACTTGTTGCTGTCATCTCTGTCTTCTTTCAATAATAAGAAAATCTGTTTACAATCTTGTACTGGTGTAGACTCATACCAATACGTAGGCTCCCACCTGCGGAAGGCTACAACCTTCTCTCGTTTTCAGCTTCTACTTGAAGGAAGATGAATCCCCCTGGCTCTTGTACTAGCCAATATGTTTAGTAGTACGTAGGTGTCAACCTACAAAAGGCTACGACCTTCTTTCTTGTTCTAGGGACCACATTTCATGAATTTTCAAACTAGATACTCTTGGATCACAACACCAAAATCTAAAGGTCACGTTTCATCCGATTTTCATACTAGACCCATTAAAAACATTTTAAACTTAAATTGCATCAACCAATAATCAGTTAATCTGGACAATCAGATCACTAACACCAGAACACTGTGTTCAGCCCACAACCCTGCATCATCATTCTCATCTAGTTGTAACCTCAAAAATCATGCATTACAGTGTATACGCTACTTGGTTGAACCCAAACTGTGTGTATACACTACTTCCGTTAATCAAACCTATGTCTTCCTTCAAAACTATAGCAAACATAAACTTTGAATCAACTCTGTACCAACCAAAAATATATTGAATATCTTCTATCAACTTACAGAGATTTACACAGGCAAGGACAAATATCACTTCTTCTCACTTATACAATCAATCAATCAAATTACAGCCTTCTTATGCATTCAGTTTTACATTGAGATCTAAGAAGAATTCATTGACAGACAACAATAAAAGAACAGAATTTGATGAGATAGATCAGTCAGATCTAAAAAAGAAGATTTTTGTTTTTTATATGCTACTTGAAATAATAGAATGTGAGTGTATACGCTCTTTGGTTGAGATGAACCTGCATACATATTTGCAAATATTGACTCATAACTTTGTTGTAATTCCAGACTTCAGACAAACGAAGATCATGATAGATAACGAATAAAACGGGGGCAAAACATCAGATCTAATCTCAACAAATATCATATCATTCAAGAATAAGTCATTTTAGGTCTCATGATCCTGATCCAATATTGAACTCAAGGTTCACATGAATATTTGAGATCTAGTCCTAAACATAACCCTGCAACATAAAATATACTTCAGATAGAAGTATTCCTTAGAATATTATTACTTGCACTCATGGCCTTATGATCTTCTCCTCTTTATATAGCTTCAGGACCTTTGTCAATACCTTGGACCAAAACCGCTTAGGACCAATACCTTGGACCAAATACCTAGGATCAATACCACAGACCAAATACCTTGGACCAAAACCTTGATTTTCCATCCCATACATGCTTTTCCTTCTGTGAAAGTGCGTGTATACATATACACTCTTTTGGATCTATGTTCCTATGTGTGTATGCTATTTTGACAAAGTGAACGAGCATATAATTCTCTTTCTTCAATCCCTGGAGTCTTATTTGTAATCCTTTGTTGTTAACATTTTTCATTGTGAACTATCATGCACTATGAACTATCATATGTGTGAGTTGCCATCAAGGACAACACCTATATCATAATGCCAACAATCTCCCGCTTTCGACATGATGGAAATAACAAACACCAAGACACTCTCCTCCTTTGACATCAAGGGCAAAGGGTGGACGAAGATATTCTCCTATTTTGATATACATTATGATATCCATGTTGCCCCTAAGTACATGCTCAATTATATGATTAGGCTCCCAATTTGTACATGATGAGATGCACTA
The DNA here is from genome assembly GCA_031772625.1 of Pinus tabuliformis. NCBI lineage: Eukaryota > Viridiplantae > Streptophyta > Pinopsida > Pinales > Pinaceae > Pinus > Pinus tabuliformis. Next base: position 1,885,555,210 of record CM062816.1, on the reverse strand, counting down.
AACTGTCCATGCGAGGTCCATGCTCCCCATGAGCATATGCAGAGTCTACAAAAAAAAAAAAATCAAAAGAATAACATGACTCTATAACTCAACTGAGTATGACCTTCGTATCACCAATGACTCGTATATACATCAATCTCCCAAACAAGTTGGGATACACCAAATTTTACTCATCCACCCAACCAAGTGGGGATATACCAATTGTTTATACATGACATAAATACAATAAATATTACATCATCCATCCCATACAAAGTGAGGATACATATTACACCATTTATCCAATAGGACTCATTCATATGTATGAGAAGTCATATCACACCGTAGAGTTTTACATGATTTAAGCAACAAATGGTATAAATATCTGAAGCCATAGCTGGACTCAGCAACCATAATGCCAACAATGCAGAATGCGAGTGAAGGCTAATGCTCCCCCTGAACCTATGCTACTTGTGCATTGTTAACAAGTTATTTAATCAAGGCATCTTTGTCAGTCAGATAAAAATTAATGAACAAAGCATATCATTAGAATGTAATCATCAACATCAGACAGAGCGCCCATATCAGAGTCTGACCCATTATTTTTCCTGTCAGAAAAACATATATGCTTCTTTAGCCACTGAAACCTACGTGTATACATGACTATACTTCATGAAACACGTGTATAATAACCTTCTTTTGAAAAACTGTATTTTAACAGCAGGATGATGCAAAAACTACTCCCAACTTTTGTCTGAGATATTCAAATGTTTGTCTGGGTAGTGGCTTAGTGAATATATCAACAACCTATTATTTGTAGGTAACATACTCCAATTTGACCTTTTTTTCAAGCACTTGTTCTCGTAGAAAATAGTACTTGATGGGTATGTTCTTGGTCTTCGAGTGCATGACTGGATTCTTTGAACTACTGATGGCACTTGTATTATCACATAGAATGGATATGGGTGAAGTACATGTGATCTGAATTTCTTGCAAAGTTTGCATCATCCAAAGTAGTTGTGTGCAACAAGATGCAACAGCCACATATTCTGCTTCAGCTGTAGATAAAGAAATTGAACTTTGTTTCTTGCTGAACCAAGACACTAACCTGGAACCCATATAGAATGTACCACCACTAGTGCTTTTCTATCATCAAAACATCCTACCCAATCTGCATTTGTATATGCATGAAGTGTAAGATCTGCATCTCTAGGATACCATAGTCCAAAGTCCTGAGTTCCTTGAAGATATTTGAAAATTCTTTTGACTGCCTGAAGGTGTGATTCCTTTGGATTTTCTTGGAATCTTCCAACTATTCCTACTGCATGCATGGTATCAGGTCAGGTACCTATTAGATAAAGCAGACTGCCAATCATGGATCTGTAATTTGGTTGATGTACTGTTGTTGATTCATCATTTGAGCTAAGACTGCATCATGTTACCATTGGGGTACATACAGGTTTAGAATCTTCCATTCTGTACATTTTCAATATATGTTTGAGATATTTGGTTTGTGAAATAAAAATACCATCTTTAGTTTGTTGCACTTGTTCCAAGAAAATATAAGTTCACTAAGCGAGGACATTTCAAATTCTTGCTGCATTATTGAAGCAAAATTCTGACTCATGGATTATTCATTTCTACCAAAAATGATATCATCAACATAAACAATAATAATTAGCAATTTATCAGTTTCAATCTTTGTATATAAATTGCTATCTGCAAAACCTTTTGTAAAACCTTGTTGGCATAGATATTTGTTAAGGCAGTAATACCAGGCCCTTAGAGCCTGTTTCATACCATAGAGAGCCTTTTTGAGTCTGCATACAAGTTTTGCATCATTTCCAAGAATGAATCCTTCTGGTTGTTCAATATAAACTTCTTCTTCTAAATCTCCATTAATGAAGGTTGATTTTATATCGATTTGGTATACTTTGAATTTATGAAAGTTGGAAAGAGCAAGAAACATCCTTATGGCTTCAATTCTAGCAAAAGGTGCAAACATTTCTTCAAAATATATACCTTGCTGTTGAGCATATGCTTTACAAACTGTCTGGCCTTGTTTCTAATGACTTCTCCATTTTCATTCAGCATGTTCTTGAATATCCATTTAGTTCCTATAATATTTTTATCATAAGGTCTAGGAACTAATTCCCAAGTATCATTATTTTCAATTTGTTCAAGTTCTTCATCCATGGCCTTGACCCAACATTCATCTTTGCATGCTTCATTTACATTTTGAGGTTCGGTGAAGGATAGTAGATCTAGATAGCTTGAGGTCCCTATAATAGTTCTTCTTTTCTATACACCTGCCTCCCTTTCCCCTAAAATTTGAGTTTCTGGATGATTTTTCTGAACATACCTGGACGAAGTCATTTCTTCTACCATTATATCTTCTTCTAGTCCTTCATTGGTTTCTTCTTCAATATAGTTTTGATTTGATGGGGGAAAGTAATCCCCATTTTCCTGATTTTCATAATCTTCTGTTGATTTTATCTATTTTGTATTTTCACATGCTTCATCCACGACAACATCAATACTTTCAACAATTTTCCTAAGTCTTTTATTAAAACATTTATATCATTTACTTCTGGAAGAATAACTAAGAAGAATACCTTCATCTGCTATGGGTTCAAACTTACCAAGTTTTTCATCAGTCCTTTTGATAAAACATTTTCTTCCAAAAACTTTAAAGTATTTTACAGTACGAGTCTTACCATACCAAAGTTCATGTGGAGTTTGAGTGCTATTTACCCGAACATTTTCTTTGTTGAGAATAGTCACGTCAGCGAATGTAGCTTCACCCCAGAAGGTTGCAGGAGTTCCAGATTCATCTAGCATAACTCAAGCCATTTGTTGAATTGTTATGTTCATCCTTTCTACCACACCATTTTGTTGAGGAGTTCTTGCGGTGGAGAATTTCCTTTTTATTCCATGTTGTTCACAAAAGTCAAAGAATTCTTTTGATATAAATTCCCCTCCTCGATCAGATCTGAGGCATTTCATTTTTCAATCTGATTCATTTTCAACAAAAAATGTGAAGGCCTGGAGGTTTTCAAATGCTTCATCTTTATGATTTAGAAGACCTATCCAACACATTCTGGAAAAATCATCAATGAACAGAATAAAGTATTCTTCTCCATGAGGTGACTTTTTCCTTGTCGGTCCACATAAATTAGTATGGACAAGTTCAAGAGGCTTACTAGCTGACCCTTCCTTTTCCATGATGTGAACTCTGGTTTGCTTACCAATTTGACATGGTTTTCATATTGTATTTTCTGAGATGTTGATATCTGGAAGATCACGAACAACATTGAGTCTGCATGCTTTTCTTATTTTAGAAAAGCTTAGATGTCCCAATCTTCTATGCCACAACCAATTTTCATCATTTTTTCTTAGATAGAACTTTTTTTGTCCTCCTTTCAGTATGTACGAGTTGTTTGGATTTATTGTACCTTTGATCACGGTCTCTCCTGTATCAAGTTCACAAACAACACATTTGTTTGATTGAAACACCACTTCATTTCCTTGATAACACATTTGACTAACACTCAACAGGTTATGCTTTAAACCATCTACATACATAACATGTCTAGCTTTAATCTTTTCTTTCAAGAAAACATAAACTTTACCTTTTATGATAGTTGGAGTGTCATTTCCAAATGAGACATTCTTTTCCTTTTCTAAGGCATTATATGAGTGAAGTTTCTCCTTGTCACCTGTCATGTGTTTGGAGCATCCACTGTCAATGTACCATTGATTTTATTGTCCTTCTACATACAAGGTTGTACCACATCTTTATGTTTGAGATTCTTTTCTTCTCCATATCTTCGGATTTAATCGCATTTGCTCCTTTTGAGGTGTTTGCCAAAATTTTCTCCTGCATTTAGATTCTTCATGACCAAAGTTGTTACAGATTGAGCATTCTATTTCATTTTCAAGAGGAGAAAAGCTTTTATAGGACGTTCTCTTGATCCTTGTTATATTACTTTGATTTCATGCTTCTCTACTCATGATGGTTTTGTAAGCAATGCATTGAGCAGCTTTGTGCCCAAAATTATGACATGAAAAACATTTCCCATTAAAGAAGTTTTTGCGACTATCAAATCTATTTACCTGTTGATTGTAGTTTCTATTGATATTCTTCTTTGGAGAAAACTGAGTATGATTTTCTTGAGATTGGTTGTGGATTCTATTGATATTCATCCTTGGAGAAAATTGAGTATGATTTACCTGGTGATCAGTTGTATGCCTTTGCTAACGATTGTCATACTGCTCACTGGTCTTTCCTGCATCAAGATAGCTTTTGGTGGAGGTTGACAGCTTCTGTGATTGAGATGCTTCTTCAGAATACCCAAGACCTGTCTTTATTAGAGGAGAACGCTGAACTTTGATGATTTCATTTAAAGTTTCTAATCCTTTAGGAAATCTAAGATTGAGAGATTTTGTTTTCTCAAGATCTTTTCTTAGACCCACAATTTCACATTCTAGTTTTTCATTGTGTTGTTCCTTTTCAGCAAGTTTGTATGTCAAGGTATCTATGATCATATTCTTTTCTTCTAAACAGATTTTGAGTTTATATATTTCACTATCACCTCAGTGTACAGTGTGGCGTATGCGCTCCCCATTACTCTGAAGGGGTGAATAATTTGCAATCTGGAGCAAGCATAGACCACCCTGAGTAAATTTGGGTTGCTGATCAACCCAATTGATTTCATTTATTGGTATGCTATGGGGGCTAGTGTGAACGTATTGGTTGTGCTAGTTCCCCCCCATAATTTTTCCAGGGGCTAACTGCATCACAGTAAATGATGATCTATCGCGCAACTTCCTAGCATTTAAGCATAATATTGCCACCTAGTGGGAATGGGCCCCCCCTCCTTTAGCTCTCATTTTCATTTCTCATTTTTTTATTTTGTCATTACATTTAAAACCAAGAATGCCTTTGATATCTGGAAGATCACAAACAACATTGAGTCTACATGCTTTTCTTATTTGAGGAAAGCCTAGATGTCCCAACTTCTATGCCACAACCAATTTTCATCATTTCTGCTTAGATAGTATTGTTTTTGTCCTCCTTTGGGTATGTATAAGTTGTTTGGAGTTCTTGTACCTTTGATCATGGTCACTCCTGTATCAAGTTCACAAACAACACATCTGTTTGATCGAAACACCACTTCATTTCCTTGATCACACATTTGACTGACACTCAATGGGTTATGCTTTAAACCATCTACATACATAACATTTCCAATATAAACCTTTTCTTTCAAGAAAACATAACCTTTACCTTTTATGACAGTTGGAGTGTCATTTCCAAATGACATATTCTTTTCCTTTTCTAAGGCATTATACGAGTGAAGTTTCTCTTTGTCACCTGTCATGTGTTTGGAGCATCCACTATCGATGTACGATTGATTTTCTTGTCCTTCTGCATACAAGGCTATTTTATGTTTGAGATTCTTTCCTTCTCCATATCTTGGGATTTAATGGCATTTTCTGCTTTTGAGGTGTTTGTTGAAATTTTCTCCTGCATTTAGATTCTTCATGACCAAAGATGTTACAGTTTAAGCATTCCATTTCATTTTCAAGAGGAGAAAAGTTATTAAAAGAACTTCTCTTGATCCTTGTTATATTCCTTTGATTTCATGCTTCTCTAGTCATGATGGTTTTGTAAGAAATGCATTGAGTAGCCTTGTGCCCAAAATTATGACATGAAAAACATTTCCCAGTAAAGAACTTTCTGCAACTATCGAATCTATTTACCTGTTGATTGTAGTTTCTATTGATATTCATCTTTGGAGCAAATTGAGTATGATTTTCTTGAGGTTGGTTGTGGCTTCTATTGATATTCATCCTTGGAGAAAATTCAGTATGATTTACCTAGTGATCAAATTTATGCCTTTGCTGACGATTGTCATACTGTTCACTCATGTTTGCTACATCAAGATAGATTTTGGTGCAGGTTGACGACTTCTGTGATTGCAATGCTTATTCAGTATATCCAAGACATGTCTTTATTAGATGAGAACACTAAACTTTGATGATTTCATTTAAAGTTTCTAATCCTTTAGTAAATCTAATATTGAGAGATTTTGTTTTCTCAAGATCTTTTCTTAAACCCACAATTTCACATTCTAGTTTTTCATTGTGTAGTTCTTTTCCAGCAAGTTGGTAAGTAAAGGTATCTATGATCATATTATTTTCTTCTAAACAGATTTTGAGTTCAGAGATTTCTTCATGAAAGTTTTCCTCTTCTAAAGCATCCCAAAAATCATCATCGTCATAAGCCATGAGAAGTCTATAATCATCACTATTAGATAAACCATCACTATCCTCAGCAAAAATCTCCCAAAAATCATCGTTATCATAAGCCATGATAAGTTTGTAATCTTGTCTAGTTTCATCACCATCACTATTAGATAAATAATTGCTATCTTCATGAGTATAGTAACTCCTTTTATTCACAACTTGTTTCCTATTCCCTTTTGCATATTCCTTTCCTTTTTCAGATTTATATTTATGAGGACATCTGGCAGCATAATAACTGACTCTACCACAAGAAAATCATTTGAAAGGTAGCTTACCTATAAACCTTCCAGAACCCTGTTGAAGCTTCTTGACAAAATTTACCTCATCTTCTTCTTCTTAAATGTGTCCTGATTCATTGTGTTCTTCCTTTTCTTTTCCTTTTGCTAAAACTTTAAATGTGGCTTCTCTCTTATCTGATGGACCTCTTTTTCTCATCTCAAATGTAGTTAGGATTCCATGAAGCTGTGTCATATTGATATTCTGCAAAACGTTTTTTTCTTCTATGGCAGACACTTTTGATTCAAATTTAGCAGACAAGGATCTCAAAGTTTTCTCAACTAAGGTAACTTCCTTTATTTCTTCACCCAGATTCTTCATACAATTACCAAACTCATCTATACGTAAGAATTAACTAGCTATACTCTCATCACTATGCATCTTAAGAGTTTCATATTGAATTCTAAGAGTTTGAAGCTTGGCACGTTTTACCTGAGAGTCTCCTTCGTAACTCTGAACGATTTTGTACCATATCTCTTTGGCTAATTTGAGCTGCACGACTTTGACAAACTCTGATTATGACAAACTTCCCAATAAAGTATTGAAAGATTTGGCATTGGTTTCATATTGCTTTTTACTGGCCGTGTTTATAGGAATTGCTATTGGAAATGTATATCCTCCTTCCACAATTTCCTAGACATCTATTCCAAGAGATTATAGATAGGTTGTTGTTCTTATTTTCCAATAAATAAAGTTTCTCCCATCGTAGATTGGCAGTCTGATGGATCCCATGCTTTCATGATTATTCATCTTCATGGATCTCCCTTCAAGTGATCAAGCTTCTTCTGAAGGACCTGCTCTAATACCAATTGTTGGAAATAATACTGAGAGGGGGGTGAATCAGTATTATCATATCAATAATTTATTTCACAAACAAATTTATATACGCTACTTCAGTGAAGTGAACTAGCATGTAGACGCAACTGTGATTAAATAAACCAATGTATATCTAGAGAACTCGTGATTTAGACAATTTATCATGTATTGATCTTAAACCAATACATCAGTAACTTATTAGATAGTGCAATAAATGTAGAATAAAGCATCACACATAAGCAACACACATGAAAACCAAGATTTAAGATGGAAACCCAATGTGGGTGAAAACCACCTGTTGCTGTCGTCTCTGTCTTCTTTCAGTAATAAGAAAATCTGTTTACAATCTTGTACTGGTGTAGACTCATACCAATACGTAGGCTCCCACCTGCAGAAGTCTACAATCTTCTCTTGTTTTCAGATTCTACTGGAAGGAAGATGAATCCCCTTAGCTCTTGTACTTGCCAATATGTTTAGTAGTACGTAGGTGTCGACCTACAAAAGGCTACGACCTTCTTTCTTGTTCTAGGGACTACATTTCATGAATTTTCAAACTAGATACTCCTGGATCACAACACCAAAATCTAAAGGTCATGTTTCATCCAATTTTCATACTAGACCCATCAAAAACATTTTAAACTTAAATTACATCAACCAATAATCAGTTAATCTGGACAATCAGATCACTAACACCAGAACACTGTGTTCAACCCACAACCCTGCATCATCATTCTCATCTAGTTGTAACCTCAAAAATCATGCATTAGAGTGTATATGCTACTTGGTTGAACCCAAACTGCGTGTATACGCTACTTCCGTTAGTCAAACCTATGTCTTCCTTCAAAACTATAGCAAACATAAACTTTGAATCAACTTTGTACCAACCAAAAATATATTGAATATCTACTATCAACTTATAGAGATTTACATAGGCAAGGACAAATAACACTTCTTCTCACTTATACAATAAATCAATCAAATTCCAGCCTTCTTATGCATTCAGTTTTACATTGATATCTAAGAAGAATTCATTGACAGACAACAATAAAACAACATAATTTGATGAGATAGATCAGTCAGATCTGAAAAAGAAGCTTTTCTTTTTTTATATGCTACTTGAAATAATAGAATGTGAGTGTATACGCTCTTTGATTGAGACGAACCTGCATACATATTTGCAAATATTGACTCATAACTTTGCTGTAATTCTAGACATCAGACAAGCAAAGATCATGATAGATAACGAATAAAACGGGGGAAAAACATCAGATCTAGTCTCAACAAATATCAGATCATTCAAGAATAAGTCATTTTAGGTCTCATGATCCTGATCCAATATTGAACTCAAGGTTCACATGAATATTTGAGATCTAGTTCCAAACATAACCCTGCAACATAAAATATACTTCAAATAGAAGTATTCCTTAAAATCTTATTACTTGCACTCATGGCCTTATGATATTCTCCTCTTTATATAGCTTCAGGACCTTTGTCAATACCTTGGACCAAAACCACTTAGGACCAATACCTTGGACCAAATACCTAGGGTCAATACCACAGACCAAATACCTTGGACCAAAACCTTGATTTTCCATCCCATACATGCTTTTCCTTCTCTGAAAGTGCGTGTATACATATACACTCTTTTGGATCTATGTTCCTACGTGTGTATGCTATTTTGACAAAGTGAACGAGCATATAATTCTCTTTCTTCAATCTCTGGACTCTTATTTGTAATCCTTTGTTGTTAACATTTTGCATTGTCAACTATCATGCACTTTGAACTATCATATGTGTGAGTTGCCATCAAGGACAACACCTATATCGTAATGCCAACAATCTTCCCCTTTGGACTTGATGGAAACAACAAACACCAAGACACTCTCCTTCTTTGACATCAAGGGCAAAGGGTGGACCAAGATATTCTCCTCTTTTGATATACATTATGATATCCATGTTTCCCCTAAGTACATTCTCAATTATATGATTAGGCTCCCAATTTGTACATGATGAGATGCAATAAACTATCCATGCGAGGTCCATGCTCCCCATGAGCATATGCAGAGTCTACAAAAAAAAAAAATCAAAAGAATAACATGAATCTATAACTCAACTGAGTATGACCTTCGTATCACCAATGACTCATATATACATCAATCTCCCAACCAAGTTGGGATACACCAAATTTGACTCATCCACCCAACCAAGAGGGGATATACCAATTTTTTATACATGACATAAATACAATAAATATTACATCATCCATCCCATACAAAGTGAGGATACAAATTACACCATTTATCCAATAGGACTCATTCATATGTATGAGAAGTCATATCACACCGTAGAGTTTTACATGACTTAAGCATCAAATGGTATAAATATCTAAAGCCATAGCTGGACTTAGCAACCATAATGCCAACAATGCAGAATGTGCGTGAAGGCTAATGCTCCCCCTGAACCTATGCTACTTGTGCATTGTTAACAAGTTATTTAATCAAGGCATCTTTGTCAGTCAGATAGAAATTAATGAACAAAGCATATCATTAGAATGTAATCATCAACATCAGACAAAGCACCCATATCAAAGTCTGACCCACTATTTTTCCTGTCAGAAAAACACATATGCTTCTTTAGCCACTGAAACCTACGTGTATACATGACTATACTTCATGAAACACGTGTATAATAACCTTCTTTTGAAAAACTGGATTTTAACAGTAGGATGACGCAAAAACTACTCCCAGATTTTGTCTGAGATATTCAAATGTTTCTCGGGGTAGTGGTTTAGTGAATATATGAATAACCTATTATTTGGAGGGAACATACTCCAATTTGACCTTTTTTTCAAGCACTTGTTCTCGTAGAAAATAGTACTTGATGGGTATGTTCATGGTCTTGGAGTGCATGACTGGATTCTTTGAACTACTAATGGCACTTGTATTATCACATAGAATGGATATGGGTGAAGTACATGTGATCTGAATGTCTTGCAAAGTTTACATCATCCAAAGTAGTTGTGTGCAGCAAGATGCAACAGCCACATATTCTGCTTTAGCTGTAGATAAAGAAATTGAACTTTGTTTCTTGCTGAACCAAGACACTAACCTGGAACCCATATAGAATGTACCACCACTAGTGCTTTTCTATCATCAAAAAATCCTATCCAATCTGCATTTGTATATGCATGAAGTGTAAGATCTGCATCTCTAGGATACCATAGTCCAAAGTCCTGAGTTCGTTGAAGATATTTGAAAATTCTTTTGACTGCCTGAAGGTGTGATTCCTTTGGATTTGCTTGGAATCTTCCAACTATTCCTACTGCATGCATGGTGTCAGGTTAGGTACCTATTAGATAAAGCAGACTGCCAATCATGGATCTGTAATTTGGTTGATGTACTGTTGTTGATTCATAATTTGAGCTAAGACTGCATCCTGTTACCATTGGGGTACATACAGGTTTAGAATCTTCCATTCTGTACATTTTCAATATCTGTTTGAGATATCTGGTTTGTGAAATAAAAATACCATCTTTAGTTTGTTGCACTTGTTCCAAGAAAATATAAGTTCACTAAGCGAGGAAATTTCAAATTCTTGCTGCATTATTGAAGCAAAATTCTGACTCATGGATTCTTCATTTCTACCAAAAATGATATCATCAACATAAACAATAATAATTAGCCATTTATCAGTTTCAATCTTTGTATATAAATTTCTATCTGCAAAACCTTTTGTAAAACCTTGTTGGCATAGATATTTGTCAAGGCAGTAATACCAGGCCCTTAGAGCCTGTTTCACACCATAGAGAGCCTTTTTGAGTCTGCATACAAGTTTTGCATCATTTCCAAGAATGAATCCTTCTGGTTGTTCAATATAAACTTCTTCTTCTAAATCTCCATTAAGGAAGGTTGATTTTATATCGATTTGGTATACTTTGAATTTATGAAAGTTGGAAAGAGCAAGAAACATCCTTATGGCTTCAATTCTAGCAAAAGGTGCAAACATTTCTTCAAAATATATACCTTGATGTTGAGCATACCCTTTACAAATTGTCTGGCCTTATTTCTAATGACTTCTCCATTTTCATTCAGCATGTTCTTGAATATCCATTTAGTTCCTATAACATTTTTATCATAAGGTCTAGGAACTAATTCCCAAGTATCATTCTTTTCAATTTGTTCAAGTTATTCATCCATGGCCTTGACCCAACATTCATCTTTGCATGCTTCATTTACATTTTGAGGTTCGGTGGAGGATAGTAGATCTAGATAGCTTGAGGTCCCTATAATAGTTCTTCTTGTCTATACACCTGCCTCCCTTTCCCCTAAAATTTGAGTTTCTGGATGATTTTTCTGAACATACCTGGACGAAGTCATTCTTCTACCATTATATCTTCTTCTGGTGCTTCATTGGTTTCTTCTTCAATATAGTTTTGATTTGATGTGAGAAAGTAATCCCCATTTTCCTAATTGTCATAATCTTCTGTTGATTTTATCTGTTTTGGATTTTCACATGCTTCATCCACTACAACATCAATACTTTCAACAATTTTCCTAAGTCTTTTATTATAACATTTATATCATTTTCTTCTGGAAGAATAACTAAGAAGAATACCTTCGTCTGTTGTGGGTTCAAACTTACCAAGTTTTTCATCAGTCCTTTTGATAAAACATTTTCTTCCAAAAACTTTAAAGTATTTTACAGTAGGAGTCTTACCATACCAAACTTCATGTGGAATTTGAGTGCTATTTACCTAACATTTTCTTTGTTGAGAATAGTCACATCAGCGAATGTAGCTTCACCCCAGAATGTTGCAGGAGTTCTAGATTCATCTAGCATAACTCAAGCCATTTGTTGAATTGTTATGTTCATCCTTTCTACCACACCATTTTGTTGAGGAGTTCTTGCGGTGGAGAATTTCCTTTTTATTCCATGTTGTTCACAAAAGTCAAAGAATTCTTCTGATATAAATTCCCCTCCTCAATCAGATCTGAGGCATTTCATTTTTCAATCTGATTCATTTTCAACAAAAGCTTTGAAGGCTTGGAGGTTTTCAAATGCTTCATCTTTATGATTTAGAAGACCTATCCAACACATTCTGGAAAAATCATCAATGAACAGAATAAAGTATTCTTCTCCACGAGGTGACTTTTTCCTTGTCGGTCCACATAAATTAGTATGGACAAGTTCAAGAGGTTTACTAGTTGACCCTTCCTTTTCCATGATGTGAACTCTGGTTTGCTTACCAATTTGACATGGTTTTCATATTGTATTTTCTGAGATGCTGATATCTGGAAGATCGCGAACAACATTGAGTCTGCATGCTTTTCTTATTTTAGAAAAGCTTAGATGTCCCAATCTTCTATGCCACAGCCAATTTTCATCATTTTTTCTTAGATAGAACTTTTGTTGTCCTCCTTTGAGTATGTATAAGCTGTTTGGATTTATTGTACCTTTGATCACAGTCTCTCCTGTATCAAGTTCACAAACAACACATTTGTTTGATTGAAACACCACTTCATTTCCTTGATAACACATTTGACTAAAACTCAACAGGTTATGCTTTAAACCATCTACATACATAACATGTCTAGCTTTAATCTTTTCTTTCAGGAAAACATAAACTTTACTTTTTATGATAGTTGGAGTGTCATTTCCAAATGAGACATTCTTTTCCTTTTCTAAGGCATTATATGATTGAAGTTTCTCTTTGTCACCCATCATGTGTTTGGAGCATCCACTGTCAATGTACCACTGATTTTATTGCCCTTCTACATACAAGGTTGTACCACATCTTTATGTTTGAGATTCTTTTCCTCTCCATATCTTTGGATTTAATGGCATTTGCTCCTTTTGAGGTGTTTGCCAAATTTTTTTCCTGCATTTAGATTCTTCATGACCAAAGTTGTTACATATTGAGCATTCTATTTCATTTTCAAGAGGAGAAAAGTTTTTATAGGACATTCTCTTGATCCTTGTTATATTACTTTGATTTCATGCTTCTCTACTCATGATGGTTTTGTAAGCAATGCATTGAGCAGCTTTGTGCCCAAAATTATGACATGAAAAACATTTCCCATTAAAGAAGTTTCTGCAACTATCAAATCTATTTACCTGTTGATTGTAGTTTCTATTGATATTCTTCTTTGGAGAAAATTGAGTATGATTTTCCTGAGATTGGTTGTGGATTCTATTGATATTCATCCTTGGAGAAAATTGAGTATGATTTACCTGGTGATCAGCTTTATGCCTTTGCTGACGATTGTCATACTGCTCACTGTTCTTTCCTGCATCAAGATAGCTTTTGGTGGAGGTTGACAACTTCTGTGACTGAGATGCTTCTTCAGAATATCCAAGACCTGTCTTTATTAGAGGAGAACGCTGAACTTTGATGATTTCATTTAAAGTTTCTAATCCTTTAGGAAATCTAAGATTGAGAGATTTTGTTTTCTCAAGATCTTTTCTTAGACCCACAATTTCACATTCTAGTTTTGCATTGTGTTGTTCTTTTTCAATCATATTCTTTTCTTCTAAACAAATTTTGAGTATATGGATTTCTTCATGAAAGTTTTCCTCTTATAAAGCATCTCAAAAATCATCATCGTCATAAGCCATGTGAAGTCTATAATCATCAGTATTAGATAAAACATCATTATGCTCTTGTAAACTATCCCAAAAATCATCATTATCATAAGCTATGAGAAGTCTGTAATCTTGTCTAATTTCATATTCATCACTATTAGATACACCATCACTATCTTCATGATTATAGTAACTCCTTTTATTCACAACTTGTTTCCTATTCTATTTTGCATATTCCTTTCCGTTTCAATATTTATATTTATGAGGACATCTAGTAGCATAATGACCGACTCTGACACAAGCAAAGCATTTGAAAGGTAGCTTACCTCTGATCCTTCCAGAACCTCATTGAAGCTTCTTGACAAAGTTTACCTCATCTTCTTCGTCTGAAATGTGTCCTGATTCGTTGTGTTCTTCCTTTTCTTTTCCCTTTGTTGAAGCTTTAAATGCAACTTCTCTCATATCTGATGGAGCTCCTTTTCTCATCTCAAAAGCAGTTAGGATTCCGTGAACTTGTGTCATAGTGATATTCTGCAGATCCTATTTTTCTTCTATTGCAAACACTTTTGATTCAAATTTAGAAGACAAGGATCTCAAAATTTTCTCAACTAAGGTAACTTCCTTTATTTCTTCACCCAAATTCTTCATACAATTAACAACCTCATCTATACGTAAGAAGTAACTAGTTATACTCTGATCAATATGCTTCTTAAGAGTTTCATATTGAATTCTAAGAGTTTAAAGCTTGGCACATTTTAGCTGATTTGAGCTGCATGAAACATGAAACTCTTAAGATGCATGAAACATGAATTCACATTACATTGCAGTAATTTAGGGTAGACAACCCTATGACTCATCCTATACTTTGCGCTCCACGCCCGCAATGCGCAGACTCTTACAAAACCTTTGACTAAAACTTGGGGTTTGAGCCCCAAAACATGTTGTAGGGGGATTCCTTGCCCAATAGGCCCCCAACACAATCATTATGACTATTGGATTATTGGGCCCTGACCCAGGTTCGGAAGAGTTATTTAGCGAAACAAATCCCACAGCTACCGACCCTTTCAGCAATAGCCCATAGAGCGTGGAGTGCAGTCTCAACTGAGGTAGCGAGGGAGGGTGCTGGAACCAGATTTCCACACCCTTGGGATTTGTTGATGTGGTCTGGAGAGTTCGTGTGATGTTCTGTGGCTTTGTACCACTCCGATTCCGCATAGATCCGGAAGAAGGAAATTCCTTAATACTTATTATTAGTGAGCTGTTATAGATTAGATCTATGGTTTAGGGTCTTTAAGCAAACATTTACTAGAGATAACCAGTTCGCACACCCAGAAAAGATATATATTTTCATAAACTCATAATATAAGCATAAGCCCGTAGGTCAAACAGATATATCAACCATAAATTAACCAGATCCACAATATTTCAGATTCAACACAATATTTCAGAACCAACTTATCTTTATTCGATTATTTCGCTAATACAACTAGATATGCCCTACACACTTAGCTGCAGGGGTCCATGCACACAGTTGCAAACTCTACTAGGCCTCTGCGCAGATAGCTGTAGAGCCTCTATCTACTCACCAACACCCTCGAATCAGACCTACAAACACTTCAATACTTCTATCATCAAAAAGCCATTACATTCCAGATCTAAAAGTACATACCAAAAAATGACTCCCAACTCTAGAGCCTTGCTCTATTTATACATTTCCATAGTTCGCAGACCATGGGCAAGCTGACTCAATTTACACTCTTTTTGGTTGGACAACCCTTTGACTTGACTCATTATACTTCACGCTCCACACACCTCGCAGAGTCTTTACCATGCCTTTACACAAAATTGTGGGCTTTTGAGCCCCAAAATCGTTACGCGAGGCATTTGCTACCCAACAGTCCACCAAGATAATCATCATGACTCATCCCAAGTCACTGGGCTGGTGTGGTAATCTTCACGTAGAGGTCGGTCAACAATTTTTGTGCATCTCTTGTGCTTGCAACAAACTCTACTGCTATCCTTTGTACCTGTTCTACGTGAGTCGTTGAAGCATCCGTATCAATTGCAGTTGCCTGTCCACGATCACCTACTACCTACATGTGTGCTAACTTTCCTTCAATGGCTGTGGAAACCACTAACGCTTCATAAGGCCAAGGCTGGATGCATTCGTTAACCACTGCCTCCTTTTGTCACGCGACATCAACTTGTGCCTTGAGAGCCTGGGCCTTCTTCACTTTAGCAAACCTTTGCATGATAGCGAGCGTCTGCGCAGTCGCTCGAACTGTGTCATAAGCCTGCTGCAACTCTCGTGCTTTGGTTTCTACTTGTTGTATAGTTGGGTCTTCCTAGAGGGAAGTGAGCATAAGGAGGGATTGATCTAATAGTCCTAAGAAATCTTGGACAACGCGCTTTATCATTTCCTGTCCTGCTTGAATTTCACCATGGCGTTGCTCCTGAATTTCTATTCATTTGGTCGACTATGCCTTTAGCCTTAGCTCTATAATTTGTAGATTTAATTCCCATTGAGCCTTCGTGGCCTCCTCTTGGGTCATCCAAAATCCTGTGACCATGTGATGAATCTTGTCAGTTGTTGGAAGTTCAACTAGGATAGTGAACTTTGGTACCTTTCTGTAAGCTTCCATCACAACCTGTTCCACTTCTTGGTTATGTGCGATCAAGTCATCTCGCTGGAGGCTGACATGCTCTAGATTTGCCTTGTGCTCCATCAATGTTCGGAGGGCACGACCTTCTGTGGCTCAAATCTCAATGGTTACCCAATCCTATAGTTAGTACATGGTTTCTCTAGGAAGAGTAGCCAGATTCAACCCCCAACTTTGCACGTCCCCCTATACTTCTGCTAAGACAGCACCTGCTTGCAATGCTAAGGTGTTCATTAGATTGGTGCACACCATCTGCTTAGTTGCGGTTGTGTCTCTGTTAATTGTAGGATTATCCCATCCAGGGGTCACACCTGTAATGCCTGCAACCATGCTCAAATCTCCCCCAACACAGTTGTTTGCTCTGTGATCAGGTTTGTCCATGCATCGGTAGGGACATTACTCACTGATTTACTGCTATCAATAAACTCTTTCTCCAAAGCTTTTGTTGTCTTTGACTTTTTGCGTGTGTGCAGTGATTCCTTGTTGCACGGTCGCTTGACCTAGGGTGATTTTGTAATATGGTCTGTGTGTTCCTGTATCTCCTTTTCCTATTGCATGTCCTGTTCCGAGGCCATTTCATAATCTACCATGATTTCTTTAGTTATCACTTTCTTGGTTGCCTCCTTCTGTGAAGCTGCCTGTTGTCCTTGACGGGTCTTTTCTTCAAATTGAGTGAGTCACTGCTGGAGATCCTTTTTTCACTGTTGTGTTGCCATTCTTTCTAGTACAACCTTGTCTAGGGTGCGCCACTCTAGAGGCCATGTTGCCAATACCTCATAAATATCATCGTTTGTTGCAATTAACAGAAGCATGACCCATGCTCACTTTGGATCCTTCTACGCCCAGATATATAAGTTATGCATGTCCACTTTGAACTCGGTTGTGCTTTGCAAATTGTTGTAGATTGTTGGAGAAATCCACAACCTGCGAGCAATCCGTGTCTAGATACTCCCTGTTAGCTACCTATACCAATAGGTTTCATATTTCATGATTGGCAAAGAAAGGTCCAAATATGCTCTGCTTTGGTGATGCAAAGATCCCATATTTCCAAGAGAAAGGTGTGTACATAGCTTGATGTTGAGTCAATTTTGATGGGTGGTCCAACAGCCTAATCTAGATCATACCATATTTCAATTTTCTGTTGTAGAATAGAGAAAGAAGTCTGTCCAAATTGTTTAACCTTGGCAGACAAGTAGCTCAGGTAGAGAGGTAAGGTTCCCAACTGCTTAATATGGGACCTTGGAAGCAATAAGGGTAGTTCTAGATAGGAAATCAAAAGAAAAATGCCAAACAAAAGAAAAGGCACAGAAGGGTTTGCTAGTCTAAATGCACCCTCCATGAAGAAACAAAAAATGTTAGGCAAGTAGATGGGTAGGCAGATGGGGTTGCAGAAATATCATTCCTTTTAATTGGGTGTTTGATAACCTAGTCACACAATGGAATATCAGTGGATTGAGAAGGTTCTCTTCTCCATCATATGCAGCAAAGCAAAGGAGCATGTCTAACCCCCCTTCTTTCCCCTTTTCACATTCATTACTAACATCCCTTCATCAGTTAAGATTCATGGAAGAATTTGAGGTTTTATGCTGGTTCTTATGCCTTTAAAAGCCACATTTCCTGTGTAAAATTCTTTTCATTTTGATCTACTCCCTAAACCAAGTGGTTTTCAAATAAACTTAGTGATTTCACTCCTCATTCACTTTTCTCACTCATATTAACCCCTAACTTCTTATTATCTAAATCCCTTATGTTTCCCTTCCCCCTACTACTATAACACCATGGTGTATAAATCCCCAGCATTGTATAAATATCCTCCCTTTTAGCACTATAGCTAAATAAGGTTGTTGAGGGAGACATTGGTCCACCAGGGACCAGGGTCAACCCTGTCATGGGATTGCTCTAGCCTCTGGTTGGAGTAATAACCTCCCCCTAAGCCCTCACCTCCCCTCTGTTCAGAAATTCCACAAAGAACCCCCTTACCTCTGCTAAAACCCACTAAAAACCCTTTTTCCTACAGAAAAAACCCAAAAAAACCCATCAAAACCCTTAAATCCTAAGTTCCGCGCATAAATATTAATTTGAATATTTTAATATGCCGGCGGGACCCCCCCAACATGCACGATCCGTCGGGAGGCCCGCCAGCCGTCCATCATCTACCACCCCCGATCCAACGGTGGGCGGGTATTTTCAGAGTTGGATTTGCCGACCTTTAGCGTCTGGGGAACGGTGGTTTTCCGCCCCGTACATGGGACTCGTGGTAGGCGGCGGGGTTGTTCGGAGACCCCCTCCCTGATACCGCCTTTTCCCAAAGGTGGTGCAGGGAAACCGCTTACCACCATCCCCGTTACCACCTCCCCCTTATGTCATCCATGCGTCATCATGACGTAGCACCATCTCCCACCCCCGTGCCGTGTGGCCCTCCACGTAGCCCTGCCACCTTATCCGCCCGCCACCGTGTCCGACCACGCTGGCCTACACCTCAGCCGCCACGTCACCCTCCGTACCCGGGCCCGCCATGACATCATGCTGACGTCATCGGCGGAAAGGCGCCAATTACTCATTTTTTCTGAATTTGTCGTTAAAAGTCCCGGTTTGGGCCGTTTTATGTCATTTTCAAGCGAAGAAGACATAGCCGTTGCCGCTGGTTCACTGCCAAATTGCCTCCGGACCTCCAAATTCAAATTTGCAACCGTGCCAACTCATCAACTCAGCTACATTCAGCCTTCACCGTTCGGCCCGCAGGCTTTCTAAGCGATTTGTCCAGGTATTCACCATAATTCTCCCATTTCGCCCATGCATACCATTTCTCTGCAAATTCACCATTAAAACACCTGTCAAATTCCACAATTAAGCATTGTCTGCTACTTAAATGAGAGCTAAAGTAACCTGCATTACCCCAGCACTATAATTCGACATTGAAACAGTCAATTCGCTGGCCAAAATTGTGAATTTGTCCTCGAGGTGCCCGGCATTGTTCCCTTTTGCCGGGTGTGGACCAGCCGCAGCTTCTTACTAGAGTAAATTTCACATACCCTCTACAATTTACCCCTAACAATTCACAATCCCTGTGAATTGACCAAAAACTGTAGAAACCAGCCTGCCTTTTCCACTGTGAAAAACATTTCAAACATTGTCTACAGCGAGGCTATCACTTAAGCTCTGAGGAACCTTGCAAACCTTTGCACTCACCTTGTTCAAAATCAGATTATACAATGGCTGCCCCTGCACCCTCAGCCCTCAGTGTAGCTCCATTAAATCCACCAAATAAAGACCTGGAGGCTTTGCCCTTTGCTGACAAGGACTACCTCATTGAAGACTTTGTGGGTAACAGGGACTTCTTGCAGACCTTCAGGCAGTTAAGAGAGGATTACCTGAATGGTCATGATACATATGGGATATGGGAGTCAAACCTGCCATACTACTGTCTCCCCTCTGTAAATGTTTTTCCTGAGATCATTCACATATGTGCTGAAAACTA
Source organism: Pinus tabuliformis (assembly GCA_031772625.1). Taxonomy (NCBI): domain Eukaryota; kingdom Viridiplantae; phylum Streptophyta; class Pinopsida; order Pinales; family Pinaceae; genus Pinus; species Pinus tabuliformis. The sequence continues at coordinate 1,885,535,107 of CM062816.1, read as the reverse complement.
TGATGTGCAACAAAGAGCCATTAAGTCTCCATCTGGGAGCATCCTCTTTCACATCAATCATGAAACTATCAATAAGATGCTCCACTTTGATCAAACTGAGCTGCTGTTCCCCTTTTCCATGAATTATCTGCTGGACACTGGTGCCAAGATGACCAGTGAGGAAATTCAGAAGGTCACCAGGACATTTATGAGACCTAAGTGCCAGCCCACAGGGCCACCTCCCTACCTGGATGTCTTTTTCACTGATGTAGGTAGGCTTTTGCTGGACATGATTGCCTATGTGTTGGGGTACAGAACCAGTGAGCATGTGGATGCAATAATGTTGGTATTGTTAGCTGCTTACAGCCCAGGCCAGCCCCCTGCCCGCAAGTACAACTTTGCTAAGTTCATAGCTAACAAGATTCATGATTAGTTGAGCAGAGTGGATAGACAGGGTGTCTTCAAGTACTCGGCCTATATCTATCACCTTTTCATGTACTATCAGTCTGAGGCTTTTCCATGCTACATCAAAAAGCTGGATTATAGAGGGGAAAGAAGATCTGTTATCTTCTGGACCTCTGTCTATCACAAAGTCTCAAATTCACCCTATTCCTATTGTGAATTTGTTGACCAATTTGTATACCCAGTCTCTTGCCTATTGATGAGGTCCCCTCCTCCCAGAATATCAACTGAGATACAAAAAGCTCTGCAGCTTTCCAAAAAATACAAAATAGGTGATTGGTACCTATATGAGAATCATACAGTCATCAGAGCCTATGGCTGTGAGCTCTGTCCATACAGGCTCCCAAAATATGTGCCTATGAGGTTATTTGCCTTGGAGTATTACAGGCAGTTGATTCAGTCCGACCTCACCCACTTCCACAGCTCCAAAAAGAAGGCCCACCTCAAGTTCAAACACCAGTTGGGCCCCTTCATCATGAATAAGAAAGAAGGATGGGAAGATGCCGACCTAATCCTCAAAGATAAATACAAGCTGTCATATAGTTTTCGGTGGGTCCCTTATGACCCTCAAGGCTTCATTACTGCTAGAAGAACCAAGTACAGGCTTCTAGGTTATAGGCATTGTCAATACCCACACATTGAAAGATATGCCAACCAGCAAGAATGGCAGCAGAGTATTCTAGTTGAAAAGCTAACTAAAGAAGAGACAATGCTAAAGAATGTAAAGGAGCTTGAAAAAACTATTGACCTAGACTCTGTGCAGCAGGTACCTTTCAAACGGCCTTATTCAGCAGGAGAAGGGACCTCGGCCTCAAGGACTGCACCAGTCGTACAGGCACCTTCCACAGTAGCACCAGCTATAGACAAAGGCAAAGGGATAATGGGTGCAGAAGAAGAAACAGTGAAAGAAAAGCCTGCCCCTTCAAATGAGCAGCAACAAGAGCCCCAACAAGGGCAGCAAATAGAACAGCAACAAGAGCAGACTGCCCCTCCACAAATGGAGCTACCAGCAGCTCCAGCAATGCAAACTCCACCTCCACAAACTGAGCCATTGACTGCTCCAATTTTGCAGACCCCAGCACATGAGGAAAGGGGTATGAAAAGAGATAGAGAAGAGTCCACTCCTATTAGTGGATCCTCCCAACAACCAGGAGCCAAAAGGCAAAGGGTAGACTCCCCAGAGGTAGAAGACATCACTGAAGAATTCCTGGACAGTGCAAGGAAAGACAGGGAGGGCAGCCAACAGATAGGTACAAGCTCCTTTCAGCAGGAGCAAGGATTACAACTTGGTTTGGAGGTGTCTTCCTCCTCCCAGCAGAGCAAGAAGCCCAAGAGCACTAAGGCTTCTTTCAAACAAATAAAGGCTCAGAATGATCTGCTGAGGGCAGAGGTCTACAAACAATTTATAGATGCAACACCAGCCCAACAAGAAAGGCTAATGTCTGTATATGACATTAAAGAGGAAAAAATCATCCTCAGTCACTTTAAGCCTACAATACCGCAGCCTAAGTCAGCTGCAAATTTTGTGAAGACAAGGGTGGAGGTCATGGCCAAAGACATCCATCCCATGGACCAAATTGAACTCCACAAGCAAGTTGGAGAGATGGTTTATGCAACCTTGGTGGAGAGGGCAACCATGGCCCATGAGCTAAAAGAGTCCCTGAAAAATACCAACACACAGTTGGATTTTGAGAGAATGTCCTCCCTGGCCAAAGAAAATAGAATAAAGTCACTTGAGGACATCATTATTGATCTAGGACATGATCCTAGTGATCCAAAGGGTGTAAAGGCCCTTCTGAAGAAGAAAGAAGATGACCTAAATGCATTAAAAAAGAGGTTAAAGCTGCTGCCCACAGAGCACCCTCAAACAGTAGAGCTACAAAAGGAAAAACAGGTTGATGACCAACTGGACCTCATAATGCAGCTAAACCAGAGGGTCCTGGATTTGGAGAAAGAGCTGGAAGGAGCATTACAAGATAAACAGGGAGAGTCCACATCCCAAGCTACTCCAACTACTTCAACAACAGCAACAACTACAGGAGAAGCAGTGGCCCCCACGACAGAAGTAGCAGGAACAACAACAGCTCCAGATGCCAGCACAAGTGTAGAAGAATTGACTAAGGCCATCAAGGAAATGGAGCTCCAGGCAAATGAGATAAAGAAGGCCAAGGAAAAATTGGCAGAACTGGATGCCAAGTATGACAAATCAAAAGTAACTGTAGCAGAGCAGGGCAGAGAAATAAAGGCCCTAAAAGACAAGATAAAGGCTTTAGAGAAGGAGCTGAATCTAGAGACTGCCATGGCCGACATAAAAAGGATTCTATGGGCCAAAATTGGCCAATCCATCACTCAACAATGGAGGTCAATCAAAACAATACATGAGCAGATGGACTTAATGGGCCAAGCACAAGCAGAAATCCATAAGGCCAAAACATTACTGGGAGACAGACCTGAACAGGCCAGCAGAATGATAGACTTCCTGAATAGGCAAGAAAAGGAGGAACTGGCAGCCATAGGCATTGCCAACAGAACAGAGGCTGTCCTCACTGCCAAGAAGGTACTAACTCTTAGGAATTATGTACAAACAGTGGAGAGGAAGTGCTATGAGATACAGGGTGATGTGGAGGAATATAAACTCAAGATGGCAGTGCTGCAAACAAAGGGCCTGCCCAGCCTCCTAAGCGGTGCAGGAAGATTGATCTCCCGAGATCAATTTGCCAACAGAATGGCAACCTATATTGAAAATCAGATTACTGCATCTGGAAGTACATCTGAGCAAAAAGGGCTCCCATAGGACAGAGCTTATATGATAAACTTGAAGGCCTGTTCTTTATTGAGAATGAGGTAAATCATCTTTTTGAAACTCCTCCTAACTTTTATAGATATACAGAGGCCGATGAGACTTTGATAAAAATTCGGAGACATCAAATGCCTAAGGAAGATTGGTGGCAAGCAATGCTTCAAATTTTGCCACGGTAGCCTCAGTTGCTCGGTCACTGCCCTCTCCAGCTCACTAGAAGACAAACAACAGAAAAAGGTTAGCATTTAAGGCAGCTGAAAAGTGACTCAGCACATGGACAACGACAGCTAGCCCAAAGGATAAAAATTATGCAAGTTTTGGACAGCGCATCCTCAGCCGACTCCAACAGCCGTAAAGTCAATATCTTCTGACCATTTTTGACAGCTAAGGCACTAAAGAGTTATTGCAGCATTAACTTTCTCAGCTACAACGCTCCAGGAGTTGGCATAACATAAATGAGCCATTAACTCATTTCCTTGAGATTTTTCATGTAAATTTTGTATATATACTCCCCTTAGTAACGTATGAGGGGTTGGTAATTTTTACTTCGAGGAAAATATATTGTACACTTTCAGAATTATCTAATACAAAGGGCTGGACCAGCTCAGTGATTTCCTGGAACTTTGATGTCTTGCTGACGACATACGTGCTGTTGCAGAATTCTTGTGCTGTCTGATGAAATAATAAGTTTTCCTTAATCTTTGTTCTGTCTTCTTATGTTATTAACTCATACTCATGTTTCACTAAATCTAGCAATAGGGAAAAGGAATAGTGCAGGATATGTTTGATTACACCTTGTGCTCAATCTTTTATTGCTGTTAATGTTTTCTTCTTCAGAATTAACTATGAACATGAATTCTTAGTTGCTCATGTTGTTCCATTAATTCTGCAAATATGAATGTTATCTAGAAATTCTTCACTGCTTCTAGGCAATATTCTCACTTCTTCACATATCAGTTTATTGGAAGATTCTTAACTGCCTTTCATGAACTGGAGACATCACACTTAATCACAATTTCAAAGCATTGCTTCTCAGACACTTATCCAGCTCTGCAGCATCAGTACTGCATCAACACAGTACACCAAACTACTAAAGGACTACTGACTCCATGCCCAATGGCCTATAACATACTAGTGAACACATATATATCTTGATAGAAATCATTACCCAACCAAATCCAGAAAACAAATCTTGAAAATCATAACTAGCCTAAAATACTATCAGAACAGAGACAAATCATAAAGAGAGAGCCCTCTCTGATTACAGCCTGGCTAGAAGCTGTAATCCAAAGATTGGTTAGTGGTTACCCTGGCCGTATTCCCTTGGGAGTCATAGGGAACAACCTAGGTGTTAACACTCCCCTCCATGAAGGTCCAAAAAGCCTTGATGTCAGAAACCCTCGCTGCATCCTTTACAGTCCAGAGTAAAGTATACCGCACTACTTCTAGTAGGTTATCTCCAATGTTGGGAAACTGGCTACCCTACGACAGTTCTCTTGCAACCAAGAGGATTGACAGTAGCAACCATGCATAATAAAATGTCTTACCTTTGTCCTGTGCTTCCTGATAATTTTTCAAAAATTTGTCGCATAAGAACTACACTTGGTTGAACTGAATTCCATTTTCGCACTGTTTTGTAAGTGCAATGATAGGAGCTAGCAACTCATCTGCATGGCATTTCCTCATTAGTTTACTAGCTAGTAACTGGGTGACGATTCACAACCCTTGATCTTTGATGCTTGCTATTGCATACCCCCGCTTCTACTTCTCCAACTTATATTTAGCCTTCATTGTTTCGGCGAGACTCACATTGCTACTTGTTCTAGCTATGTTAGTGGGTCATTCCCTTTTACAGGCAAGTGGGTAATCCGTTGTACTAAGTCAGCTATGATAGGAATCAGCTCCTCCAACTAGAGATACCCAGTATGTACCAGACATAGTAATTGTTGGATAACAAAGACAGTGATGGTCGCGCGGTGATAGTGAGGTATCCACCTTAGATTAAGTAATCTCGCCTTCTACATACCTAGTAACCACTTCCCCAGCAGTAATTTGTCTTCAGCCAACTCAATGAACTTTTTGTTGTCTGCAAGGTCCTAATATTCAAACTCGATGCTCGGAACTCATCCCAGCGGCAACCCATCAAAACTTATCTCATCCGGAAGAAGAGGGTTCTGGAGTGTATTCTTTGACGCGTCCAAGTCCTTTGGTATCTTGGCCATCCCGGTCCATGGGGAAATATATGGGGGTCGTGATGGGATTTGGAAAGCATCCTCTTCATCCTCATCTTGTGCATCAATCTGATCAAAGCTTGCAAATCTTCATCGTGCTCCTCAAGTTCAGCGGTGATTGATTTTTCCCTTTTCATCTCCTGATAACTTATTGAATCTCGGCAATATCCTGACTAGCCCCATTATCTACTTGTTTTTCCGAGGCCGTGGAGTGCATGGGGATTTTATGATTTTGGGGACCACGACAGCTTCATCTAGGTCCTCCTGGGTTGAGTATAGTTCTTCCGTGAACCGTGCTCGGGTTCTCGGCATGGTACTTATGGAATACCTGGTAGCCAAGTGTTTGCTGGTCGCTACTGGTTCAAATCTCAAAGGTCCTCATGCCATCCATAGGTTGTTAGTGGAACCTATAATTTTGAATGGATCCCTCCCCTCCATTTCTAGTCTATTAACAATGTCTAGGTAGTAGTTCTTTTCCTATCTAGCTCGGAATTCTTGTCTTAATGGCTCGCCGCCCATTCCTTCGTAATGTAAATCGACTTTCTTGTCAGGAACAATGGTGTTAACGGTCACCTCTCAACCTTTCCGTGTGGTAGCACCGTTCGTCAACCGCATCCGCAAGCTTGTGGACCAAATGATTCTGTACCGAACCCTTTTGCCGCACCGGCCTTCCGCAGACTTGTTTATAGTACCGCACCTCCTTTCAACTACTTGGGGCACTGAGACTGTGCTGTCTATAACTAGTCAGGTGGTCGCACCCCTGGTGCAATTTATTCCTGCTAGCCTGGGCTACGAGCACCTTACGAGTGTCTTCTCCCTGACATAACTCGACTTTCTTGTCAGGAACAATGGTGTTAACAGTCACCTCTCGACCTTTCTGCATGGTAGCACCGTCCGTCGGCAGCAGCCGCAAGCTTGTGGACCGAATGATTCTGTACCAAACCCTTTTGCCACACTAACCTTCCATAGACTTGTTTATAGTACTGCACCTCCTTTCAACTACTTGGGGCACTAAGACTGTGCTGTCTATAACTAGTCAAGTGGTCGCACCCCTGGTGCAATTTATTCTTGCTAGCTTGGGCTACAAGTACCTTACGAGTGTCTTTCTAGCCATTAGTTCTTCGTGCACTATTTTGTGGGGTGTACCCTTTCGTAGGTGCGGGTACAACCATAATAGCAGGGTCGCGACTCATTCTTGTTCTGTGGGATACCCGACTAGGCCTGATTCCCTTATATGGAGACTTGCGCAGCTTCCGTGGGCATCGATACTTTTCATCTTGTTGATTCCCTCCCAGACTAGCGCGCTTTTCTTTCTTAGTCATGCCCACAGTTCTTTAATTTCGTGAGGCCTGCTTCTACCCCACTTATTTTGGGTTCCCCCCTGTTTAATTATTAACACTCTCATCTGTGCCTTCCTTCTATTATAGGCCCATTGAACCCATGGTATCCCCAACTTCCTAATGGGTCATTTTCTTGAGCGAACACTGAGTGTGCTTCCTTTTATTCCCCTCCTGACATTATCACAGACCATTGGTGAACTGGATTGCCCTCTAACCCATACTTGCACCTACCTCTGACACCTGCGCTGAATCTTTGGGCATGTGCTCTGTTTATGAACAATTGTCATGCACAGTGTCTTCCCGGATCCATCCTATGGTTGTTGTCTCAGATTCATTGTTTCGCATTGGTCGACTGGTGCCTCTACCTTCGTGGCATCCTCATCAGTTGGCCGCTCCCTTGCTTCCATTGTTACATGGCATAGTGATCTAACCATCATATTACAATTTAGTGTCGTTACCTCATGCAATCGGTTCTACCACCACTCATTCTCTTCATCTAAGTCCAATATGCAAGAATTGTCACAGTCCCATGAGATGCGTCCATCCGCTGTCAGATTCACTTGGTCCTAATCTTGCGTGGTGATCTGGTAAATACAATCCAGTTCGTCTTTGTTGTCCTCATCGTGCACTGGCTTGGTATAACGCACCCCTTCATCCGGGTCTAGTGGAACCACTACGCGGAGATATTTTTTCTCGAATATCATTTTTCATTTCCTTAGGGTGATGATTCCATTCATATCTGTTGCCCAGTCTATCCCTAATAATGTAGGATATGGGTTACTGTCATCCACAATTTTTATGACCACAAAATTGGTTAGTGTGCTTACACTGTCGATGTCTACTGTAACCCCTTGCAGTCTTCCGATAGGCAAGATCTTCTATTGGTTTTCCATCTGTAGCTGGATAGGGGACCATTGTAGTGTGGGTCTGCCCATGTGCTCCCAGGTCTATTTAGGTAGGACATTCACGTCTGACCCAAAGTACAGAACAACCTGATCCATCTCATAGTCCCCAATCTGGGTAGTCAATCGCATTTCCTGCCTGGTTCGCAATGCATGCTTGCCCAACTTCTGGACCATTCGAGGTTCATCTGATCTTGCGCACCTAGTTATTAACTCTTGCAATCCCTTCACTGCTTTGGTATCTCGTAGTAGCTTCATGCATGTCTCTAAGAAGGTAGTTAGCATAGAAGTATCCCTCTCTGACTCTGTTTGATCCTTTCTATCCAAAGTAGAAGCTTCCTCAAAGTTCTTCTTGGCCTGAATAAATGTTTTCTTCACATGCTCCAAATCAAATTACGGTTGTTTTGTAGGAGCCTTGCGAACACATGCATCCTCTTCTGGTTTCGTCCCTTTATCTTCTCCTATAGTTGCACCACTTTTGAGCATCATATTCACGTTAGGGTCTTCCGCGTGTGGTTTAGCCTTCATCATTTGGACGTTTTGAGTGGGAGTAGCCGGAAGCACCCCTTTTTCCTACATCTGAGAAATTAGCATGGGACAATCGACTACTTCGTGATGAAATTGGTAACAATACAGGAAACAAGCTATGGTCAGGTTTGTGCAATGACGTGCGTAGTGCCCTGGTCCTCCACAATTATAGCCGATTAATTGTCCCCATCCGCATCTGGGTCCCATTCCCCCTCAACGTCATCCATGTCCTTGGAATCTGCCCCATGCTATTGCTACGGCGGGATCCTTCCCGTGCGCCTCCATCTGCATCCTATAAGTAGGTGTTCAATCCATCAATAACTCATAACTTCAGCAATTTCTTTCATCATGGCCAATTGTCCTATAAAAGTTGCAAAATAATTGTTAGGGAGGGGGGTTTGTCTCAGGTTCTGTAATAGATGAAAGTTGTCAGTGGCATGCTTTCCTCCCACCTGACAGATTGTGCACCAAAGTGTGGGTGCCATGCTTGGTCCTACCTGTACCTCTGGACACAATGGTATTGGTCCCCCTGCCACCATATAGCTCGAAAAGACCAAACATTGGTCCTTATCGTGGCCCTGGCCCTTACATTTCATACACCACACCTTTTCACACACTTCTAATCGAGGTTCTTGTCCTTGTTTCAAACTTCGCATCTCTAAGAATAGGTTTTGTATTTGTGCATGGATTTGCTAAACTCCCAACCCTAGATCCTGTATTGGGGTTTCGTGCAACCTCATTGTTGTTTCTAATGCTTCGGCTTAGGTTGAGATCTTTTTTTGTGATAGTGCCATCCTCAGATGTGGTGTCAAAGATGCTACAAACCACGCGCAGTGCTATGCATTTGTCAGTGTCATGTTAGCCTCGTGGATTGTGCTTTTCAATCTCTAATCTAGGTCCCATGGGGTTTTGCGAGGTAACATTGCAATCTCCTTGAAGCCAATGATTGACTGTGTCTCTGATTTTGGCCAACTAAATTCCTTGTTGAATGCATCTTGGATCGTCGTTATTCCCGCATTTAGATGATCATTTGAGTACTCTATATACCATGTCAATTCATAGTCCTGTAGTGCACTAACCAAAGTAGCCCTTACCACAAACTAGAACTGACCTGGTTCCTCATTTCCTACACCATTAAATACCGCAACTTGACTGCGCTCGCCATCCCAACCTTCGGTGGTGGCGGAGGTGGAGTTGGAGTTGATGAAGATGGATTTGATGTAGGTGAAGTAGGTGATGTTGTGGATGGTGGTCGTATCAGTAGAATGCATTGCCCAATCAACCAGACTGCGCTTCTCGGAGAGAACCCTATGATTTCTTCCTCGCTTTCTCATGAAATGGAAATCAGAGGGTTGTTCTCTAATCCTCTGGTTCCTCGGTGACCTCTTCCACTCCGTGTTACCCTAGACATCAATAAACGCGCACAATTTGTTTTTCACACAATAGTATCTTAATCCAAGTATTCAACAATTTTATATACTTACCCAGCAGTCCTTGGAGAAAGTGCCTTTCTGCTTCATTATAACTCATAGTTGTGTCCATCACGAACTCAGTGATAAAGCCTCCTATTACCCGATCCAACCAGTGATCTATTGTGCATGCGATTTTGTCTTCAGATGCTTCTAACCTGCGCACCAATTCTAGAGTCCAAAAAATAGGTTGATCTAGTCTGCACCTCCCCACACTATTAGCTAACATTGCAATCCACTCATACAACTCTATTGAGAATGACGTGAAGAAGATCTTGTGGATGTCTGTGTATGTGTAACAATCCAACCACTGTTCTTCCGATATCCGCAGATTTCTGTTTTCTCGAACCACGAACTCGTGAAGCTTCTGATCTAGCCAATCTTCAAGTTCTTTCTTCATGGGGTTCTAGTGTCCCGAAATTAGACATCCCTTGGGTAGATCCCGGTCCTAGTAATGGAACCATTTGTTGGCTTATTAGGCCTTGACCCAGGTTCGGAAGAATTATTTAGCCAAACAAATCCTGCAGCTACCAGCCCTTTCAGCAATAACCTGCAGAGCGTGGACTGAGGTCTCACCCAAGGTAGTAGGGGAGGGAGCTGGAACCAGGTTTCCACACCCTTGGGAAATCTTGATGTGGTCTAGAGAGTTTACATGCCATTCTGTGGCCTCGCGCCACTTCGCTTCCACGTAGATCTGGAACAGGGCAATTCCATAATACTTATTATTAGTGAGCTGTTATAGACCAAATCTACAGTTTATGGTCTTTAAGCAAACATTTACTAGAGATAACCAGTTCACACACCCAGAAAAGATATAGATTTAGATAAACTCATAATATAAGCATAATCACACAGATCGAATAGATATATCAACCATAAATTAACCAGATTCACAATATTTAAAATTCAACACAGTATTTCAGAACCAACTTATCTTTATTTAATTCTTTCGCTAATACAACCAAATCTTCCCCGTGCATTTAGCTACAGGGGTCTGTGCACACAACTGTGGACTCTACCAGGCCTTTGCGCACACAGCTGTAGAGCCTCTATCTACCCACCAACACCCTCGACTCGTACTTATAGACACTTCAAGACTTCTTTCTTCAAAAACCCATTACATTCCAGATCCAAAAGTACATACCAAAAACTGACTCCTAACTCTAGAGCCTTACTCTACTTATACATTTCCATGGTCAACGGACCATGGGCAAGCTAACTCAATTTACATTCTTTTTTCGGTGGACAACCCTTTCACTTGACTCATTATACTTCGTGCTCCGCACATCTCGTAGAGTCTTTACCATGCCTTTACCCAAAATTGTGGGCTTTTGAGCCCCAAAACCATTACGCGGGACCTTTGTTACCCAACAGTGACTCATCCCGAGTCACTCTACTAGTGTAGTGATCTTGGCACGGAGCCCCTCCAACTGGTCCCGTACTAGCTGAAGGTCGGCAGCGCACTGCTCTGCAGTTTGCTGGACCTGCTGCATGTGCTCTTCCGATGCTTCTTTGTGAGGATCTGTTATCTGCCTTAGCACACATAGTCCCTACATCTGGGAAAGCTTGCCCTAAATATTAGCCATAATGGTGAAGGCCACATCAATCCAAGGCTGGAAGTAGGCTTTGAGAAGTGCCTCTTTCTGTCTTGCAACATCCACCTGCTCCTTCAGTGACCTTGCTTGTTGCATCTTCGCCAGTCGTTGGGTGAGGACAACTATCTGTGCAGTTCCCCTTTCATTGTCATACTACTGCTAAAGTTCGCGTGCCTCTGTTTCCAAGCGTTTTATGTTGGGGTCCTCCTGCAAGGATGTGAGGACATCAAAAGCTTGGTCCAACATACTGGTACAGTCCTGCACTGCCCGTCCAATTTCTTCCAGTCATGTTTGAATCGTGCTAACGCATTGTTCTTTAACTTCTAGAGGTTCATCCCTAGCTACACTCGCCTTGTTTCCTTCCGTGCGCTTCGGTCTCCACTTGCCAGATAGTGGACCCGCATCTTTGTGGGTAAGTCTACGTCGATAGATAATTCTGGAATGCATTGGCATGCTTCATCAACTGTTTGTGTGATTTGCTGATTTTGTGCCACTAGCTTGTCACGTTGTAGGTTGAGCTATTCGATGTTTATCTTCTGCTCACTCAACACCTGGATTTCACAGCCCTCCTTGGAGCGGAGTTCTTTTGTGATGCCATCTTGTAGTTGATACAATGTCTCTCGCAAAAGTTCACCCAAGTTAAGGCCCATTCCATTGATCCTGCTTATCGCGACTCTATCGTCCTTGTTCGACACTGTTAGTGCTCCTTCTAGTAGCACTATGGTGTTGGCCATCTTTGTTCATAATAGCTACTCTGTTGGTGATGTACCTACGGCGCCGTAGGCATCTACTGTTCCTTCCTGTGGGGGGCACACCTAAAGCTCCTATAGCTACGCCCTTAGGGCCCCTAACACAATTTGTTGCTCCATCATGGTTTCCTAGAGTGCTTCCCCAGTGACATCGCGAACCATGTTACCGTTGTCATAGAGGTCACCTTCTATTAGTGTAATCATTTCGATGTCTACTTTGGATGCCTTGACCATTTTTCATGGTACTGATCTCTCTATGACACGCGGTCATTTCAGCTGTGTGGATGTTGTGCTCGGGTCCACACCTTCCGTTGTGTCCTCTACTCCTTGTCCTGTAGAGAAGTTCTAGCCGCCTTCCTCCTGTGGCATGGTGGCCCCTATTGCCTTCGATGTTGATGCTTTCTCGGTGGCCTTTACCTGCTATGTGGCTACTTTCACTGCCTCATGGGCAGCCCTTACTTCCACGGCCAACTATTCGTTGCACTTTTGTTGGGCCAACTATGTGATACATAACTTGGTCGCATCCTTCTACTTTTGTGTTGACGTTCTAACCTGCTCCACCAGATCCGGGGAATGCCACTCGGGAGGCCATGATTCTAGCATTGAGAAGATCGCATCATTAATGGCGATGAAGGGGAGCTTGCTCCAAGTCTGTGTCGGATCGTTACTTGCCTTGATATACACATTATGCATGTCTGCCTTAAGGTTTGCAAAGCTCTGCAAACTGTTGTACACTGTGGGGGACAAGCGCGGTGTCCTGTTGATCCACATTCGAACACTCGCCTCCATGAACACCCAGAAGATATTTGTTTTGCGGATCCATGTGGCATCCTTAGTAGCTCAGAGTGACGCGTACTTTGCGGTGTCTAGTATTTCCTATTCAATATTAGGAAACTAACTGTCCTCAGGCAGTTCCCCTATTACTAGTAAAATAGACAAGAACAACCATGTGTAGTGGAAGGTCTTGCCCTGCTCCTGAGCATCCTTGTAGTTAGTTAGGAACTCCTCGCAGAGGAACTCAACCCAGTTGAATTGGACCCCCTCTGCACATTGTTCTCCCAGTGGAACTACCGGTGCTGGTACCTTATCTTCGTAGCATTTTCTCATCACCTACCTGACCAGGAGTTGGGTGGCTATGCACACCCCTTTATCTTTAATGTTGTTGATTGCGTAACCCCTCTTTTTATTTTCCATTTTGTATTTCTTCATCATGGCCTCTGTGAGCAACAAACCTCCGCTTTCTCTGGCTATCTCCGCAGGGTCCTTTCCCTTTCAGGGGAGCCAGGAAATCCTATGGATAAGATCTGTTGTGATGTGAATAGGCTCCTCCAACCATAAGTACCCATCATGCACCAGGCAAAGCAGTTGCTTGATAAAAAGAATTGTGATAGGCACATGGTGAAAGTTTGGAATCCATAGTAGATGAAGTAGTCTGGCTTTCTCCACATTGCGTAGCCATTTCTGTGGTTCTAGTTTTGTAACTGACCCCTCTATGCTCTACTTCATGAGGTTCTTAGTTTCTAAATGTGGGAACTTCTCGTTGTCTGCAAGGTCACAATATTTAAACTTCATTGTGGGCACGTAGCCTAGGGGCGAGCCTTCAAACACAATTCCATTAGGGAGGAGTGGGGTTTGGAGTGCGCTCTTAGCGGCATCCAAATCCTTGGGTATCTTAGCTTCCCCTTTCCATGGAGGGACGTATTCAAGCAATTTCATTGCAGCACACTGTGGTTGGATTTCTTTGTCCATGTCTTTGGCTACCTCTATCTCATTGACAAGAGCTTGTAGGTCCTCCTCCTCATCACCTGTCTCAATGGTGACATCCTTGCCCTTTTCTTCAATGGAGAGTTTACTAAACTACAGATTCCATGGGGACATGCGGACTGGTCCTACTACCTGCTTATCTTTCTCGAGCCTCGGTGTCCAAGGTGATTTCGAAATTTCCGTCACATCCATAGCATCTCTGGGGAAATCCTGCACTATGCGGTTCCTTGTGGCTTTGACAGCAGTACTCTCTACAAAACCCATGCTTCTCCTATTAGTCCTCATCCTATTTGAATTGTCTATGGTTTTTCACAAACTTCGGGACTCAAATATCGCTTGGCGACACTATGTTCTCTACGCGATTGCTCAGATCTCCAATGAACAAGTGTTGTCTCATGGCTAGCCCTTGGAGTTTTATAGTGCCTTTTGAATTTGAATTTGATCGCTCCCCCCAATTCTGAGTCATTAATGCTTTCTTGGCAGCAAATTGTCCCCAATCTTGTCCTTAGTTTCTGTCTTAAATGCCAATGGCCCACTCCCTTTTTGCTTAAAACAGACATCCTGCCATGAATAATGACACCGACGGTCACTTCTTAGCCTACCTGTGTGGCAGTACAACCCCACATGCGTAGGCATGAACCTTGGGACATGCTGATTCTATGCGCACCTCCCTTATCGCACAATTCCCAAACAGACTCTTTTAGAGTCTCGTGCTCTCTTTCAACTACTTGGAGCACTGAGACTATGCTCCCTATGGCTAGTCAGGTGGTCGTGCCACCTATGCGAGACTTTAACTGGAATTTCAATGTAGTCTGTGACAACTCCTCAATTATCTTCAAGACAGCCAGCGCCGTGTGGTCTACTGTATGTAGTGTGCTTCCCTGGTTACTGCATTGTGAGGTACGATCGTAGACATGGAAGAAGAGTCATAAATTCTCGGCGACACTCATCTAATGTAATGGTATGATCATTCGTATCTGGCCCTAACACCCTTGGTTTCTCGATGAGACATGCTTGCGCGATCTCGTTTTCCAGCCTCGTGACCTCAATGTCCATCAAAATGCTTTTCTTCCTCAATCATACCTGATCCTTTGTGAGTTTGTGGAGTCATAGGTTCCCTCGCCGGATGGCTTCCTGAATCCTTCAATGTTCGTCCTCGCATAGATGTGTGATTTATTCCTCCTTGCCATCACGCACTATCGCCACTTCGGGAGCCAGTACATGTGGTACGGTTAGCACTCCATTCTACACCTTTGGGATCGTCTCTGCATTTAGTGTTTTGCACATGGTTTGGTTGGCCCATCAAACCACTGGCACATGCAGGTCCCAATCAGTTTGTTTCGCCTAGTTAACCTTCGTCAGTACTTTGCACACCCTATCAAATGCTTCAACGTGGGTAATTGGTAGCGCGTGTCATGTTTCTCACCACTACGATTTGTTCTGATTCTCTATTTGGGGGCTAGTGTGCACTTGTGTGGGTTGTACAACATATGTCTCTACCCATCAAGAAAGGGGGGCATTCAAGTTGTTCTGCCCCTACTGACTGAATTTCATCCGAAGTTGGGGTTTTCCAAAACATACGCACATCATCCTTCTGCATCCGCGCCAGTCCTCAAAATGTCCTTGATCCGTACCCCACCATCATTCTGGTGTTGCGCACATTGCCCACTTCAGCGCATCGTACCACTGTTGTTCTGGTATTGCGCTTTCAAATTTGTTTAGAAATTCATCCATCACTAACAATCAATCATATGTCAGCAGTGCCCTTGGTTCTATTGTCACACAACACGGTGATCTAACCATCATGTTGATATTAAGCATTGTTACTTTGTGCAACCGATTCTGCCATCGCTCTACTTCTTTGTCTGAATCCAAAGTCCAAGAGATTTTGCACTCCCACGAAACTCTCCCATCTACAATCGGATTCACCCAATCCTAGTCTCACACAGTTATCTTGTAAATACAATTGAGATCATCATCACTATCATCGTCATGCACTGGTTCAGTGTATCATGCTCCTTCGACTAGATCCAGCGATACTACTGGCATAGTGACCTTTTCTCAAATATCATTTTGTGCTTCTTTAGATTTATGACTCCATTCATGTTAGTGGCCCAGTCTATTCCTAGCAGCGTAGGATAGGGATTACTGTCATTGACAATCTCTATCTCTTCAAAATCTACCTGCGCGCTCACCTCTTCAATATCTACAGTTACCCCTTGCAACCTTCCCATGGGAAAAATATCTTGTTAGTTCGCTATTCATAACTGAATAGGATACCATTGTAATGCAGGTCTGCCCATGCAGTCCCATGTTTGCTTTGGTAGTACATTCACGTCTGAACCCAAATCTACGATCACTTGATCCATTTGATACTCGCCAATCTACGTAGTCAACCTCATTTCCCTTCCGGTGTGCAATGCATGCTTCCCTAGTTTCCGGATCACGCAGGGTTCTCCTGACCCCGCACATCTAGTGATAAGCTCTTGTAGTCCTTTGATGACCTTGCTGTCCTACAACAGTTTCATGCATGTCTCTAGAAAGGTAGTGAGCATTAAAGGATCCATTCCTAGCTCTAGTTGATCCTTACTACCTGAAGTGGAGGACTCCATGAGGCTCTTCTCAGCTTCCATGAATGTACCCTTGGTGCGTTCTAAATCAAACTCAGGTTCCTTTGTGGGAGACTTGCAAACCCAAGCACTTTATTCTCACTGCTTCCCCTTAACATCTCTCATGGTCATACCGCTCCTAAGCATCATGTTTAAATTCCAGTCTTCCTCACGCACCTCAGACTTCATCATTTGCACATTCTGAGTTGGAGGGGGATGGAATAACCCTTTTTTTCACATCCTTGTGATCAGCGAATGGTAGTCTTCTCCCTCATGATCAAACTAAGCACAATAAAAACATGATATCCTTTTCGTGTTGGTACAATTGTGGGCATAGTGTCTTGGCCCTCCGCAATTGTAACAAATTAGTTGTCAGCGCCCATTTCCTAGTCCTATTCTGCCTCGTCCTCGATCCCATCCATGAAATCCAGTGCATGCCATCCCTGTATTTGGGTCAAGGGCTCGTGTTTCGGTCCGCACCTTATAAGCAAGGCTTTGATCCATCATTAGTTCTTAACTTTGGTAGGTGCATTCATCGTGGCCTACCGTCCTACAAAAATTACAAAACAGTTGTTGGGACATCTACATATACTTCTGTAATAAATGACAATTATTTGTAGTGTGTTTCCCTCCTATCTGATAGATCATGCACTATAATGTAGGCATCATGCTCGGCCCTGCCTATGCCTCTGGTCTCAACAGCATTGGCCCTCCTCCTACCAAGTAGTTCGCGAACACTGGACAGTGATCTTTGTCATGCCCCTGGCCTTTGCATTTTATGCACTATACTTCCTCGCATGCCTCCGGCCCAGGTACCCTATCCTGTTTCAAAATCTCCATTTCTAGACATAGAGTCTTACAAAACCTTTGACCAAAACTTGGGCTTTGAGCCCCAAAACATGTTGTAGGGGGATTCCATGCCGAACACATATGTTCCAAGAGATTGTAGATAGGTTGTGGTTCTTATTTTCCAATAAATAAAGTTGCTCCCATCGAAGATTGGTAGTCTGATGGATCCCATGGTTTCGTGATTATTCATCTTGATGGATCTCCCTTTAAGCGATCAAGCTTCTTCTAAAGCACCCACTCTGATACCAATTGTCAGAAATAATACTAAGAGTGGGGTGAATCAATATTATCAGATCAATAAGTTTATTTCCCAAACAGATTTATATACACGACTTCAGTGAAGTGAACTAGCGTGTACATGAAACTGTTATTAAAGAAACCAACATATATCCATAGAACTTGTGATTTAGACTATTGAGCTCTGAAACTACATCTCTCCTACACATTTTCCTAGACTTTTTCCTCTCACCAGTATCTCATAAGCTATCAGAGATCATTGCGTATTGATTCTAAAAGAGAATTTAAGTGGTTCTCTAACTATGTTTTTTTGTTTGCTATTTGAATTATATTTTGCTCATTAGTTGCAGAATGCAACCACTTTCCACAGTTGTTTTTATTGATCTCTATATTACAGGTGTCATCAAGCAACACGAGGCACGTGGGCAGTTCAGGAATGATCTGGACATGGATCAAGTCGTATTGGTTTAGCCGGATTCATGAAGGAAATCCATGGTCAAATGGTGGTCAAACAAAGGAGTCCTATGGCAACAGGTCTCTCTTTTTCAACACGTGAAGGATTCGAGGCTGTTCCTAGATCCCTGGGTTCATTTTGACATCTATATACTGCCTCCATGATGCAAATCCAACAGCCATCTTTTGATAGATTGAATGATCTTGGCAACCATCATGCTAAACCCACGAATGCTATCTTTTTACGTGTCCTCTGCTAAAGATGTTTCATGAGAAAACAGTTATGTAATTTCCCTTATAAATAACGCGTTTGTAAATGCATGTATAGTTAGTTTTTGATGTTGTTTTGCTATTAGTCATTGTACTGTGCTGTGAACTGGTCCTGCTCTTACAACGAGAGGAGTCTTCCTTTGTTTTTCAATATATCAAGACTTTGTTTTATATGACTGTGTGAGTGTAATTCTAGATTGATAACATGTTGACCAAGGCCGTGCAGAGGGCCCCTGCACGCTGAGGTTTTGTTTTCTTTATTACTATACAGTGTTATGTATTGTTTCCTTATTTCCATTGTACATATAATTCGTTCACCTGTGTATATTTCATAAGATAGTCATGGTGTTAACATTACAGTCCTGTACATGATTTTTCAAGTCTTGTATATTGTTGCTAACACTGATCAGTGTATGTTTCAGGATAGTCTAGGCCTAGGCATTTTCACATAATTTTTATCATAACTAGTGAGATGAGATTAGCCTCTCTGTTGACTTTTCTTTTCTTAGCTTTTTAATTACAATTATTCTTTGATTTTAGTTTTATTCATTTGCTTTGTCAGTTAGTTTAGATATCAAATTCCTCATATCATTGACGTTATCTCCAGATCCATAGCTTAGACTACTTGGCGAGCTATCAGACTATGCATGATGTGATTTTATTTTAGTTTTATTTTTTCTGCAATTAGATATCAAATTCCTCATATCATTTATGTGATCTCCAGAGCCATAGCTTAGACTACTTGGCGAGCTATCGAATTATGAATGATTTTATTTGATTTTAACTTTATTTTTTTGCAATTAGATATCAATTCCTCATATTATTAACGTTATCTCCAGAGCCATAGCTTAGACTACATGGCGAGCTATCGGATTATGAATGATGTGATTTGATTTTAACTTTATTTTTCTGCAATTAGATATCAATTCCTCATATTATTGACATTACTGAAATGATTTTACTTTTATTAGTTTGGAGTTTTTGATTTGTTTGAGTGAAATAGCTTAACTTTTATTTCTGTATTTAGATAACTAGCAGAGATAGAGATTTCATGATCAATGGTTCATCATTTGTTCGATTCAAGTAGCTGCACATTTACATTCTTGTTCAAGTATTGATTTCATCACTAGTATGTTTTAAGACCTTATGAAGTGTTAAGTTCTGGAAATCATCATAAAGGACATAATTGCCTTAAAACCTATACCCAAACCTGCCTTCTAAAGTATTCTTAAAACTTAGGAATAGGATTATCATCTACATTAGGAGAAAAACCAAGATAAAACCCCCAAAAACAAGATAAAATTGATAAAAATTAAGAAAGAGGCTATCTTGCACATATAGTGAGCCACACTTCATCAGTTTACGACTCCTAGATTGATAATTAATGTAGCAATTTAGGACATAATAGATTGACTAAACATAGACAATTTATCATGTGTTGATCTTAAACCAGTACATCAGTAACTTGTTAGACAGTGCAGTAAAGGCAGAATAAAGCATCCAACATAAGCAACACACATGAACACCAAGATTTAGGGTGGAAACCCATTGTGGGTGAGAACCACCTACTGCTGTCATCTCTGTCTTCTTTTAACAATAACAAAATCTATTTACAATCTTGTACTAGTGTAGACTCATAACAGTATGTAGGCACCCACCTGCAGAAGGCTACAACATTCTCTAATTTTCAGCTTCTACTGGAAGGAAGCTGCAACCCCCTAGCTCTTGTACTAACCAATATGTTTACTAGTATGTAGGTGCTGACCTAGAGAAGGCTACAACCTTCTTTCTTGTTCCAGGGACCACCTTTCATGAATTTTCAAACTAGATACTCCTGGATCACAACACCAAAATATAAAGGCCACGTTTCATCCAATTTTCATACTAGACCCATAAAAAACGTTTTAAACTTAAACTGCATCAACCAACATTCATTTAATCTAGATAATCAGATCACTGACACTAGAACACTGTGTTGAACCCAGAACCCTGCATCATCATTCAAAACCAGCTGTAACCTCAAAAATCATGCATTAGGGTATATACGCTACTTGGATGAACCCAAACTACATGTATACGCTACTTTTGTTAGTCAAACCTACATAGACCTTCAAAACTATAGCAAACATAAACTTTTCAATCAAGTCTTTACCAACTAGCAATATACTGAATATCTACTGTCAAGTTATAAAGCTTTACACAGACAAGGACAAAGATCACCTCTTCTCACTTATACAATCAATCAAATGCCAACCTTCTTATGAATTTAGTTTTACATTAAGATCTAAGAAGACTTCATTGACAGATAGCAGTAAAACAACATAATCTTCTTTTTTTTATATGCTACTTGAGAGAATAGAACCTGCGTGTATACATTCTTTGGCTGAGACGAACCTGCACACAGGTCTACAAATATTGACTTAGAACTTTGTTGCAATTCCAGACTTCAGACAAACCTAGGTCATGATAGATAACAAATAAGACAGGCGCAAAACATTTGATCTAGTCCCAACCAATATCAGATCATTCAAGAATAAGTCATTTCAGGTCTCATGATCCTGATCCAATATTGAACTCAAGGTGCACATGAATATTTTAGATCTAGTCCCGAACATAACCCTACAACATAAAATATACTTCAGATAGAAGTATTTCTTAGAATCTTATTACTTACACTCATGGCCTTATGATCTTCTCCTCTTTATATAGCTTTAGGCCCTTTGCCAATACCTTGGACCAAAACCACTTAGGACCAATACCTTGGACCAAATACCTAGGGTCAATACCACGGACCAAATACCTTAGACGAAAACCTTAATTTTCCATCCCATACACGGTTTTCCTTCTGTGAAAGTGCATGTATACGTATACTCTCTTTTGGATCTGTGTTCCCGCGTGTATACACTATTTTAAAAAAGTGAACCATCATATACCTATCTTTCTTCAGTCTCTGGAGTCTGATTTGTAATCCTTTGTTCTTAACCTATTGCATGGTGAACTATCATCTGTGTGAGTTTCCATCAAGGACAACACCTATATCACAATGCCAATAGTTATTTTGGCTCCCACTATCAACAATGAATTACAGCGAAAAACCCTTCACCCACATCTATGACTGGAAAAGATGCTCCCCCTCCTCTGAATCTTCAGGCTCATTCTTCTGGATCTTGGTGGTGCCAATAGTGGTGCTGGGATCTACATCAATGATGTTCTTCCCTTTGTCATTCCCCTTTTTGAGTTTTGACTTAGGGTCAGAACATGGATCTGATTCTGAAACCTTTAGCTCAGCCACCAGCGACTGCTTGGTCTGACACTCACTTCTGTTGTGAGTGGGGCTCTTATGGAACTCCCACCATTTTCCAGTGTCCTTCTTTGACTTCGTGGTGTTGTTATTTTCTTGTGGCTTTGACAGGTTGTCTTTGGTCACTCCACCTTGGCTTTGTCCTTTGGTCTTTAGATTTGCAGATCTAAAGTCTCGCTTCTTCTATTTAAACTTCTGCTCGATCTCGACAGCATATCAGTATGCCTTGTCGAGCAAGGAGATGTTTAGGAATTCCATCTCATCCTGGATGTACCTGTGTAGTCGGGCATGGTATTTGAGTACCAAATGTAGCTCAGAATCCTTGATACCCAACTTTGTGTGAAGGGTATGAAAAATATTGCTGAACTCTGGCACGTCTTGGTCCCTTCCATGCCATAGCGTGGTCCACTTTATGTATTGGTCCTCATAGATTTTGATAGGGTATTAGTGCTCCTTAATGGCATCCTAGAATAAATTCCAAGTGGGTGAGGCTAGAAAAAGTGAGCCCGTACTTTCATCCTTCTTCTTGTAGTAGGTTTCCCACCAGTCCTTCACATGGGGGGTTGCTTTGAGAAGAGCGAAAATAATCTTTTCCCGACTGGAAAAATCATGAACAGAAAAATACCCTTCTAGCAGATTGAACCATTTATCTACAAAATCTGAGTCTATCTAACCCATGAATATGGGGATTTCCAAATTGACTTGTATCTTAAAGGGTGTGGCATTTCCAGAGTAGTTGTTGGAAGCCGATGTGTCACCCCTGGGTAGCCGCTGAAGGATCTAGGCAAACATGTCCATCATTGCATTCCTTTGTCACTCAAGGGCTTCTTTGAGCAAGATTTTGATAGGATCTCCTACTCCCTCATCTTTCTTCTCATCTGCCATGGGAAGCCGTCGGTATTTGCGAGGATGGTCTTGCAAAGGTTCGACTAGTTCAAGCACTAACTCCTTATATCCTGAGCTCGTTGGGGACATGCAAAGAAAAATAGAGAAAGAGCAGATTTCTCTGATACCACTGATCCGGATTTAAAAAGGAAAGCAACAAATTATAGATATAGTCACACATATAGAGATGCATCAAAAATAATACTTCATTTCATTACTGTAAAACACTAAAATATGCTTACAAATAGAAATGGAAATAAACTAGCTAGGTCGATGGTAGCTTATCTCTGAGAAGATATGTGGCAGTTACATGCTTCTAAACTGTGCTACAATGAGGTTTGCAGGCTTATTTATTGTTGAGAAATAATGGAAAACCCTAAACATCCAAAAACCTAACCCTAAGAGATGAAATGCCAAACTGTGGGCCCCGTTTGTGTAAATTGGTACATCAACTTCCCAGGGTCGTAACTTTGGCATACAATCTCCATTTGGCATGCACCATAGCTCGTTAGAAAGATCTATCCAGGGACTACAACTTTGGGAAGAGTAACATCTTCCCATGGACCCATGTTGCTCCCAGGTTTCCCAAAAAACATCGTTTAGGGCCTTAAAATGGCTCTGGAAGTTCAAGACCCAAAAAAATGCTAAAACTTATAGATTGTGCTGCAATTAAGGAAACTAAAAACTGAAAGAGAGTTGTGGGGGTCCAAGTGGGATAGGTGGGTGACCACCAACATCCACCTGGATTAGTGATTGAATTAGTCCCTAAACTTATGAACCATTTAAGAGCTCTATCCTTTAATTTTATGAGAAACAATTTCAAATTTTGAGTCTTTAGTAAGTAACCATAAGATCTACAAAGGATTTCAAATTCAAAGAGAAAACTTTCCTGATCCTCTGACCTCATACCATGGAATTTTGGAAGGAAAGGTGAAGGGATGCTCCTCATATGAACACTAATATCAACAGCGTGAATGGGAAATCCAAGAGGATATTATTCTTTGTCATGATCTCCATCCATTTCTTCTACCTTCTCTGCGAAATATTCTTCTTCTACCCACAAAAGTGGATGGTGATGCCATTCCTACTGCACCACGTGATCAAGTGGGGGTGTTTAGTGTTGGAGAAGCATTTTTTGTTTTTATAAAAAAAATGAATAAGAATGCTAATACAATGTAATTTTTTTGTCTTTAAAATGAAATATGGCCAATGAATTTTTTTTGTTCTTACAGAAAGTAAATAAATGAATGAACTATGGATGAAAACAATGCATACTTTGACACCTCCCTAATTATGACACCAAAAAGTGATGAGCCGCACTATTCCAACAAGAATACTACAACTCCCAAGGCTACCAACTTAAATTGTCGACCCAAGGTTCATACAAACTTAAGATGTGGCCACACTATATGTGCAACATGCAATGTGTCCTTCTTTCATTAATCTGATGCAATGAAATGAATATCATGGAATCAAGCCTAAATTAATTGTAGAAATGGAAATGCTTATATATTTGTAGGAATGGAAATTTTTCTCTAATTTTCATAAATGTAAAGGTTAACCTACTTTCTTGAATGTTAATGCAATTTTATTTGCAAAGTGTAATTGTTGCACCAAAAGGAAACCTACACTATGCAATAGATATAACAATGTTGGAAATGGAAACCCTAGATTTAGATGTGTGAAACAAAACCTAATAATTAAATCATTCTTCAATCACTTAATTCAAAATATATTTTTTCAATATATTTCATAAGGTACTTTATGAAGTAATCATGAAAATCATCATTATGCTCTACAAGTCATGAATTTGTCCACTACCCATAACTATTGAGGTGAATTGAAATGGAGAAGAGGCAAGGATTAAGACATATTTTGGTATTAATCAATCATGGTTCAAAGCCTTTAATTCATTATTCAATTCTAAGCGAGGAAAAAACAAATTGGAGCAAATCTAGTCCAATTTACACGTGCTACAGGAGTGCTACAATATTACTACACGAGGTGGTACAGGAGGCCTTGTTTTTCTACATGAGTGAGATAACTTGCCGAATTCCCAAGTAAATCAAATGAAAATGAGATGGGAAAAATATTTTTATTAAGTATTATGTCTTAGAACTCTGTTCCAAGAGGAATCACTCCAAAAAATCTTTGTTAACATGTGCCAAAAAATAGGAGAAAATTACTATTCTAAAAACCGCAAATTCAAGAACTACTGAGCTAGTTAACCTACCAAATTCTTAACCTAATCAAGTGAAAATTATATGGGGTTAATTTTGTTATTAAATTGAATTTTTTTATGACCCAATACAAGTGGAATCAACTCAAATTAGTCTCATTAACATGTTCTAAAAAATATCATAATATTACTACTATTTTTCTACAAAGGACTTCTAGAAATTCTAGATTTGTGAAGTAATAAACCAATCTAAGTAGCTCAATGATGAATATGAATTTGAAAGTATTTATAAGGATGAATAAAACCTTTGAATCTATAAATCACCTTAAAAACAACTCACTTCAATCATTTAACCAATGTAAACGACAACAAAAGAAACATGAATAGTAAATGTAGAAATAAGAGATGAAAGTGAAAAAGACATTCAAAGGAAATAAATAAATTGTACAAGAGGGCTCTGAGGCTCCTCGGATGGCCATGCCAGAGGAAACTCATAGTCCTATGAAGGAAACCAAGGTTTGGAAGCTAGAAATGCCACAGAACTTCATTAGTTGAATCAATCCAAGTACATTCCTGCTAGAAATGAAAGTGGAGTTGCTAAATAACACGTTTTGTCCACAAGAAGACTAAGAAATACATTCATCTATAGGAAAACTAGAATTTTTAATTATAAAAAGTGTTGAGGAAGCATTTTACTTGAAAGGAGTTAGATTTCCCCTCCAAAATCACTCAAAAAGTGGATTTGGTTCCCAACACCATCAATCTTCATTAAATCAAAGAGAACACATTCCTAGATTTTCTCAATGAGTGGAACTCTAGAATTTTCCAATAATTTCATGATATTTTTTTCATTTACTATCCAATATTGGTCCAACTTGTAGTGGAGAGCATGTCCCTAAATTATCTCATTCATAATTTACTCAATATTCTCCCAATATTTTGCAAAAATAAATAATATTAGGCACATAATACAAAATTATCCTTAAACCTTCTTAAGAACATATTAAATATAAAAAAAAATTATTATGTGTAGAAGGAGAGATTCAATATAGCCTTTATGTGACTAAGAAAGGTTAGATGGGCCTTAATTTATGTCTAATTTGGAGGCCAATCACTACGATTAGTCGCACAAGTCTTTGGTTATTTGACATGATGAACAATGCCATCGATATATTTTAATGACTGTAAAAGAGAATTAGGAACATTCATAAGTTGTGTTTTACATAAATGTGCTAAAAACTGAAAATTATAATTAAATATGATTCTAAAACACCCTTCATAAGTTATAAATTTCTAGATGAAGTAAACCACCTCTTCCCAAGGATGTGGGAGAGAATTCCTATCCACAACTCTCCATTTGAACCTAATTTCTTCCACCTTTTGTAAAAATGTGGATTTAACTAATGGAATTTCAACCTTTCTATTGAATCAATGTTATCCCTCCTAATGTAGGGTTGTCACCCTATAAACAACTTCTTTTTTAATACCAATTTGCCATCATGTATCCAGTGAACCCTTCTCATTAAAGTTATATAAAATTCGACAATAATTCGATCATAGAACCATTGAAATCTATGAAAATATGCAAGAAATATTATGTTCTATAATATTCTATAGGATTTTGAATTACGTTTTATGTCCTCGGATGAATTTAGTTCATGTATACCTGTTGATCTACCCATAGCCTAATTTTCCAAAAAACCTATTGCATACACAACATGTACTATTCAAGAAGATTGTTGCAGGTTCAACAGTCCTTCATGTAGATGTTCATCAAGAAATAAATGTCAAGTTCATTGGAATTTCAAATGTTAATTAGGGTGAGTTTTAATTAGGATGGATTGTTAGTCATTTCTTGCCACAATTGGAAGGAAATTGAAATGATTTCGGGGGGATTGTAAATAGTCATATCAAATTTTATTGGGAAATGGTGGAAGGATAAATAAATGCAAGTTTAGATTGGCAATATGTCAAATCGGGAAGACAAAAATATATCGTACGATAATTATTACGATTGACACCCTAAATTTGATATGATGGTCATCATTGGCCTATGTAACAAAAAATCAGGTCACCCTCAATATCAGTAATGCAAGTAAATGATTAGAGGGTATACCTATGATAGACTCACGGGTAATGGTGATGTGGTGAATGTAAGAGTGATGCAAACTCTTATGGGGATGTTTAGCAAAGGACTCATGGAAAATTTTCCATTTGAGAAGTATGATGTAGATATAATGGTAAAAAGAAGTCGTGTGTCAACAAGAATTAGATGTATCAGAATAAATCTGTAAATGAAAAACATGATCCAAGAGTAGTAGGTACTAGTGGTATATCTTCAATAATATCTTGTGATAATTAGTAGGAAAAAACACATATGGTATGAAGCAAGAACAATTTTTTATGATCAACAAGTACATATAGTTTGTAACAACAACAAATTATAATGTTGAGTAGGTACATTCACATCTGGTCTTTTGCAACAGAAAAAAATTGTAGTGGTTAGAAGGTGCCCTGATTCATATTAGTAGGAGTATTCTTTGCTTTATATCCACAAAATATAACAAAATAAAACCGATTACAAGTGAAACAACAAAGAGATCAAAGGAAATTAACTATAGAAATAAAGATGTGCTGATCATCAGCAAATTGGTTTTTCAGTTACCACTTTTGTCTAACCGTGTCTCAAAAGTGGTTTTCCCATTATCTTTTAGATGGTAAGGAGAAGTAACTCAGTGATGAATCTTATATTACTTGAAAAGGTCCTATATTAGATGGGAAGTAAACTATGCTACTACATCTGTAACTATCTCCTTGGGAACTTCATGTCGAACAAATATATCCTCAAATAGAAAATTTGGAATAATTCATTTAGGGGCTCTGGTCAACGCTTTAGCCTCAACCCATTAGGTGATGTAATCCATGTAGACAAAAATGTAGTAATTTTTCTAAGATGTGGTATTGATTGGTCCCATGAAATATAAAGCCCATCTCTCCAAAGCGTCCACCACCAACTGAGGCTGTAATGAAATTTCTTCCAACGAGATGGGTTAGCCCATCCCTTGGAAACTATCACACCCATGTACATAGTTCCTTTCAAGTTGGAACATGGTTGGCCAAAAACATCATATCAAAATCACTTTATGGGTCATCCTCATAGATGCAAAGTGGCCACCACAAGGATCATCGTGGCAAGCCTTCAAAATGTCATGGATCTTGTCTTCTCTCATAGACTTTCTATTTGATGATCCATTCTTGTGTGAAAGAGGTACCCATCCAAAAAAAATATTGAGCACTTTTTTGAATGATATTTCACTTTTCCCTTAGAAAATGATGATGTGAAAGTTTACCTATGACATGGTAATTCTGAATATCTTCTAACCAAGATGAGTAAGTAGAAACTGTAAAGAGATATTCATCAGGTAAAGAAATGTTTACAGGAAGATCATCACCACTGTTACGAAACATAAAAATAAAATAAATAACAACACTATCCCTCCCAAGCCTATCTAAAATAGTGATTTGAAAATCTTGCAGTAACAACAACCATCTAGTGACCCTGACATTAGTGGCTGGTTTTTTAATTAAAAGATTAATAACATATTGATTAGTATGAAAAAAAAATGATAACTAATAATATAGTTCTTAAACATGTTAATAACATGTATTAAAAAAAATAAAATCCCTTTTTGGTTACTATATAATTTATTTCTATAGGAGTTAAATTCTTGTTGATATAGTAGATGGCATAAGGTGTATTATGATTCTACTATCTTAACACAACTCCAATGGTTGTATGTGAAGCATCTATTTAGATGTGAAACAACAAGGTCCAGGTTGGTCCTCATAATATAGGAATTGATATTACACATATTTTAAGCTCTAAAAATGCATTTTTACACATGTCAATTCATATAAACTCTCTTTCTTTTACCAATAGGGAAAATAATGGAGAAGTAATTTTAACCAAAAATTCTATAAAATTTCTATGGTATCTTGCATGCCCCAAAAGTATACGTACCTAATTTTGTGTGTTAGGGGTAGGTACTTTTGGAATTAACTCAATATTTGTTGGATCTAGCTGTGCACATGTAGAAATATAGTGTCCAAGTACAATTACTTCATTCATCATAATGTGACACTTTTCAATACTGAGAGAGAGATAGGTTTATATGCTCAATAACATTTTTAATACTACTTAATAATTCATTAAACTCATCACCAGAAGGTGTAAAATCGCCCATAAAAAATTTCAAACAATCGTTAACCAAATCAGTGAAAATCCCTAGTACAACAAATTGAAAATCTGTTGGTGCATTACAGAGTCCAAAAGGAATGACCCTATAGGAAAATGTATACCGATAACATGTGAAGGTGGTATTTTCATAATATTTAGGATCAATATAAATTTGGTTATAACCACTAAACCCATTGAGGAATGAAAAAAAAATTACCAGACAAGGTATCAAGGACTTGGTCATTAAAGGGAAGTGGGAAATGGTCCATAGTAACCTTGTTAAGATCCATGTAATCGACAAAAAATCTCCATTTACCATTCTTTTTTGGAACATTCAGAAGTAGAAATACCCATTGACTATTAGAAATTGAGCATGTAGAATTTTTGATTAAGAGTTTTCGAAATTCCTCCTTGAGAACACCCCTTAAGAAAACAATCATTCTTCACTAAGGCTGTCAGGTAGGTTGGGGTTATTATTTCAAATAAATGTGATGAGAGCATAAACCTAGATTCATAACCTCCATGTCCTTATTGTCCCATGCAAAGGCATTTTTGTACTTTCTCAGTAATGGTATCAATAGCAGGATCTCTAGGTCTTCTTTACGAATATCTCCCTCACCTTTTTCTAATAAATTTGAACATCTCAAATGGCTTGGAGTAGTGGGATGCACAGATATAAAATTTTCAATTCTTTCAAAAAGTCAAATTCAAGTTGAGAGTTATCTTTTACTATAGTTAATCTTTCAGAATATTTTGATGTATAATAGTCTCAAAATTTAAAGTAGATATTGTTGTAATAGACCCTCCAGTAATAGTATCAACAATTTTCTTAGAGGGATCAATTGTTATAGTAGTATAAAAAATGAGAGTAATGTCATTTTTTTAAATGATTGAATTGTTACAAGAACTGAAACATCAATTATTGCAACTACTCGAGTTGCCATAGTGATGTCAGCACTAATTGATTCAACTTGTTTTTTGCCAAATGACTCTTGAATAAGAGTGTCTCCCCTTGGAGAATTATCTTCTTCATCTTCTATAATTAACGGGGAAACTCTCAAGTTCACTATTCTCCATGATCATAATCATACTTTATTGCATTCCATATGTGAGATATAATAAGTAGGAAGAAATAATGTTTTAATATATTTCTCTTCCTTATTATTAGGGTTATGGTTAGGTTGTATAGGAAATTAAGGTTGTAAAGGAAGGCTACTTAGTAGAAAATTAGAGAAAGGTTACAACTATTGTTGCTACATTGGAAACATAATAGATGGTTGATTAACAAAAGTGGCTCATTTTCATGCTTAGGGCCATGGAAGAGGTTGGTTTGGAATGGAATGCCACTAGAGCGATGGCCTTGGATATTGGATCAAAGAGGGATGAGGAGGCTACCATGGTACTTGAGGGTATTGCATTTGTTGAGGGAATTTCTTAGAATTATACAAATTAGACCATGAATTAAAAGAGGAAAAATGATCCTAAATCATACCAAGTCTTGGAGGTTTCCATGGTTTCTTAGAACCAATGAAGTATGTTATTTCAACTTCAACCCCTAATTCCTTATAGACTTCTTTTAGTCCTTCTAAGATGATACAAGGCCCTTTGATATTAAGCAATCACTCTCTAAGAGAGTGCTTATTTCTAAACTTAGGAGAAAATATGGAGAAACTTTGCTTCTCCCAATTGTGATTTTGTCTTTCTTGCAACATATGAAATTCTAAAGTCAGGGAACTCACAACATCGATTTTAAAATCCTCCAATGGGTTCCCAATCCGTACCTTAGTTACTCCACACATGGCTGACCTATGTACTCTGGAAGCAGAATATTGTGTTGAGACTTTAATTTTTGTTTATCCTATTGAACTTCTCAATCAAATTATCAACAATGTCATCATAATATTCTTCAGATATAACTAGATTTACCATAATATTAAGCATGTCTAGGTGGTCCTGCTTCAACCTGCTGATCAAAATAGTATTCAAAATGTCCTTACTTATATTAATATTCACGTATATTTGAATATTATAATGAACACATTCTATATAATCCACCAAACCTGCCTCATCCATATGCTACATTCAAAAAAATTCTTCCCTTTAACCCTTTGCTCTATGGTAGTCCTAATACTTCTTAAAGAAATTTTCCTTCATATCATTCTATGAATAAATATATGAACATCCTAATTCGGCATTGGAGATATAGTCATAACTTCTAATAGGACATCAAATTTAAAAATGAATGTATCTGGATCTTTGCTAAAATTACCTTGAAAAAATGGAAGGGGTGATAAGTGAATATTTTTCATTAGGTAGTTTCCCTGTATGTGTCTAATGGGAAACTCAAAGGTAGTAATTATTTGTTCTCCCATATTTTCCGCCTTCTGTGTTTCAAAATTAGGGACAATATGCAACTGCCTCTTCAATTGAAAAGAATCCCCCACCAATTGCTCAAGTTTCTTAGGCTGCTTAGGTTGTTCAAATTATCTATATTATTCATGTTGTTTAGATTAATTCATATCACTCTCTACAAAAAAGTGATCATCAATTTGTTTCACAACACTACCTACAACATAATGATCAACCCTTTGTTTCAAAATACCACTCACAACAAAGTGATTAGCAGATTATTTCACAATGCTACCTAAAGGTAGGATGTAATAATTAGCTGTTCATTATTTTAGACTTAATTCAAAATTACATTCATCTGTGTCCCCTTGTCCTTCTAACAAGCCTTGATATTATTCCTATGCTGATATAAATGGATTAGAAACTCTTTGGATTGCCTCTAATTTTGATTGTTCATAAAATTACACTTCCTTAATTATGTTTTATACGGAGCATCTTTGTTTGATCCTTTATTCTTGGATATTTTTGCCTAAGTAGATGACTATGCTTCAAATTTTCATATCAACTCTTATATGTATGTTACTCTTCCCAAATCTTAATTCTTCTTCTTTCTCTCACATCCTCTTCTACCTGCACATTTAACTTTTTTGAAGGCATCGTGTTTTTCTTATTCTCTATTCATGTAATGAAATCCTATATGCCCTCACTCCTTATAAGGTTGATCCCACTTTATTATGTCAAAGTGATGCACAATTTCTTACCTCTCATCTTACTACCCTGTCACCTCAGATCTAGGAACACATCTAACAAACTCCCAATAAATGCATACAAATAATGGTAATCTCACATATGAACCTATAATAGCCTCCCTCAAAAAGATGCTAAAATGTTGGTCAGATTAATTGTCCTTTAGATAAGGATCAATCAACCATGCTCACAGATAAATTTTCAACTAGGTTAGGCCTTTTATTTCAAGGATATTGTGTAAAGTATATGTAGGAATAATGTATAACTACCTCTA
This sequence comes from Pinus tabuliformis, assembly GCA_031772625.1. Lineage (NCBI taxonomy): Eukaryota > Viridiplantae > Streptophyta > Pinopsida > Pinales > Pinaceae > Pinus > Pinus tabuliformis. The sequence goes on along the minus strand of CM062816.1, from coordinate 1,885,502,898 downwards.
GTGACATAAATCCTTAAAACTATTGTTGAAATCATCACTTCTAGTAATTAGAAATAACCATAGTGATACTCACACAAATCACTCGATTTCTTAGTCACTTCTTGTAGAAGAAAAGAAACAATCATCCACTCAAATATTAATTCATTAAAATAATGCATTCAATCAAACTAAAATCATCATGTAACAATCACACAAAAGTGCAACTATAATATTATCAAATTGTAGTAATGAATTAACACAAAGCATACATGATCACAAGCAGACCAGTCTAGAACTTAAGCTGTTACAAAATTAATTGAAATCACTATTGTCTAATTCATTTAGTTAGTAAGTATAATTCATATAAGAATCAATAACAATAACATTTAAATAGTTACATATCAAACTAAGATAGATGACTCTAACTATGTTATTACTGTAAAACCCACTCAATAAGGACATCCAATGTCATATCACAGTGAAACATTACTTGATATTATCTAGAGATACCCCACCTACAATAAGGATATTTATTCCATCGTACAGGCCTACCAAAGATGAAGGCATTATATTTTGAGGAAGGAGATAATAATCCACACTGATCATAGGCCTCTACAATTTATATAGAAACAAAATCTTTAGAATCACTACCATAAAAAATAGTCAACATACTTGCACCAATTCAATTTCAGCATCAAATATAAGAAAGGTAGTGCCAATCCTGTCCCAAACTCCTTCAAAAAACCCCCAATAGTTGTGCTAACCACAATTCCTAGCTCTTGTGGGAAAAAGGCCTCTAGTTGGTCACAATTATACAATAGTGACTGAATTTTATACCACATACAATAGGTTGATCATAGGACATGAATTTCAATATTTCTAGCTCTAGGATGCACTCTTCTGCAGTGACACCTTTATGCACCTTCAACTTAGCATGCAAAGTTTATTTGGGAGCCATATTACAATCATGTGGTACGGAATTTGTTTTCTGGGAAAGAGAATAAACATAATTTTGAAGCGTTTCTATTATCCAATGCTTTGATAGGATGTCTAATAGTATATCATACAGTTCACTACCTATACCAATGATAATGCAACCATCAAAAAGCACAAATTATACACTCCTCTACCTGTTGGAAATAATACTAAGAGGGGGGGGGGGTGAATCAGTATTATCACATCAATAAAACTTTTTCATTTCCATATTCAGATTCATATATGCTACTTCCACAACTTCTTATGATTCAGTTAGTTGATCCTTAATGAGTGCATTAGAACATTATCAACCATATTAACAGTAAACAGGTGTAGTAAAATAGAACAAATCATCACACATAAGCCACACACATGAACACCATGATATAAGGTGGAAACCCAATGTGGGAGAAAACCACCTGCTGCAAGTCATCTCAATCTTCTTCTTAATAAGAAAATCCTTTTACAATATTTCTGTACTAGTGCAGTCTTATACCAGTACGCAGGCTTCTACCTGCAGAGAGCTACAACCCCAATAGTTCTTGTACTAGCCGATCCATTTACTAGTACGCAGGTTGCTACCTGCTACAATGCTCCAAAGTTTTCAACTACTACTGGAAGGGAGCTACTACCCCCGTAGCTCTTGTACTAGCTAAGATGCTAGTACGTAGGCACCGGCCTACAATCTTCTCTCCTCCGGGTACCACGTTTCATACATTTTCAGACTGGATACACCTGAAGCACAACACATAATCTGAAAGGCCACGTTTCATCCAATTTTCATACTAGACCCATAAATATCATTGAAGCACATAATCAATCAATCTTCTGAATCACCCAATCACCAGATCAATACATATACAAGGATAATATGAGTGTTAGCAACCCGATCTAGTCCATTAGATCCATTACTAGATCTCATCCATCAACACAATCAATCAAACTGAATATGTAGAATACTGACACCATTAAACAATCATCAGAACACATCAACAACCTGAACCACCTGTAACTTTAAACATCATAGCTCAAATGGTATATGCTACTACAATGAACCAAACCTACGTACATACGTGCTTTCACCAAAGCCAACCCGCATACAGATCTATAAATATTCAATCATGACTTGCAGCGATTTCAAACTTAAGTTATACCCAGTTCAGATCATTACAAGCGTCAGTATACAGATCTAGAATAAGCATAATCAACTATATAGAGATAGTTCATTTCAAACCATTTGATCCCGATCTATCCTTCGATCTTGTTCTCCATCAACCAGTGAGATCCCTCTTTAGCTCAGATCCAGATCTGCACCATAACCCAATCACAGTATTCCAGATCTAGATATTCAATAATTCAGATGATACTTTGCCAAATGATCTCCTTCCTCTTTTATAGCCTTAGTCCTTTCTCAATACCACGGTCCAAAACCATAGGATCAAAAAACTATTGGACTAATACCATGAACCAACCATGAAAGTGCGTGAGATCAACACTTTTGGATGCAATACCACGGACCAAAACCATAGGATCAAAAACTGTCGGACTAATACCATGAACCAACCATGAAAGTGTGTGAGATCAACACTTTTGGATGCAATACCACGGACCAAAACCATAGGATCGAAAACTGTCGGACTAATACCATGAACCAACCATGAAAGTGTGTGAACTTTTTTCTTGCATGAAAGTGCGTAAACTTTTCTCTACATGAAATAAACGTTTCTCTGCATAAAAGTGTGTGAACATTTCTCTACATGAAATAAACTCTTCTCTGCATAAAAGTGTGTGAACTTTTCTCTACATGAAATAAACTTTTCTCTGCATAAAAGTGCGTGAAATTTTCTCTACATGGAATAAACTTTTCTCTGCATAAAAGTGCGTGAACTTTTCTCTACATGGAATAAACTTTTCTTTGCATAAAAGTGCGTGAACTTTTCTCTACATGAAGGAAACTTTGTTGCACTATAATTTATCAAATAAATGTGCTACACTATAATTTATCATTTGTGTGATTTTCCATCAAGGACAACACTTGTCTCATAATGCCAACAATCTCCCCCTTTGGACTTGTCATACTGAGAATTGTCATCTGATATCTCTTCCATACATTCATCTAGATATATATAAGTGAGTTGATCTTCTATGAGTTGTTTGCCATCAAGTACAACACATGCATCATAATGCCAACACTACCTACCCAAGATAAGCCCTGGGAGTCAGTCTCTATAGATTATGTGTTAGTTTTTCCATCCACCAAGAATGGTAACAATTGTTTGTTTGTGATTATCAACCCATTCTATAAGATGACAATTTTGACACTCTACAAGAAGAGTATCATAGCTGAAGCCACTACTAAACTCTTCTAACCAAGCTTGGGTTTGTTTTAGG